>QEPC01010260.1:1238959-1259536 GCA_003113815.1 Sphenodon punctatus
CGTCCCATATTTACTATCTCTGCCAACTTTCAGAAGGATTGGATAAAGGGTCCTGGTGGTATGAGCAATTAACTTATAAATGTATGTCTGACTGTACCATCTTTGTAGTCCAACTAGTGTACATGAAACGTCCGTGCCATGTTAGCAATAAAGACATTGTACAGTCTCACATATTGTGCTCACTTACAACTTAGGCTCCATGCACCCACACTTTGCCTTCATCTTTCAGCCCCACTCTTCTTCCTCTGGGGATATGGGCTGAAAGATGAAATCATCTCCTAGATTTAATTATCAAATTACATGAAGACACTAGGGCAGTTGTTAGATTGGACTGTAATGGCAGAATTACAAGGTCTTTCTCCCAACAACAAGGAGTCAGACGAGGTTGCCTATTGGCTCCTTTGCTGTTCAATCTTTTTATAAATGATTTAATACCCCAGATTTCAAAAGCTAATACTACCCCTCCACAAATAAAAGAAAGAGCTCTCTTGATCCTTCTGTATGCAGACGACATTGTGCTGTTATCACAAACTAAACAAGGGCTGCAGCAGTGTCTGGATTTTTTTAAATGATTACTGTCTAAGAAACTCCTTGACAGTTAACATTGATAAATCCAAAAGTTAGACATGGAGACACCTAGAGGAAATAAAATCACCCCAATATACCCACTGGTCAAATTATCTGTTGCACTAGAGCAATATTTAACATCGATTCAAGATCCTAGATTGAGGAGAATGATGACGCTGTTGAGGTTTGAAATGTTTGAAACAGCGATAGTAAGGGGTAGGAGACAAAGAATCCCCTACAGTAGTAGAACTTGCAAATATTGCCTGCAGAAGATAGACTCTTTAAGGCATGTGATATTTGACTGCCCGTTATATAAGGATCTTAGACTTGTATGGATCGACCCAATTTTTGAAGATAATAATTTGATAAGTCTGATATGTATAGTGATCTGAATTATATTGTATTTAATTAAGTTGGTTCTCTTTTAATGCCTTGTGGGATTTGATATGTTTTTTAATATTTGTTATAGCAAAATTGCTAATACAATAAACATTTTATTTGATTTCATTCTAGGAGGAAGGTATTTGGGGAAACCAACCTGCAGTTTTGCACAGAGCCTTGCAATCCCTCAGGACACCCCTGCCCCTTGCTACACTCCTATCAGCTTCTCCTTCCTGCAGAGCCTAAAACAACTCTCCCCACACCTCTCAAGCATGTTTCTCTTAGCTTGACAAGTGGGTGTGAGCACTACACGGTCATGGGGGAGAAGAGATGACTCCTCCTCCCCGGCAGAAAGAGTAGCACAACAGAGCCCTGTGCCACCTGCTCTAAAACAATTACTAAAATAATCTTCCCTTTAAAGACAAGTGGGTCAATTAACCTCAGTTTGTCAGCTTGTCATGTCAGCAGACACTGTACCTGAAGCTGTCATTCCAGTCCCAAGAACCATCATCAAGGTTCTGGGGCCATCATTCCACTCACAGGGGGCCGTCATCCCACTGCTTCCAGAAGGAGTCATTCCAGTTCCTAGAACCATTGTTAAAGTACTAGAGATATTATTCAGCACCCATGGGCTGTCATTCCACTGTACCTAAAGCTGTCATTACAGTCCCTAGAACCATCATTAAAGTACTAGGGACATAATTTTTCAACTGACCCAGATCCAGCTGTCTTGTTGCTATCCCAGTGTTTGGAGGCCGTGGCGGAACGGATGCGGCAGAGCAGACTGAGGCTCAACCCCGATAAGACGGAGGTGATGTTGGTGGGGAGAGCGAAGGAAGTAGTGCCCCCCGATTGGAGGTGTTCGCCCTCCTCTAGCTCAACAGGGCCGGAGTCTGGGGGTGATATTGGATGCGGGCCTCCGCCTGGAGCGGCAGGTGGAGGCAGTCGCTAAGGCTGCCTTCCGCTAGTTGCATCTGGTGCGAAGGCTGCGTCCGTTTGTCTCCAGCCCGGACCTAGCCTCCCTCATCCATGCCTTCGTCACCTCGAGGCTGGACTACTGCAACGCACTCTACGTGGGGCTTCCCTTGTGCCTGGGTCGGAGGCTGCAGCTAGTGCAGAATGCGGCGGCCCATCTCCTTACGGGGACGGGTCGTCGGGAGCACATTACACCTGTGCTCCGGACTCTGCACCGGTTGCCAATAGCGTGCTGAACTAGGTTCAGGGTTTTGACGTTGATCTATAAGGCCCTTTACGGTCTGGGCCCCTCGTACCTCAGAGACCGCCTCGCTCTCTGCGCCCCAGAGCGGCTCCTTCGGTCGGCCGGGGGTGCCTTCTTGGAGGTTCCCCGCGTAAACCGGGGGGCCACAATGGAGAGGACATTCTCGGTAGCCAGGCCGCGCCTTTGGAACTCCCTTCCAGAGGAAGCTCGCCTGGCCCCAAGCCTGTTGATATTCCGGCGGTATTGTAAAACCTGGATGTTCGCCCAGGCCTTTGGGGTGGGTGGGGGAGTGGGTTAGGGTTTTTATCTCCCCTACCCTGTTTATTGTCTATTGTTTTAATGTATCCTGGGGCCCTGTATTTTTCATGTATTTTAAATTGTTTTATATTTGTTTTTAATGTATATTTTATTGTTGGAAGCCGCCCAGAGCTGTTCGCAGGAGGGGTGGGGTATAAATTTGAAAAATAAATAAATAAATAATTCAACTCCCATGGGCAGTCATTCCACTGTACTGGAAGCTGTCATTTCAGTCTCTAAAACCATTGTTAAAAAATATGGAGCCGTCGTTCACCTCCCATGGGCTGTCATTCCACTCCCTAGAACCATCATCAAAGTTCTGGGGCCATCATTCCACTCACAGGGGGCTGTCATTCCACTGCATCCAGAAGCAGTCACTCCAGTCCCTAGAACATTGTTAAAGTACTAGGGACATCATTCAACTCCCATGGGTTGTTATTCCACTGTACCTGAAGCTGTCATTCCAGTCTCTAAAACCATAATTAAAGTACTAGGGACATAACTCAACTCCCATGGCCTGTCATTCCACTGTACCTTAAGCTGTCTTTCCAGTCCCTAGAACCATCATTAAAGTACTAGGGACATCGTTCAACACCCATGGGTTATCATTCCACTGTACCTGAAGCTGTCATTCCAGTCCCAAGAACCATCATCAAGGTTCTGGGGCTGTCATTCCACTCACAGGGGAATGTCATTCCACTGCATCCGGAAGCAGTCACTCCAGTCCCTAGAACCACAGGCAGACTACACACACACAGACAGACAGACAGACAGAGACGGTTTGCTACCTATGCCAATTTTTAAGGAATACGTATGAAACATACATGTTGCAGGCCCTGAAACATGTATTTTTCATACGTATTCCTTAAAAATTGGCATAGGTAGCAAACCTAACACAGAGAGACTATTCACACACACACACACACACAGATTCTCTCTCCCTCACAGATTCTCACACTCTCTCTCTCTCTCTCACACACACCCACACCCATTCAAGTTCTCATTCACACTGTCACACCCAGTCAAACACACACACACATTCAGTCAGGAGGCAGCACTCCTCTTCTAAGCAGCCCCGCCCTTCTCCATAGACTAACATGGGTTTTTTTACAACCCCATAACTTTAAAACTATTAATTACATTTATAAATAACCCCCCCAAGACCCCCCCCCTGGTAGCCTAGTTTAATTTTCTAAAAGGCTCTTAGCTCCTCCCCGCCAGCATTAAACTCCTCTACCCTGCCCAGATCCAGATGGTTGGACTTTTTTGGGTGGGGGGGAGGGAAGCAGTCTCCAAAGAGCAGTTTTAAAACTGTCATATCTCATCTGTTATTCAGCTGATTTGGCTGAAATGTACCTAGCATGAACCGCGTACCTCCGTGATCGACCACTACAAATTTCATGATCCTAACTTTAATCATGCTAATTTTATAGTAAATAGAATATTGGGGCTTTACATGGAGGCTACAACGCACCTTAACTATTAGAGCGCTTCCACGCTCTACTAATTAATGACTCTGAGGTGTATCAGATGCTACTGCAGAGGTTCCCAAACTGTGTGTCAGGACTTCAAGTGGGGTAACCATGTCTGTAGGTGAGGTCACAATCCCAACAGATATTTGATATACTTGGCATATCTTTGTTTCGCAGAATAATATCTAAGTCTCAAAATGGGGCCTCACTAGCAAAGGTTAGGGGACATATGTACTGCTGGGAGGAAGGACATGTACATGTCAGACAGAAAGCTGCCCACTCTGCCCCTCAATCCTTATAGGTAGCAGCAACACAGAACACAGACTGCTCTTCATCTTGTGAAGGATTCCATGCTTTGTTTTAATTGGCATTTCGGTGTGAGGCTTCCTCTCCAAAGAGATAAGCCCCCCCTGGATCAACAAAGCACAGCTACTGCATTATTTCCCCCATGTTCTCTGGAATAAACCAGGGCAATGGGCTGCTAGATTAACAAAGCAAACACTCTCTCTTGGCCACCGTCTCTTAATTAGGTTAGTGAGAAAATGTAATTCTGTTCCCTTCTCTTTGTGTGAACTTGTGGCTCAATGTGATGGCTTATAATAATTAGAAAATGTTGCTCCGTCATCTCAGCATTAAAGCTAATGTCACATTTCACTCCGATTCTCCCCCCCCAGCTCTTACCCAAAGAGCGAGAGAATACAGTCTATGTGTGTGTGAAAGAGCGCACGCAGGCGCTACTCGTTGATCATTGACAGTATTAAGGGTATGTGTAATCGCATTGTTTTTTTAACCAAGGGATTTGTAGGGTATGTATAATCTCACTGTCTCTAGAAAACTGTAGAGGCTTTTAGAAACCAATGGCTTTTCATGCTAGCTTCCTTAAGCACTATAGTGGAGGGTGAATTTCATTTGGCTTTACTGATTTAAGTACATTCACGTGATCAAGGCACAATGTAGCCCATTCCTTTCTGATTCTGCTTTGTGTCTGTTTTCTAGACTTGTTAGCTATGATTGTAATAAATATCTAGTTACCAATATCCTTTTTATTGAAGCCTGGACTAAGTATTACTAAGCATTTCAACCTTCTTTCCATCTGTTGTTTGCTCTCTTGCCTCTTCTTTTGTCCTTTTACATACTTATGGAACTTCCATTGTTCTCCTTTACATTATTGTTAATATGATTAAAATAGCACAACCGGCGAGAAGGGCACTTTGCAAAGTGCGTACTGCTGCATTTTTAAAAAGCAGCCTCCATTTTGCTAGATGGAAATCTGGGTCCACATCTCTGAGCCTGCAAACCAACTGCAGTTGCAAATCTTAGCACTTGCAATGCTAGTTATTTGAATGCAGCTGCACATTCGGCAGGTAGGGGCACAAATATTCACCTTGGTGCCTGCATATCATTTTGTGGGTTGCAGAAGATGAAGCAGGCTGTACTGTTTTCAAGCGGACAGTTTTGTTTAGATGGTGCCCTAGGAATTTATCACTTCAATTGGTCGAATTGGTTTGCAGTTCAAAAATTGCTAAGAAGGGGGTGGGGGGGACAGTAAACTTGAATTTGCATCAGCTGAGGATCTTGGCCCACAGGATCACAGTCAAGTGCTAATTAGAGGCTGGGTCTCTCTCTGACAGCCTGTGTATTGGACTCGACATACACAGCCCATACCTAAACTGGGGATGGGACCAACCGAGAGGCCATCAAGAAAGGATCAGGGTGGCAGTATAGGTCAAGCTTAGGGTACGTTTTGACAAACAGTGATAAATGGATTTAATTAAATTGAAGGAACTAATCCACTTTGGTACCATACTCACTGCATTTGAAAATAAACGTAGTTACTTTGCAGTCTCCATCTAATGGCCATGACACACAATGTTGCACTTCTCCTATTACTTTGAAGGGAGGCATTTGCACTACGGAAAGGGAAAGATGTACTCAAATTTACCCCAAATCTACCTTCCTGTAATTTTAATCCATTATTCCCAGTCCTGCCCTCTGTGGCAGTGGAGAGCACTTCCTTCCCATCTTCTTCACGGCAGCCCTTTAGATATCTGGAGACCGCTATCAAGTCTCCCCTTAATCTTCTTTTGTCTAAGCTAAACACACACACTTTCTCAGCCTCTCTTCATAAGACTTGCCTTCCAGACGTTTTATCCTCTTAGATGCCCTCCTCTCAGCTGCCCTCCTCTCAGCCCACTCCAATTTGTCAATGTCCTTCTTAACAATGAGGTGTCCAAAATACTTCAGCTGAGATGTCATCAGTGCAGAATAGAATGAGGGCGGATTATCCCCCCTTTGCCTAGTGCATTGATCTTGCCCCACCCTGAAGTGCGTGTGCTGGCCACTGTGCAATACAGGATATGAGCCTATATGGAGACTGCAGGGCTCATCCAGTATGTCCGTTTCTATGATGTTACTCTATGATGTTGCATGGACATTGCCGTGGATCTCTTTAAGGAAAACCCTCTCACTTTTTGAAATGGAACAAACAAAACTATAGTGGAATTCCAGCAGAAAGCAAATACCCAGCCTAGATTTTGGCTAAGCCTCAGTGGTGAATATCTGTCTCCTGTGGAATTGTTATGACCACACATGGGCAGGACTTCTGTCTTTCTCTCCTCTGAAAGACAGCAACTCTAGCAGCATTATTTCTTTATTAACATTTTTACCCCACCCTTCCCCGAAGGCTCAGAATGCCCTTAGCACCACGATGAAGCATTGATTGGTAAACAGTTTTCAATGGGCGATAAAGTGGTGCAATGCCGTAGGGCTGTTAAGTATTATTGCTGAATCAGTATGGAGTCAAAAGAGTCAAAAGAAAGATACCACTCACGAGCCACCAAGACCGTGTTCTGCAGTTGGCAAGTAACCCATCCAGATGTCCAGACTGCTTAGTTTGTTGACTGAATCCTTGGTATTTACTTTTTCTCTCTCTCTCCTCTCAGGAGAGCTCCGTCTGGATCTACTCGATCACGGAATCAAGAACGTAGCTCTACTAGGGATAAGCAGCACAGCAACTCCAGGTTCCCCACTCCCTGGTGCAGCTGCATCCCCTGCAGTTGGATGAGGGGGTTGGGGATTCTATTCCATCTCCTCTACCAGGGCCCATTCTTACCTAGCTACACCTCCAAATGGAGTCCTTTAATGCCAGTTTACATTTCTGCTTGGTTTTCTGAAAAAGCAAGTTTACTGTGTGAATTCCGCCCCCGCTTCCCTCCCCGGGTCTTTCCTGTCCTTCTAATTATATTGGTAGTGCTGATGGTTCATAGACTGTGGGCTTTATTCAGGTATTTTATCATCTTCACTTTAAAACACTCCTCAGTATCACACTAAACCTCCCTTCTCCCCCAAACCTTTGTCCTTCATTCTTAAACCGCCAAGATAGCAAAACCCCTCGAGGTATTCTTTTAAGGGCTACCACTGCATCCTCTCATAGGGCAGGACTACAATGTCATAAAGTTTGTTTTGCAAGGAAGCACATTTACTGTTGCAGAATCAAAGTTTCTGCTCCTTAAATATTACGCTGGAAAGCTATCATGATTTTTGACATTTCTGAAGTAATGTCCAAAGAGGTCAAAATAATGTTTCCCTTATGCCTTCTAGATCATCGAACGTCTCCTTTTAAAAAAAACAAAAACACAACTATTATTTCATAGAAAAGACTGCTATCTGCCTAAAAAGCATATTTGAACTAGCAGTACAAATACAGAAGTTAAACCATCCACATTAAGATAGGTTTTCAGTCCAACAAACTGCTGTTTCAGCTGTTTACACATAATTCTCAGACTTTTAAAAAAATGGTTAAACTATGCTAGGAATACATTCAATTCAGCAGAGACACAGAAAAAGATTAATGTACTATGCTCTTCAAGAGGCTTCTCTCTTTCTCACACAGAGACCAGGTTCAAATCCACTTTGAATTTTAGACACAAAATACAAAATTTAATCTAACAACTGCAGCGAAACCTCACATGTATTTGAAGTGGCAGGAATGAGACAGCTACAAAAACACACAGTGGCCAACAGGAGAGAAAATTGTTTTTAAAAGCTCTTGCCCCTTGGCCTGGCAGTAAGGTGGTGAACTGGCAACCAGATGGTTGGTTGCATGAAGAGCAAAGGCCAGGATCAAGATTTTCTGTTGACAAGAAATACTGGATTGGCACCAGACAGGACTCCCAACCTGTTCCCACTTCCTGGAACTCCTTCCCAATTTTCAACACCAGGACATCGTACATGGCAGGCAGCCAGTCCCTCTGTGTCATCATAGTTAGGAAACAGTCTGCTTTCTAAAGTTAAAGACAAAGAGCAACCTATTTCGGACGATTTGGCTAAAATCCTCTATAGCAGAGGTTTCCGAGCTGTTGGTCAGGACTCCAAGTCAGGTCCTACCATATGAGATATTTGATATACTTTGCATTCTTTGTTGTTGACTAGGGTTGTAAGATTATATCCAAGTCTCAAAATGGGGTCACACAGGCAAAAAAGATTGGGAACCACTGCTCTACACCTTTGAGTAACCTCATCTATGAGAGAGTGCCCCAGCTGGCGAATCGAAACTTTCCTAGCTCAGCTAGAAGACTGGTATTGTTGGAAAGATGCTCATTGAGCTGTATTTTTGAGGCCCTGCAGATGTGACTGATAGTCATCTCAGAATGTTTTGCCCATGGATATCAAAGAAGTATCATCTATTTCCAATAAATTCCTTCATATGTATGCATGCTAGGGCAAGCCCAGACCAAACTCTAGCTCTCTGCCATTTATTTACTATTCATTACCTAGACTGGCTTCTCAGAATTGAGAAATTGCATCATGTCAGATATAAAGTTTGGTGTCATCATAGCTGGAAACTTTACATCATCATGAAAGGAACATTTGGCATGAAGTCAGGTTATCATGCTCTGGGCTCACAAGGTAACATAATAGGTGGGATTTACATGTATAAATCACATGGATAGTCAAAAGAAAATAGCCCCCCACCAGATCTTCCTCAAACAAGGTTATAGCATTACATCTTTATAGCATCACAGCTGACTAAATACTATGTCATTAGGGTTATATAAAGGGAGCTGCTGTCCTATTCTCCAAACTGCTCATGGTGCAACATATGAGCATGTATTTTTAAAGGAAATCTGAGGAGAGACGGAATTTTTTTACGCGGAAGAGGATGAATCATAAATTTGTAACACACTGGATTTATTTCGTAACATGCTTTCAAAAATAATCTTATCACAAACTTCTCATTCCACTGACTAAATTCTATCAAAATAAATTTCCTTGAAAAATAACAAAATAGATGACATCCACCAATTGACATTTCATTTGTTCCATTGATAAATGCACACCCACATATACACCTCTGTATGCACATATATACTATCAAGGCACTCTGTCATGATTAATTACTTGGTGCTTGCAGTGCATTTGGAAAATGAAGAGAGCTCTTGACATATACATCTGTAGTCACACACTCAAAACAACATCTATTTCTAGTACAATCTTGAACTTCATTTCCCTTTCCATATAGCCTCTTTTGCTTGGATTCTATACTGTCTAAATTGTAAAGCGGGTCTTCTAGAACACACAGGAACCTCACTGATGCTATGTGTTTAGCTGGACATCTTTATCTCTGTATTTAAAATTCCCCACAAGCACAGGGTCCAAGTTCCATGAGAGCTGGGGTCAAGAACATTTCAATTTTGCTACCTTCTGCTAGTCTGCAGTGTCTCCCTTTGTCCTCCCTCATATCCTTACCCAGAATGTCCTCAACGTTTTCTTTGACTGCTGGAATATACCTAGTTGGCATTTAAAATGCTTTGGACAGAATGCCATCATTTGCACTCCACTTCCTCTTTGACTATGGTCCCTAGACATCTGATATTTTATGAAGAGCAGTTATAGGACTTATCCCACTGGATGATGCTGATGCTAATGATTAGTAGCAGCAGCAGTACAGTAGTGCCTGGAAGCACTCACCAAATTGGAGCCCTCGGTTCTAGACACTGTACATATAGTAAGAGACAGTGCATGCCCTGAAGAACTTACAATCTAAATAGGAAAGACAAAGTGCAGATGAGAGAAAGTGCTATCACTGTTTCCATCATTTAGTAAATACTCCTTTATCTTCCTTCTCATTTTCCCCACGACCGTCAGACACTTTAGAAAATGGATCTATTTAAGAATCCTGTCTTTCACATTACTTTGCATTCTGAAAAAGTACTAAGTGGTATTGTGTCATTCCTAAAAACAATCCGTTCTTAACGGGATAATGGAAAACTTAAGCACATGCTTACGAGCCCTTCTTTAAATAGCAATGCTTTCATCTGTCTCTTATACACATCTAGATGTGTATAAGAGACAGGTATAAGGGAGTTTCAGAAAATATTAGACAAGTTTATGCATGCTAGGTTCATCAATGGCTATTAGCCAAGATAGTCAGGTGATGTAACCTCATGTTCAGGGTATCCTAAAATCTCTGGCTGCCAGGAGCCAGAACTGAACAACAGGGGCTAGAACACTTGATCATCTTGTTTGCCTCTCGTATTTACACATTTGAAATGTTAACCTTTTTTCTAACAGCCCCCTTCCAAGCGATTGATGTCAAATATATCAATGGCCTGCATTTGCTCAGTCTGTAATTCCAAATTTTTACATGCTTGAGAAAGGGCCCTATGTACCCTGAAAGCTTGCATATTCTTACCAACAGAAGCTGGGCCAATAGAAGGTATAATTGGAACTACTTTGTCTGTATTTCAAAAATAATGTAACTCCTCTGAAGCATTTGGTACTAACTGCAGTCAGAAACAGGATACTGGATTAGATGAAGCTGTTAGTAATAACAATTACATCACTAGAGGTGTGCTTGGTGCTTATTCAGATTCCATATGCTTTGTCTCAATTTTAACCAATTACTCCCCTACAGAACTTATCCTGCTTTGCATGCCATTTAGCATTCATGTCCCTTTACCTATTTGTGGTTTTGCCAAGCGACATATGTTTTGTGCTTTTATTCTTCCATCTTAAATCAACTCCTCTAGTCCTTTAATCATTTCTGTTGCTCTTCTCCAAACTACTTCCAATTTGTCTAAAAAACCTTGGTTCCCAGGTGTCATTAAGGCACTGTTTAGACAGGTTCTCTCTGAGTCCATAAGAAACTCATTAATATTTTTATGGGCAAGACATTTCATTTTATAACTGGGCATTCTGATGTGAAACAGTATAAAGAGACCACACTATTATGTCTTCATAAAACAAAGAAAAAAGGAATTCAGCATATGACTTGTTCCATTCCCACTTATATAGAGGCTAGGTCCTTAGCAAGTGTAGCTGTATTGATGTTATACTGATTGACACCAGATGAGGGTCTAGCCCATTACCTAATATTTTGTCACAGCACTCAGTATGACAGAATCATATTTTACCAAGAGGAAAATGGGGCACGGAGGTGAAGTGTCTGGCCCAAGGCCATACAATTAGTATGGCCTTGGGCCAGACACTTCACCTCCGTGCCCCATTGATGAGCTAGAATTGGAATGCAACTCTGGCATAGAGTCCTTTCTGTGTTCAGATTCACTAGAGATGACAACATAATTTTATACCATGTGCCCAGAGTTGTAATGTACTATTTCATTTATTAAAATTTATTCCCCACCCTATTCCTAGGGCTCAGGAAGATATGCTATGGGTTAATAAAGGGGTTGTCTCTCAGGATAAAGCCTACTATCTTATCTATCACTTAGAGAGAGCAATAAAATGTAAAACAGCAAAGCCAACTTTTCCAGATGTGTCAGTCTGCTCCAGGCTCCCTGTCAACTGGCAAGTAATCTAAAGGAATGCCTACAACCAGTAGCTGGCTTTCACTGTTATGGGAAATTACATAACCATCCACAAACCTAACTTCAGATGATGTTACGCTTAGATTGATTTTATGAAACTCTATTACCAGGGGTGCTGAAAGACCTCCATAAATGTTACCATATGCAGTGCTGTTCCAAAGCACTGGGGCAGAGTTATTTACAAAATATTAGCTTAATAAATATTTAATTATTCGAGCTTCTTTTCTGTCTCATGTAGATGGATTGGTGACCTTTAAAGCAATGTTACTTTGTCTTTGTAGCAAGTCTCAGATGCTGTTTTCTGTATTACATTACAGCTCTTTTATGTAGTAGCACAGTAAGACTGATATAAACGGCACCTTCAAAATACTTTAGGGAATTAAAAAAAGGCAAGGATCTAATCTTCCATCTTCCTGTTTACCACTAGTCTGCACTACCACTCTGCCATCTGATCAAGACAATAGAGCTAAAAATAATTTGATATCAAAATTTCATTTTATTTAGTAAAGGCATTACTGGCCAAACCAGACCACAGCATTATTGCTTGCAACTGTAGTAGCCCTGAAGCCTTCAGAGATGATATGAAAGGTCATGTGGGGATTGGTAATACAGTACCAAAGGATGGTCAACACATGACCCCTGTAATGTCTCAACATTATATGGAAAAAATTCCACCTACTCACCTCTTCTAGCCATCCCACAATCCTCTTCTGAATATGTCCTCTTGTTTCCATGCTTTGAGGATATGGCAGGGATGAGTCTCAGAGGGGGTGAATCTTACGATAGCCTACACCATATTTCTGAGGCAGTGACATTTCAATGACTGAACATGCACTTCAATTACTCAAACATCAGTGTCACTTCTGAACACTGTGAATGCGGGATGGTGGAAGTGATAATATTAAGGGTGTGCAGTTTTCATTTCCAAATTTAGTTATGTATTTGTTTTTGTTTGTAACTTTGCTTTAGTAATTAAATTTATTTCCCATTGTTTTCAAAGAGCATCACTTTGCAGCTCTTGCATTTGTTTACATAGTGGCTTTACTCTGTCTCTCTGACACTTTCCCAAAACATGCAGAGAATGTTCTAAGGTGGCAGAATATCACATAGAGACTGGCAAGCAGTAAGCAGGCACAGTAGCAACAGGCACTGGCAGGCAGCAGGCAGGCACAAGAACAGCAACCACTGGTACTGGCACCTGAAGTATGACTGGACTTCAACTTGCAGTGAGTGCCCCAGGGTGGCAGAATATGAGACAGAGACTGGCAGGTAGCAGGGCCAGCTGGCACAGGAGCAACCCTGTTTATTGGCAGGCATTGGGCGGGCAGAGGACCAGTAGGCAGTGGCATTGGCACCTTAAGTATGACAGGGCTTCAACTTGCAGTGAGTGCCCCAGGGTGGTCAGGTGCCATAGGAGGTAGAGATAATGGAAGGTGGGCACTGGACAGTTGGCAGTACCCTAGATGTAACAGGGTGTCAACTTGCAGTGAGTGCCCCAGGGTGTCAAAATATGAGAGAGAGACTGGAAGGCAGCAGGCAGGCACAGAAGCAGCAGGCACTGGCAGGCACTCCCAGGTGGTTATATAGGCTCATCAGTGCCCTTTCCCTATCCCCCTGATTGGCACTGCAAAGTTGTTGGAAGCACTGAAGAAAGCCCTATCCCAGGGGTTCTCTGTCTCCATCACCGTGCTGCCTGATGTGTTCCCAATGCCAATTGCCCAGTGGGGATGCCAATCATGTCTCTTGACTGCTCTCCTCCCCCCTACGACTCCTGGAGCACTTTGTAGCCTGATAGCAGGCTATATCAAGTCCAATGGGAGCAAAATGAAAAGAAATGTTTCAAACAAATTTAATTTGAAATAAACTTTGCTGTAGTTGAATTTGTAATGAAAATGAATACAGAAAAATTAGTTTTAGTTATGAATTTAACGGAAATGAATTGCACACTCTTACTGAGTATCTATGATTACTAGGCAGAAAAGACTCTGTTCTAGTTTACCCCTAGCTAACAGTGTTATGTCTGAACACAGTCTTTATGGATTACATTATAAGCTCTGCACTGGGCAAAGACTTTTGATAAAATTAGGGGCACAGCTCCAACTGACTTTAATGGGGTCAGCCCCTTCTCATAGTGAATTTACATATGGCCCCAAGCACACCTAGTCCTGTAGAGCAGGAAGTTCATGAACCTATGAGTAGTCTGGCCATATCACTAGAAGGAGATAGTGTGCCACACCCTTTTATGTTACACACTTCCTCATCTATGGAGAGAGTGTACGAGCCACCACTTGTAATCTGACACCCCTGAATGGGTTGTCTTGCTCCATCTGCATGAATCTGAATCTCTACCCTCTTAGCACTACCACATCTCTAGAGGAAGTCAGCGAGCCACATCCTCTTGTGCTAAACTTCCATACCAACCAGCATGAGAAAGAGTTTTGGGCATCCCATTCTTAGCTGACAAACTGCACACCACCATGCTAGCTGAGGATTGTGGCTTGCACTGCAGCCTTTAAATGGCAGCATGTGGTAGTTGCATACCTGCCTTCTGCTGACAATTTTAATTGGTGGCTGGAACCCTAGAGAAGCCCCACCAGTGGGTACTTCTCCAGGGGCTGTCTGTAACTGGCATATCGTATTGACTCCTGGCCTGTGTCTCCTCATCATTAAGGGCTTAATTCTGGTGAGGGAGGCTTTTTAGGGATCAGCCCCAGCAATTAAAATTCCAGCGGGGCTAAGCCCTGGAATGGTTCCCAGTAAGAATGTGCACCCCAAAATGTGAAAGACCAGGAAAAGGCCAGTATTGGCCATTTCTGGGTTGGAAACAAAACCAGAAAAGCCCTGGATGGTTTATTTGGCTTTTGTTCATAATTTCCCTCTTCACTCCCTGTGTGGGTCACCATATAGTTTAAAGCACAAAAATACCTGTTTTATATTCTGCTGTAGAGAGACAGGTTAGCCCAGTGTCTATGTTTCTAGCTGGAGAATAGGGTTCATTTCCCTGCTCTGACTAGCTCTAACACCAATCAATGTTTGCGTGTTCACTTAGATGGAACTTTTCATTACAGTTAGTTATTGGGGTTAGCTCAATGATTTCTGGGGAAAGCGTGGTTTCTAGGGAAGGCGTGGGCCCCAGCAATTAAATGTTTTACAAATTTAAGCACTGTTATCTCTTTGGTCCAGTGCTCAAGATCCATCCAGGATGGTAGTGACTTGTGCTGCTTAGATTCTTGTCTTGCCTGATGAAACACCTGTGTGTAGTAAGAGCGCCAACATCAATGAAAGCTATTGTATAGAGAATAAAACAGAAGTATCTATTCATACTTCCAGTCAGAACATGAGAGTGATACTGTGAGATGCTGTGTTCCTCCTGAGAGATACCGAGCCTCCTCAACTCCAAATGACTTCCAAGGAAGTGAGGGAGATAGCAGGCTTCTGGCAGGATCAGGTTGTATATAGTTTCTCATTCCCAAAAGGAAGGATCACTTTTTTGCAGGCACAAGGTTACATAGCCTGACTTCAATCCATACCCTCAGCAATTTGTTCCAGAGCTCCAAGAATGCAGATGCCACTATGAAATTTTAAACAGAGGGTTTTTCATGGTAACATTTAAAAAGTAACAGCTTCTGCGTTTAGAAAATAAGCATCTGTCTGACTCTACGAGTCTTATTATAAATCAGCAGGATACAAAGAGGTGAAGAAAAAAGTTAGAGCAGTCATCCTTGAAAACCAGTTAATCGGTGGGACTGGAGATGAGAGCAGCGAGCTATTGGTATCTTTAGCATTACAGTCATTTATTCCAAACACTCAGCTATGCAGATACATATAAAAAATTAAAAGCCCCTCAAAAAGTAATGTATGAAACCAAATGCCGCAGCAAGAAATTTGGAGAAACAAATAAAGATGACATCGTAAACTAATAAAGCACTTCCCAAGGCAAAGAGAATGGACGGCAATGCTGAAAAACAGCCACCACAGCATGAGAGGGCGAGAGAAGGGGGTGATGGTGGCTGTGGCAAGGGGAAAATGAAACCCACCAATACATAACATCACCACAGCAGGAAACAGGAGGAAATATTTAAACCAGCAATCTTTAAAACAGAACTCCGATTGTATAATGAGATTCAGCCTCTGCTTGTTTCATGGCAAATAGATTCATTCTGTGAAGCTCTTTGTGTTACAACCCATAGGAATAATCCCAGGGTGCAGCCAGATGAAACAGGGAAGGGAGGCTACTACATCACGTCTGGGGGTGGGATTTTGGCCTGGCTGGGGAGGGAGGCGGGGCAGGGCCAGAAGCGCGCTTGTTTGGCCAGTGCCACAGTCTGCCCCGGTTGTGCCTGCCTGGCTTCTCCACAACCATCTGGCCAGGCGCTGGCCCCGCAGTGTGGCAGTGGCAATTCATTGCCACGGGGCCGCGTGGGGTTTGGGTCCTCCCCGTTCAATGTGGCCTCACCCTCGGAGTTTGTCTTAAATCTGGTTTCAGCAAAGGGGCAGTTGACTGATTTTCTTCATCAAACTTTAAACAGGAAGAGAAATATGCTCTTACGCCCCCATCCGGCAAGCCCTTATGCACAAATGCAAAGTCCCATTGAATGTGATGAGACTATGCTTGTGTGAGGCTTTGCAGGATCAGTGCTTAACACACCACATTCATCCAGGAAAGTAGGAATTGGGAAGGTGACCATTTTAGTAAATTAACAGTTCAGAGCAAATAGTTTGTGCTAAGAACAATAATATGGACGACACAATCCCTTCCAACAGCAAAACCTTCAGCAAGTTGACAAGGAGGCACAGAAACACCATGAGATTCCTTTCAGAATCCCGTCTACAGTATTTCCATTGTATGGAGAAGTCTAAAGGGTGTAGGTAAGTCTGGGGTTCACAACAAACACCAGTTGATGTTTGTGTAGACACTTCGGGCATTTTCAGACAAGACACTCTCCACCCTCTACTCCCCTGCCTCCCACCCACTATACATGGGGCAACGCTGCAGCCCTGCAACATGTATAGTGGCTGGGGGGTGTAGTGGGTGGAGAGCGTCTTGTCTGAAAATGCTCTTAGGCTGCACCTTTCACTACAGTTAGTTATTGGGATTAGCTCAGTGCAATCTCATCAGGCCTCTAGGACAAACTGAGGTGCTGCTCTCATAATTCTTGGATCCCAAGGACAATGTTTTACTATTATTTTCCACCAAACCAGCCACTGTTTATAGCTCTTATCTGGAGCTAATGTTAGGCAGGTAATTCACATCACTTCACAAGTTAAGGGCAACTGCATAATTCAGGAGTAGCAAATGCAAGCAAACCCTTAATAAAATCTCTATATAATGCTGCAGAGAGTATCTGCACAGCCATTGTAGGTACCGTAGGATTTTGTTTGTTTGTTTGTAAATGTACTGTATTTATAGTGTTGTTAGCATTCAGCACCCGAAGAAATTACTTACGTTTTTTGCTTCTTGTCATTATCGAATGTACATTTTTTACTAAAACGCATCCCCTTTCCAAAGAAACATACTGCCCTACTTTAATCCTTCAAGGTTTCTCTCTGACCAAGTCTGCAGGCAAAAGCCCCACAGCACTAGTTTTGCAAAAGACACGTGTAGCAAATGAGAAGCTCTTAATTTTAAACAATCAGACATGGGGATCAGATGCTGAAATTACATAAAATTACAGCATAGCCTGGATTTTCTCTTTACCTCCATCCCTTATTCATTTCACATTGCAATTGCATGGAGAAGTTTCTACTTTAAAGAGATATTTATGAGAACGGAGGACAAAGCAGTCTCCAAGATTTTATTCTTATTTTTATTTTTTACCTGAGCTCTGATTTTAGCATCCTTTTTAATCCACTTTATCACTGTTTCATACACCAGCTCCTCTGCTTTGGTGTTCAGGCTGTCATTGGACAAGTAGGAAATGAAGTCATCTTTTGAGATATTTAGGATTTCCTCTTGACTCGCCACATCTGGAAAAATCTGCAGGGCATATGCTTTCGCCATGTTGTAGAGCTGTCTCTTATACACATCTAGATGTGTATAAGAGACAGTAGTCAAACAGATGCAGATTGTTCAGATCTACATTTAAGTGTGTTAGGGGTATTTTATGGGTTCTCTTGGGGTGTGGGTGTGAATTTTATGGGCAGGGTGGGGGCAATTACTGACGTAATCTTGCTACTGTGGCCCCCCAACCTTGCAAGAATCCAGTAGCGAAACTGTTGTTACTTCTGGTGCCTACAATATTCCATTAGGACACCACAAAGCACAAACCCCAGTGCAGAGGCTTCAAGAATAAATATTAACGGCTGGAAGGAGGTTTTTGAGGATGCTATAGTTACTTCATGACAAATATTTTGCCCTGCTCAGCGACTAAGCAGCTTCAAATAAAAAGAAAATGCATCTTTTTTTCTTTCCCCAAAGGAACTTTGTTATTGCAGAATGTGATGACATCCCTTATGCAAAACACAGATTATATTAATGGTTCCTGTTAAATGTTGTGTAGTGGCATTTCAAAGCAAATCAGGAACAGAAGAGACAGTATTATCTCCTTCCCGGCAAACAGAAGGAACTGTAGAGTTTGTGGTATTATGTTAAGGGGGAGCCTCGCTACACACATTTTATTTATTTATTTAAAACTTATATCACGTCCCTCCTGCCCCTGTCTCTTATACACATCTAGATGTGTATAAGAGACAGGTGTATCCTGGGGCAGGCAATTGCAGCAGCCACACGTTGGGGCCAGCATGGAGAGCAGGGCAGGTGATTGCCACCCCCCGGGGAAACTGGGCAGGCTTCTGTCGGCCTTCCCACCATGCTAGGGCAGACTGAAGCACCGGCCACACACGCGGGTACCTAGCTGAGACCTGTCTCACCCAACCTCCTCTGGCCTGTCTACTATCCCGCCCTGGATGTGGTGTGGCCATGTGGGAAAGGTGCCAGTGCCTGCCACTCAAAGCTCCTTGGCGGACCTTGCCCCTAAGGAAGGTCAGGCTGGGACCGGTTCCATGGACAGTCGTGCGTTACGTTGAATTGGACAGCCTTACCTCATTCTGGGTAAGGTTGTTTCGCCCTGCGTCCTCATCCTTTTTCCAAGGATGCAGGGTGTAGCAGACAGCTGCCCACCCTGCTGTGGAACAGGATGAACATCTGGCTGCCACCAGGCACATGAGCCACTTCATCACATGGCAATGGTGTCCAAATTGGGATAAGGCTGCCCAGCTCGAGATAACGTCTCCTGTGGCTGTACCCTTTTTGGCAGTGTGTACTGTGTAGTAATGTTTGTGGTAGCAACCCCAAGGCTCCTTTTAGGGTTGTGAGTGGTTACTCGACCCAGAGATTAGTTTAGTTCCTTCACCCTTGGAAGTGACTGTGTGATCACAGAATTCACTGTAAGCCAGGGCTGGTGAACCTTTTCCCTCTGAAGGGCTGCTATTAAATTAGTACAAGCTCTAAGGGCCACATAGAAGTTGGGGGCGGGTGTGTTCCGAAAGAACAGAAGGTTGCTGCCTTGTAAACAAGGTTCTTCAAGATGGCTCCTAATATTCTCACAACACCCACCCTTCCAACCCCACATGGAATTTTCTTATATTCCTAGAAAGGGTTGGAAGGGAACAGTCATTCTGAGGGGGAGAGGGCTTTTTATACTAGAGGAGCTCGAGACCATCACGTGGTCTATTATTTGACTACGGTGGGCATGCACAACCCAGTTGTGAGAATGTTGGGAGCTATCTCGAAGAACCTTCTTTACAAGGCAACAACTTTCTGATCACTCACATGGGGAGGAGTTGTTTGTAAACAAACAGCTTTATCTCCCAGTCCGATCAGTATCCCCTGCTGCTGCTGCTTAACTGTAATTAAGCTGTATACATTCATCATAATGTATAAGTATTGTTCAGTCACCATACCATACATATGCAGCTTAATTTAGTTGTCATAATTTTTTTTATTAATGGATAAGAAAAGAAAAATGTATAGATTGGTCTGATATTTAATAAAGTTGCCTTAACATACAATTTACTGTCATGTTAACGTTTGAGTATAATTTGTAATGCCGCCTTAGCAAGCTTCTTAAACTCAAGGTTTTTTGTCTAGGTAATTATTCTATAGCTATTGCTAACTTTAAAAATAGTCAAACAGATGCAGATTGTTCAGATCTACATTTAAGTGTGTTAGGGGTATTTTATGGGTTCTCTTGGGGTGTGGGTGTGAATTTTATGGGCAGGGTGGGGGCAATTACTGACGTAATCTTGCTACTGTGGCCCCCCCAACCTTGCAAGAATCCAGTAGCGAAACTGTTGTTACTTCTGGTGCCTACAATATTCCATTAGGACACCACAAAGCACAAACCCCAGTGCAGAGGCTTCAAGAATAAATATTAACGGCTGGAAGGAGGTTTTTGAGGATGCTATAGTTACTTCATGAAAATTTTTTTGCCCTGCTCAGCGACTAAGCAGCTTCAAATAAAAAGAAAATGCATCTTTTTTTCTTTCCCCAAAGGAACTTTGTTATTGCAGAATGTGATGACATCCCTTATGCAAAACACAGATTATATTAATGGTTCCTGTTAAATGTTGTGTAGTGGCATTTCAAAGCAAATCAGGAACAGAAGAGACAGTATTATCTCCTTCCCGGCAAACAGAAGGAACTGTAGAGTTTGTGGTATTATGTTAAGGGGGAGCCTCGCTACACACATTTTATTTATTTATTTAAAACTTATATCCCGTCCCTCCTGCCCAAAGGCAGCTCGGGGCGGCGAACAACATAAAATAAATCTACAAATTTAAAAACAAATCATAAAAACTCCCCCTCCCTCCC
>QEPC01010260.1:1265641-1288012 GCA_003113815.1 Sphenodon punctatus
GGGGAGGTCTGAAAGTGGCCTTAGTTTGGGTAGGTTTTGTCCTAATCACCTGGCCAGTGATTATTACATTATTAGTAAGTAATTAGAATTTTTTTCTTTAAGTTTCCGTTTATGCTAACATCTTGTTCCTCTGTAACCATTATTTTACATTTTCATCTGTATCCTTTCTCTTGTTTGTTCATCATTTATACTCAGTGATACTGTATTTTTTGTTCATTCATCCAATGCATCTGGTTTTTAAACTTAAGTCAAACTTTAAAACTCATTTACCCGTGAAAAAGACTGATTTATTTTGGAAACAAGGTCCTGGTAAAAACTTCAATACTAGTTTTGGTCCTGAATTCATTCCAGAATTCCTACAGTTCTGGCATGCCTCCAGCAGCTCCTTATGAGAGCAATGGTCCACTGGAGAAGAATAATCCTAAAGTCACAAGTCTGAACAAAAAGGAAGGAGGTCTTTGGTAGCCAAGGCAATTCCTAACAAGCCTTAGTAGCTTTCAGACAAGTATTAAGGGAAAAACGGAAGAGAAAGCCGGAGGTTGGATATATGAAATCAGGTGGTGAATAAATGTGATTATTGATTGGGTCCATTTGCCTCAGTGAAATATTCAGAGGGAGCTAACCAGCCTCTAGATTGGTGACTCCTCTCAGGAAAAGCTATTTTGGGTCTTTGATATACTCGGTTTGCATGTTGCAGAAAAGAAAAATTAGAGAAAATGAAATGCTTTTTCCTAAACTTCTTAGATGGGAAAGGCTCTGCTATCTCTGAAACTCAATCCAGTAAGAGCTATAAATAAAAATAAGCAATTACGCTCTATGAATTTTCCAAATGAGAATACAAAATTCTGGTGACTCCCCATATATCACAAGACTTATAGCCAACTCTCCTATTTCATACCATAACACGGTTCACTGAACTCAAATATTAAGTAATGGAAAAGGGAAACCTCACATTGATTTAGTGAAATAAATGTATTTTGTTTTAGTGGCTGAATCTTTAGAGATAATGTACTTAAATATATCTGCTGTTCATTATAAATACTATAAGATCTATTCATTTAAAATGCATTGGAGGAGAGCTTCAGAATAATAATCCTGTACCAGTGCAAGAGCCTTGATCCGTCTATATTCAGGTTTACAGCAGATATGTTGGGACTGAGGGGCACTGTTTACCTGCCATGGCCTGTAGATTTGATATATATAAAATGTGTGACGGAAAAACCAAGGACAAAGCAAAAGATATTGAAAGAAGCAGCTTCAAATAATGGCTCTGTCTCGTTTACTGCATGCCTCCAGTTTTCTGATGGTGTAATTCCAAGAAAGGCAACAGAGTTAATTTCAGTGTAAGTTTGCAGTAAGCAATGATGAATCAAGCTCAATATTGGATTTTCTGAAAAATCCACATATAACATTTCATAGAACTCACCTTCCACCATTCAGCATTCTTGCTGACAAGTTCCAGTGACAGCCAACTAATATGACACCAGATCACAGGTAAATTTGGGTTCAGAAGGGAATGACATGCCTTGTAACAATGGACATTTAAGAAGAATTACTAAGGCATGAAGGAGTTACAGGGTGTGAAAAAAAACCTCAAGCAACTATGTATGGAAACTTGGAAAGTGAGAGCACATGAAAACCTAACCACAAGACTGACAGTAGCCAACTGTTGCCACAAAAGACTTCTCAGTTCCCAGAGACACATCAGCGGAAGTAGTCTTTAAAGATGACCATGTCCGCAAAATCTTGGAGAGCGTTATTGCCATTATATTCCAGTATTCCAACCAGACTCTTGCAAACTGGCTAAATCATTTTATACCAGGGTTTTCTAACAATAAGTTCCTTTATTCTGAGATGAAAGAAAATGAAAGACCATGAATTTGACTAGGCAGTCATTTACTGTTGATGTGGATATAATCTACCATTTGTCTACTATTGTCTGTCTTAAAAAAAAATTAGCCTCGCACATCTTCCATAATCCCACTGCCATGGCTGCAAAAGCAGGATGCACATGTTCATTTCAGTCATGCCAAGTGTTTCCACTGTCTTTCGGGCTTTCACGTGGACAGATGGAGCCATGTTGGCAGGGGCAGGACAAAAGGGTTGTCATTCTTCTTTCTGACATGACCTTGCCTTTATGGAGAATTGTGATACCATGCTGCTCTGCAGGGGGTAGGATGGTGTCAGACAGGGGGTGAGGCAGAGAAGCTGTCACATCCCTTTCTGACATAGCCCTATCCTTGTGATGCATCATGATGCTCCTCAGGTGGCAGGGTCATGTCAGAAAGGGAGCAGGAAATTCCCTATGTCCCCCCACTGGCTGATGTGGACACTCCCCTGCTGCTTTTTATTATCATGAGTGCCTGTGGCTGACCCAGAGAAATCAGGACTTCCCTGGAGCCCTGAGACTTTGGGACAAAATCTGAATCTTCTGGATGAAACCCAGAGAACTGGCCACCCTACCCCAGGTCCCATCAATTTAAGACAGTGACAGTGTGAAATTAGATGGTATGATGGCAAGGAAGGGAACAAACCTATTACAGAGGTGAAGAGAGTTATTTTTGCTTTTCTGAACAATTCAGAAATTCAATTTACTTTTGCAGCACAGGGAACATTTTAAGTTCAGATCTCAGTCCAAACAAACGAAGGTCCATTGTGTTTCAAAGGGCATTTAATCTTGTGTATCTTCTAAAAACACCCTAAGGCCTATGAGCTCACCAGATGGAAATGGTCTTATGCTTACCTAGAAATGACACGCAGACTTTACAGAAAGTATGAAACTGGAACTTGCTGGCGGCCTCCAGAAGAGTTTTTGCATTTGCAGAATCTATGACCAAAGAACCTGTATAAACAAACTCCAGTAGTAATTCCAGGACATCCGCCGTGAGGTTTGACAACGCCAGCTCCAGCTTCTCTCCGCCTCTGCTACTGTCCCGTGGTGACCTGGCAACAGCAGACAACGAAATTCTTAAAGGACATTACGCCATCTCCCTTTTCTTGCTGTATACTGATTAGTGAGGGCTAGAGAATCACTTCACACTTCATTAACTTCATTTTTAAAAGGAATTGAAGAATATTGCATTTAAAAATAACTGAACTTAAAGACTTTAACTGGATCTGAAAGAGAAGAGTCTTAAAGCAAGTCTTATCAAAAAAATCTGTTCATTACTACTCTGCATTTTCATGCAAAAAATAAATTGCAAACAAAATCAAAAAAAAAAAAATAAAAAATAAAATAAAAATGAGCCAACTTTAATGGAAATGAGGAACAGGATTAGCTTTCAAAGGGGAGCAATACATTTTTAAATTCACATACAACATCTCCTCTTTGG
This sequence comes from Sphenodon punctatus, assembly GCA_003113815.1. Taxonomy (NCBI): domain Eukaryota; kingdom Metazoa; phylum Chordata; class Lepidosauria; order Sphenodontia; family Sphenodontidae; genus Sphenodon; species Sphenodon punctatus. The sequence continues at coordinate 1,268,974 of QEPC01010260.1, forward strand.
CTAATATAACACAAGTCAGGAAAATAAACCCCCTTAAATTCCAAGTAAAAAGGTCACCTAGTTTTTCAGGACTGTATCCTGCATACAGTACATGGAACGATATCTTAAATGTCATGAGCATTTAGGGATACATTTAAAGAACTTATCTATAAGCCAGAGTAATAATAAATGAGAGCTTAAATGGTTCCTAGGCTTGATCTGCTCAAGGTCGTAGACAAGAATGCTAACACTATATCCGTTTTATGTATGTTTTTGTTCTAAAAATATATTGCTCCCTTTTAGGCACTAAATAAAGGAAGCCCCTCATGGCATTGCTTTGAAAACTGAATACAGACAAGATAGACAGACAAAATGGTTAGAGCAAAGAAGGGAAGGGAAGGGCAACAACCAGCTCTGCCACAGGAAGCCAGCAGCCATCCTCTACGAGTTTCATGACTGTGGTCTACGGTTTTTCCTGCATAAAGTGCTAAATAATTTGGGGATCAAAATGTCTCCTGCATTGGAAGTGTGCATTAGTGCTTGTGAAACTACTGGACAAAAAATAAAAATAATGATAATAAACGAATTAAAAAATTAAGGGCCGAGTTCCTAATGCATGGTTGCCTGGTGTAGCTGCAATGCTAAAGATGGGTTATACCTGAAAGACAAAGATAATCATAAATTTGGTAATGTCAAGAAGCAGGGGGAAAAATCTGTTAAAGTAAAGAAACAAACTCCTTTGAAGGTTAGAATAATTCGGCACCTCCTCACAGATGTGAGAATTTCTCCTACTGACTGAACAATTAAAATCCACTCACTCCATTACGGAAAACTGTTATGCAATTAGCACCAAAACATGCATGTCTAGACAAGCAAGGCATGAAAACTAGCAACTGCTGGGGGTGGGGTGGGTGGTGGTTGTCTTGATTTTCAAGATCTGTGACGCTGCTTGACAGAAGCTCTGGTCAGGTATCCCCTTCTGGCCAAGGGAGCAGAAAGTGACAGCATGCAATGCCAGATTTTCTTTTCCTGTAGAAATTCATGGACTGGTTTCCTTCCCTGTCATAATAATCCACCAATCTCTCTGTGTTAAGGAATGTCCCATCATTGATTTTCACACCCCTAAGGCAGACAATGGTTTCAGCTAGTTATGAATTAGAATAGTCCATGTTTAGGTCCTGATCCTGCAAACATTTATGTTCTGCATATGCTTAATTTTTACTTCACATGCTACGCTTAGTTCCATTGATACCGATGGAATGAGTCACAGTGTGCATGTATACTCTAGCCTGTATAAGTGCCAAGCCTTAAAATGGCTTCATTTCTTAGGAAGATTTCCTCTGTGGGTTTATGCCATATTCCCCATGCAGGTACACAGACAGATACACTTAACATTAATCAATGTATCGTTGTCACCGGCCCTCACTTTTCAGAATGGCGGTGCATGCTATATGAATTGTCCTCTGCATGGTCCAGTGTATGTGATATTGGCCTGGGACAAAGGAGACGCACCAATTCAATATACACCTTGCGCCTTTTACTGCAGGACCCGAGTGCCTCACAGTCTTTAATGTATTCATTCTCAACATGTTTGTGAGCCAAAAAAGGACCACTGTTATCCATATTCTATACGATGAAGTGAAGAAGATCTCACAGGAAATCTGTGGTAGAGCAGTGAACTAAAAGGAAGGATGTTTAGTGGTTAGAGTGTAAGGCTTGAACTGTTTCAAGCAATAACCGCTATAACATCTTTCCTTTTTTGTACCCTAAGATGGTAGCACAGTTCTTCCAGCGACTAACCCCATGCAGTGTCTTGCTGAAGAGGCAGAGATAAACACTGTAAGGACAGTGGGTAGTCAGTAACATCCTGCCACTGTTAGAACAAAGGAAATACTAATGTTAGCAGTGACTCCAGCCTGTTACTCTTCAGAATAATTAAGTGATAATCTCTCCTGCTTTGTAATACACCAAGCAATAAACGGCTGCTGCAATTGATTAAACGCCAAAGCAAAGCTAAGGTGTTTAATCAATCACAAAAGCCACTTACAGTAAGTATAATACAAAGCAACAGAAATTATTGACATTATACAATGAGTCAGAAATGGAAAAGAAAATTGTGCCCTTTCCTTCCTCTGCGATAGTATGAAATTGACATGTTCCTGCAGTTGGACTTTTAAAGCAATCTACACATCAGGGGCATGGCGGAGATGCAACCCTTAGCTGGGCTGAATACTGAATAAGGGCCTCACTCAGCCAAAAAGAGAGAGAGAGAGAACAGAAAGCATATCTAACTTCCATGCCAATTAAATGGTTTGCGTGGATTTACATGGACTACAAGTCAGACACATTATCTGCTGAAGTCGGATCCCACAAGAGAGCAGTCATGTCTGGAGCTGTGGAACATCACAGCCACTTCAAATGTGGTTTGAAATGGTTGGAGCATGGAGTCCGATTCACCAAAAATGGTTTTACAATAGAATTTTCTTTAGACATTTCCTTTCTACCATGGACATATGCTAGGACGACAGACTTAAGGCGGACTCCAGTTTTTATTTTATATGTGGAATGATCTAAAGTCTTCTACACATCCACTATACAATACATACATCCAGTGAGAGCAATATTCTCCAGTCAGTTACACTGGTGCAAAACCAAATCATGGAGAGGACAGCTGATGGCTTTGTTCTTGCTTCTACCTGAAGTACAAAGCTCTGTGTCATGCACAAAGTCCTGCGGGTGGTTTTAGCTTTTCCCAAGTGCTTGGCACTCACAATTGGAAGGGTAAGGAGTTTTCAGAATTGTCAGGCTCTCATTTACTCCCTGTGCTAAACAATGCTGCAAATTAGGCCATGTGTCAAAGTGCAAGCTGGAGGGTGCTCAGCACCAAAGAAAATCTGACCATTATTCAGGTACACAAATGGAAATGGAGATCTTTTGAAAATGCGACCCTTATTTTGGCCTCTGAGCATTGAAAATCTGGGCCTGCCCTGAGCAAATGTGTAAATCTGGCCGTATCAATTTCATTCAGCTCTGGTTAAAACATTGGGAGCTTTGCACGGGATCATCCCTAAAGGTCCGATCTTGTTTCCATGGAAGACAACAGCAAAATTCCTATTGACGTCAGTGATGCAGGAGGATCAGTCTTTTAAGTAAATGCCCCGTAAAAGGCCAACAAACAAACAAAGAAAAAAAACACCAGACACTTACAGACACATGCACACATTAAGAGTAAAGATACCTACAATCTCTCACACACTTTATATATGTTAACATCAGCTTATTATACATAGCACAAATAAAAGCATACTGTATTTTAGACCTCTGAGGAGCTGTCTCAATATTTGATTCCAATGCATGTTTAGTGCTGGTACATGTTTCTAGTCTATGGACAGTTAAACACACACTGGCAAATTTTGCTCTTTGCCCTGTGAGCTGTAAAGTTTAAATGGTATGATGTCATTTATTGGCCTTCTAATCATTGCTTATATTATAAAGGTCAAACGTTTCATGCTGTGGCAGAAAATCAATAGTTCTTCCAACAGCTTCTGGGGGAAAAAGTTTGCTTCTAAGGAATAATGTGTAATAAACAATTTTGGCCCTTGATTTATCAGTCTGGCAATCTTGGGAAATGGTTACAGTAAAAAAAGCTGGTGAGGCCGGATGTACAAGCTTATTAAAATTACCAAGTGATTTACAACGAGGCTTTGAAAAGATTTATCTTGAGCTAAACAGCAAAAGAGTTTGTTTAAGTCTACATTTAAACAAGCTAGGAGAGCTCTTTAACAGCTTAATTTGATGGGAGCTGTCAGGGAATTCTTCCAGATTTGCAAATCATGTAGCTTCCAGTGGAGTGAGGGGCAGATCCCAAAACCTACAAGCACGAATCAAATGAACAGATAAGCAAAACATTCTATTAGTTCTGATAGGCAGAGGAGCTAGAATAAACAAAACAGCCCTATAGTGTTTGGGGATAATTAAGGATGTTTTCACACAGGCACCTCCCCCACCCCCCCACTGCACACGGGTGGGAGAACGCCCGTGCGAACGGCACACATGGTGGGTGGGGGATGGGTGGGTGTCCGTGGAAACAGCGCCTGCGATGGATGGGGATGTATGCGCGCTCCCGCACTCCACCCATCACTCACGCACGGAGCAATGGGCTCCAATGCCGGTTGCTCTGTGTGTGGAGATGGGTGAGGTGGGAACGGGCGCACACCCATCCCCCCACCCACTGCAGCCCGTTTAAAAAGGGTCTAAATCTGACCCAATTAAGCTAGGGTCTTGGCCATGCTGCGTTCACTTAGCTCAGTCACTATTCATTTAGCTTCAGCTGGGGAGGACACAATATGTGCAAGAACTTCTGAAGCCTTTTGTGCAAAAGTAGGGTTTTTTATTTAAAACAACAACAACTGGGACCAGAAGAACAAAGCTTGTGGCCAATCTATGGTTGGAGGCAGTACATGATATGGCCACTAGAAGGGATTAATATTTCAAGAGGGTAAAAATCTTGCTAATAGACTGGCACTAGTTTTGCATTATGTTCTATAGTCTAGGTATTAATTTGTCCTTGAAATTCATTGTTTGAAAACTAACACACACAGACAAACATCAGCACAGGTGTTATTTAACACAGCCGTAACAGGTCCCCCCTCCCCTATAAGAATCACACAAACACACCATCATTTTTAGCAAGATGTTCTTTTAATACTACCTTTGTGTGAAGCAGTAGAAAACACTTTATAATGAGCTTCTAAGTTTCAAAGAATCATTTAGAATCTGGCTGGAGTAGTTTAGAAGAGGAGAGCTCAATATGTCATTTTGCAGACATTGCTGTTCCTGCTGCCTCTAACTCAGATTTTACGATCGGATGGATGTCCTTGGCTTGCTGTCTTATTTTGGTTGACTAATGGCTGGATTGCCTTTCAGGATTGGCAACATTCTTACTCACATTAAATTAAAAAAGCTACCTATACACAGTGTAGACAACAGTCTGTTCTCTGTTTACTAGCTATATATGGCTATATAGCCATAATAAATGTGTAAACAAATTCACAACATTCAAAATGGAGCCATACGCAAGGAAGAAACATGATTAATGTGAATGTTTTGTGTAAATGTGCATTTCTAACTAGGAACAGTTGGTTTCAATTTTTTCCTACATGGTTCATCCTACTGTTAGTGACTAAGACAACTGCACTCAGCCATACCTTTCACATCTGAAGTGCTACCAAAGCACTACTTCAAAGCAAGTAATATACTTCAGCTTAGATGAGACATAAATAAAGGATTGACCTTAAAATTAAAAACATTTTAGGATTATGTATTTTCATGAGTTATCCTTCAGGAAACAACGGAGCTGTAGTATGCATCTTCTGCTCCATCCAGTGCCCCATTGACACTGCTTCCAATAACTTCTCCCCAGAAAGGGTGAAAGTAGAGAGGGAGCATCTGCTTGCTTCTGAATTATCCCTGTGGCAGATGCATAGATTCTGGAAGCCAGGTGTGGGAGAGGAAGGGTGGTCCATGGCTAGCCAGGGACTTAGCACAGCAGAACTAGCTTCTTTTTCCCCTTGTTTCACCATATGTGTGACCTTGGGCAAGTCACTAGCTTTTCTGAGTGTCAGTTCCCCATCTATAGTATGGGGATAGTAGCACTTCTCGACTTCACAGGGGTAACATGAAGCTAAACAGAAAGACTCAGATACTATAGTAGCAGGGGAGTTGCAGGTACTTTAGATACATGAGTAAGATCATAAAAGAAGAGAAATACGCACAACAGACATCTTTGCTAAGCGCATGGGACACTTTTTAGAAAGTTACAATGTTTAAACTTTCTTCCTATTGGCTGCTTTTACACAAGTGACATCAAGTGACATTTTTTTCATATCGTTCCTTAAGAGGCAGCCAACAGATTTTAATTATTTATATGAAACCGGATAGTTTGGAACCTAGGATTCCACAACCAGTTTATTAAACTCTGCATTCCAAAATCTGCAACAAGAGCAAGGGTAGATCTCAAATTTCTTCTTTTTTAAAAATCCAATCGTACAGGTTTCTTTTGCCTGAGCTTAAGGGCTTTCTGTTAACATTTGGTGTTTTCAAATGTTACACTTGCCTGGTCTGGCCTGCTCTGCCTGGCAAGTTCAACTGGGCCGGTGCCAAAGCCGCAAGTCTGTTCCAGGCCTGCCAGATGTGGGCCCGGTTCAGACCCCAGTGGAGTAGACAGCTGGGATGGAAACGTGGGTCCGGAACGAACCGGTCCCACAGTCCAGACCCAGGAACCGCCCAAGCAGGCTAGAGCAGGCCAAACCAGATGGGCACATCTGGTTTTGCGATCATCCGGCCCAGCATGAGGGGTTGCCATGGCAGCCAGCCATGTATTCCAGTCCCCGAGCTGACCTGGCACCCACTGTAACGTGCAGCTCCCACTGCACCTGCACCTTTGTTAAAACCCTCTGTGAGGCCTATGACATGCAGTTGAGTAGTTCTGGTTCTATCTAACCACACACATATACAATTCTTATACTGATTATAATAATATTGTAAATATAGTATATTTATAATACTCTCTGCTGTCAACCTTAATCCCCTGATCACACTAGTATGGCTAGGAGTTCCATGCACAGATTGCAGGCACTGTATGGCTTTTAGGATTGCTGTCTGTTATTCATGCCTATTTACCTAATGGATTCCAAGCATCTGCCCCACCTCTTGAATGAGTTGTGACATGCTGTTCTCACTGGCTTGGTTTCAGAGCAAGGGACCTAATTTATATAAGAACAAATATTTGTGTTCTCACTCCACTTAGAACAAAATATTTGCTACCTACACCAATGGGATAAAAAAAATAAATTGCCTCATTCCCTGGAAACTTTGTTTGGTTCTAAAGGAAGCAGGAAACCCCAGATCAGAATAAGAGATGAAGCACATCAATGAATAGCAGCCACTTCTTTTTATCGCTGTCAAATTGTTTTGACTGCCAAATAAAGAACACTAGAGTGGGACTGGCAGCTTCTTATGAGGCTTAAGAGCCTGTAAGTTATGTGCTCATTAAAAACTTCTGTTTGAGTCTACACAATTTAGGCTAAATATCTTGTTTACTGTGGGAGATAATCCTCAAGGTATTGAAATCCCAGGCCAAGAAGAATAAAAGGCATCCCAATCTGTCCACCGTTCGACCTTTCATCGTCATTGGCATCATCAACATTGTTAAATGGCTCAAAAACCACATGCCTATTTATCTTGAGATAAATAAAGACACTTGCAGGATAAATCCTCCACCATTAAAGTCATGTACACTATTTGCCATTGACTTCAATGGGTGAAGGTTTGCACCCTACACCTCCAGTTCATCTTCAACTAAGGGTATTTTCAGACGTTACGGGATCGCTGCTCACCACACTGAATCACAGTGGATCCCGTGTGGTGGCAGCAATCGCGGTAACGTCTGTTTGAGCTCCGCCAGATGTTCACCACGGTGAATTCCTGGTGGGGTTCAAAGCTAACCACAGTTCTGGAGGTGAGGATGGCCCCACCTCCAGAATCGTGGTTAGGTTGGCCACCATCCGGGACGGGGCTGGCAATGGCCATGATGAATGTCTGTTTGCCAGCCCCATCCGGGGATTGGGTCCCAACCATGTGATGGGATTGGGCGCAGCAGACTGATTGGCCGCTGTGCCCGCCTGTCTCCCTGAGGGCGGGTGGTCAGGGACGCACAGAGGGGTGGGGCTGAGCGGGCGACGTCGCACCGCGCAGTCCCGCCCCCTCCGAGATTCCCCTCTGCGATCAGGCCAGCACGTCTGATGGACGGCCAGTCTGATCACGGACCGGGATCCATCATGTCTGAAATTACCCTAAGTCCAGCACAGATATAGTGCGCTCCATACAAAGTAATATTTCATGCCCATGAGCATGAAATAATTACAGGTTTATGAAATATACACACACAAACACACATACCAATACAGATTTACATAACACACATAGTGAGACTTAATACACACTAACACATACACTGTGGTAACAGCTAGGCACTGCTTTACTGAAGCTTATACAGCTGCAGGGCAATCAGTCATTTAATTGATGACAACATAGGACATTTATAGTGCAATATCAGTGCACTCTGTATGTCATAAAGCAGTGAATATTCTATTAAATAGGATTTGTGTGTGTGTGTGTGTGTGTGTGCGTATATATATATATATATATATATATATATATATATATATATATGCAAGCACTGTTTCTCTTTTGGAATTATTTTATTGGGATCAAAATGCATTTACTTGCAAATCTCTGCCTTTATGCTATCTCTGAGATAAATATTATATTGAGTCTCAGGCACCACCTATATGCCTCATGAGAAAAGAAAAATGCATACTGCAATGATGTTATTCTATGATTAAAGAAATGGTAAAACCAAGAGATTAAACAAAGCACCATGTTTAAACACAGCCTTGAAAATCTGTCATGAAAATTTACCTACCAAGGCACAAAATCAATTTACACAACCACCCCTTAGCATGACAATAACGCTGATAAAGATATTATTTGCTCTAGGAGATTAGAATTTGGGAGGGCTGGTTTAATATACTGAAGGCCAAATTTTGATTTCAGTTTGCGCCTACTCAGTTCCAGTAAAACCAATGGTGTTCCAGAGTCTGTGTACCAGAGCATTTCCTGCCAATTTGCCATGAATGAATCACACAAATAAGGATTCGAAAGTACAACAAACTACAGGATTACAATAAGAGGGGTGGCCAAAAACAAAACAAAAAATGACAGAGCTAACTCTCAGACATGCTTTTAACACTTTTCAAAGATGAAACATGATTTAAACTGCTGTTCCAACTAGGATGGTCACTGACACATCCCAAGAATACAGGGGATACTGCCCCTTGGTAAAAGCTATACCAAACATTACCACATTTAAAAGGGTGATCTTATTGCTGACAGTTATAGTAAAATATCAATTAGTAAATATATTATCGTATATTTTAATATTGATATATTAATACATTATTTATATATTTTAATCTATTAATATATTATCTATTATGTACCAAAATTTATTATTAATATTAATTTTTTATGTGCAGCTCCGTGTTTCAGAGAAGGAGCCAACCGCTTTGCTGCCAATGCAAAAAACAAGCAAATCAAAGCAATCTTTTCCAAGCTGTACACAACTGTGTGCATCACTAATCAATGTAATTAACAATGGGAACTAGCTTTGGAAGGCAGTAGATAGGTACCTGAATGAGCACTATAAGAAGGCAGGAGTAAAAACCGTGTTCCACTGTAATCTCCACTATTGGAAATGACTGGTTGTCCAAAGCATTATTTCTACCACTTCAGATGTTTCTCTTTTCTGTAGTCTAGCTCCTTCGAACAGCACCTGATCAGACCAAACAGAGATAACCCAAGGCTACATTTCTTTTATTCCCCCCCTCCTTTTTTTATTTTTTTTAATACTCTTGGGTAAGTCATCCAGACAGCAACTAATTTATTTATTTTCAGCACAACCAGGCACACTCCACTTACAACATTGCCTGGAATCAGAAGCACACAAAGATTTTCCCTCCCTCATTTTAATTTCCTTCAGCAATGTAGCACCTCTTTGCAACTCACACACAGAACAACCAAGAACATTTTACTTAAAGAATAAGGATGCCACGAGCAGGGCATGGAGGAGCAGGGGGTATTAGGGATGTGGGGAGATTGGGGGCAGAAGGATCTCTGGGAGTCTCCACAGGGAGATTGGAGGCATTATGGATTTGGGAGGAAGCAGGACATCATGGGAACGCATGAGGGATCAGGGGGCAAGAGGGCAGTGGGGATGCAAATCTGCCCTGGCTAGAGGACAGGTTTGCAGATGGACCCAACACTAGGAGAAAACGAGCCCTTCCCTGAGCTGCCAACCTGGGGGCCTGGCACAGTCCCTCCATACCGTGGTGGAGAATGCAGGATGGAGAAGATACGGAAGCCCGCCCCATCATTCACAGGCTCCCCTTCCCTGTTTGCTTCCCACTGCTCCCTTTCCCGCACTCCTGCTACTGGAGGGGGATGCAGTCGGGTCCCTAGCACCTCCGGGCAGTGGGGCTGCCTGCTGTGTGCAGAGCTGCGATGTGGCAGAGTCTGATGGATATTGAGTCCTGCCAAATCCTCGCTGTCCCTCTGGCTACTCCCTGGGTGGATGGTGAGACGCCTGCCCCGATTGCTCTCCCTACCCCCTTCCTCGGTGTGTCTCTCTCCCCTCAGGGCGAGTCCAATAGTGCAACTCCTGGATCCCTTCCCGCCCCTCGTGCTTGCCTCCACGCTGCTGTTCCCACCTTGAAGTCATGCGATCATTACTTCTGCGGGGGCGAAAGTGGCCAGCGCCAGCAGCGTCTCAAAAATACCAGACAAAAATGCATCTGGCTCAATTCAGTAATGGACAAGGGACAAACCATTCGGAAAATATAAAACCAGACCTATAGCCACCCTAGTTCCAACCCATCCCTCTCCGCCCAAAAAATAAAACCAGGGCCTGGATCATTGGTATGTAATGCTACAACAGCTAGGATCGCACACTGAATCACAAATCTGCCTCCCTGATGAGACTTGAGAAAGAAAAAGACAAGATTTAAGAGGCTGTCTTAAACAAGTGGCCAGAGAACAAGCCAACTGCCCTTGGAAGAGCAGCATTTCCTGACCTTAGTTTTTTCCCCCCTGGGGACTGGGGATAAGTGAGTTTCTGTAAGGATCTACTTTGGGAGAAATGAAAAAATAAATAAATAAATAATTATTTTTTTTTGTAAATGTAGCCACAGCATGAACAGCCTTGGCACTAATGTGGATGCAGGCATCATCAACAGTCTGTTTGACAGTGGTACAGAAGGCTGCAACATTAAATAAAAGAGTAAATAAAAGTGCCAAATGACTGCAGGTGAAGGAATAATAAAAAACTTCCTGAGACACAAAACTTCTACCTCTAGATACTAAGCATTTCTCCCCACTTCACTCAGATGTGATCTCTTCTAACCATATTTACTACTCTATAATAAAATAAGACCCTAGTACACAGCTGGCATTATACAATCTGTTCCACTAAAGTGTGGCAAAATGCACAGAAATCTTTCTCCCTTTCCGTAAAGCTCTAATGGCAAGGGGACAATTAAATATTACTTCCATAATCAGGGTGAATTTTGTAGGCTGCTGCCTATTTGACACTCAGAGACAACGTTTTATAAATGCCCTGTGTACTACTAAGCATTAGTGTGTTCCATTTTCAAATATGTGTGTGCACATGCATGCACACACTGTAAAGTATGCTAGGAAATGGGTACTTTTCTCTTATTATTGGAAGTTGGACACCTACTGTAAATCCCCAGGAATTTTAACCATAAATATTCAATGTTCATAACCATAACGTGATCAAATCAACAATCTTAAGTCAATACCCTAATCAAGTCTAGTTCAATTCAAGATGATATAAAGGAAGTTAAAAGACATCCTCAAGCTACAACTGTACACTGTTCAATAGGCTGGATAGCAGGCATTGGAGGGACATTCTTGTCTCCTACAGCTACCAGTTTAGGACTACCCTGTAGCCTGAGATTTGATTTACATTAGTAGAAAATATCTACTTTTGTAGATATTTAATGTGACACTGACCGATAGCTTTTCAGCACATAAGAAGTGTCACACTAGGTCAGACCAGTGGTCCATCTAGCCCAGCATCCTGTCTCCAACAGTGGCCAGCCTGGGTTGCTTCAGAAAAGTATACAACAGGTCATAATGGAGTGATCCATTCCTGTTAATTCCGGCCCCTGACAGTCAGAAGTCTCATCCCCGACCAACTTGACTAAGGGTGAAAAAAGACATGATGCTGGCTCGCTGTGGCCTGGGACTCAGCACAAGTCTGTTTCCACACTGGCCCACTACTGACCCAGGATGGGTAGGCGGCTGGTCAGCAATGAGTGCCCCAGATGATCCGGGGTGCACATCCTGGGCCCAGGGCCACCCACGCAGGCCAAAGCATCTGTTCGGCCCTGCCAACCCCTCTGCGGGAACCGCCGTGACTGCCCTTATGGCGGGGGGGGGGGGGGGGGGGGGCACTGGGGAAAGGGCAGGGGCTAGCTGCCCACACATGTTTTCACCCCAACCGTCATTTATATTAACCTCTAAGAATTTATCTAACCCTTTTTTGAACCCAGTTATGCTCTTGGTTTTCAACATCAGGGGCCGATCCCACGCCCCGCAGATCCTGTGCGTGCCCACGCATGTACACCGTTTCCGCGCGGCACAAGCTGCTGGTAATGGGGATCTGTGCGGTTTGCACACAGAGCTGCATGCGGGATCCATGGGGCGCGGGATCAGCCCTACTCTACTGAGTTCTACAGGTTAATTGTAGATTGAAAAAAACAACTTCCATTTATAGACTGAAAAAAACACAACTTCCTTTTATTTGTTTTAAACCTCCTGCCCCCCCGAGCTGTTTTAGAAGGGGCGGGGTAGACATTTGATAAAATAAATAAATAAATAAAAATAAAGTAATTCCATAGGGTTTCCCCTAGTCCCAGTGCTTTGAGAGAGGGTAAATAATAGCTCTCTATTTACTTGTTCTGCACCATTCATGATTTTGTAAACTTCAATCATATTTCCCCCCTCCACTGTCTCTTTGCTAAATTGAAAAGCTCTAACCTATTGTATTGAGCCTCTCCTCATAGGGACACTACTCCGTGCCTTTGATCAGCCTTGTTGCCCTTTTCTGCATGTTTTACATTTCTATCATTTCATTTTTGAGACAAGGAGACCGAACTGCACACAATATTCAAGGTGTGGGCACAGCATGGATTTATATAGCAGCATTATGATATTCTCCATTTGATTCTCTATGCCGTTCCTAATAATTCCAACCATTCTGTTAGCCTTTTTGATCCATGTTGCACACTGCACGGATGTTTTCACATTGTTCCATTTTTCAAACTATGCAGGTGTTTTTTTTTTGTCAGTCTATCCTTAATCCATTTAGTTTTAACTGGCCCTTGTTAGATATCTGTTCCGTTTTGCCCCTAAATTTTAGGACCAAGACACAGTCAGCCTCTGACTGGACCATGAAGTACAAGTAAATATATCCAGGTTGTGTGAATCAGAGTCTTACAAGAGGTTGTTTGACAGCAGCAAGGCTCACAGATAAGTCTAGCCAGAGAAAAAGCAAGAGGGGTCATTAGTCTGTCATTTCTCGGATAAGATTTGCTGGATTTGTAGTTCTGTCTAGAAATTATGTGAGTGAGAAGCTCACGTCTACAGTAAATAGAGTAGCTGTTGAGGAGGGAGAGCAAGGTTAAGTGATTCTGCATGGTGTTTCTGCAAGTTGTAATCATTATGAAGCAGATGCTTAATTTCTGTGCCATACACAGAGTTTCAAGGAGGACACTCTCTGCCCCCAATTGCCAGATTCTGTCTTCCAGAACAGGCTGAATGTATCTGTTTATCAATTCAGAGCTAGTATCCCAGTGACAACCTATCAACCCATCAATCCACATGTGGCTTTACCAGGCTCAGTAATGCCACACGGAAGTTTCTGCTCTGGACTTTGGGTCAATCCCTTGGCTCTACAGTTTAGATAGAGAGAGTAAGTATTTGTAACCTGCAGTTCATTTACATAGAAGTGCATGAATATTTACTTGGTGAAAGAATGTTTTCCAGGGCATGGCAGCTGCACAACACCAAACCTAACAGCCAACAAGAACATTAGGGTGGAACGGCTGCCACGGCTTAACGGAAACAAAGAGTGCAAGACAAAAAAAAGGGAGCACCTGTAAGAGCACAGAAGCGTTTTCCATGCCAGCATTTCAAGCCCAACATACTGTAATTATGAGTTCCTTGTTTGAAAGAAAAGGCAACGAAAGCATACTCTGCACATTCACCCCAGCAGCAAAGGAACAGTACACTTTGTACTTTCCATCAAACCTCCCCTTCTCCTAGACCCTGTAAATGCTTTAGCAGAAGCTATTTTGACGTTATTTCTCTAGATACAGTATGTCTCAGATCACAGGTGGAAAATGTATTTGACTTTTAAAGACTCTCCACCTGCTTAAAAGAAACACAAGGATTTGTTTCAAACTATAGATTATCTTTACAATGAATCTAAAGGAGGCAGAGGTGGGCATTCTCCTGACTTCTTTGAGAAGATTAAAAGCAAAAGTGCCCAATAAGCAACAAAACAGGAAGGGATTTTTCTTTCCTCTGCTATTTTTCATTTCTGGCTTCATACAATGTAAACACATACCAGACAGTCTGTTTTCTAGACACCTGAATGATTTTGCAGCTTTGTTAGACTCTTTGAGATGGGCAGAGTCTTGAGCCTTTCATTAAATTTCTGCCTTCCACTGCTAAAATGGGGTAAACCTAGTGATTTCAATAGAGTTTTGCCCCATCTACCCATGTGTAATGGAAAGCAGAATTTGGGAGACTACGGCCCTTTTTACACAGACGCTGCGACCACCGCAGCAGGTGGGTGGGGGTGCATGGGCACTCCCATGCTCCACCCACTGGAGGTGCCTCCGTGTGTGGAGAAGGGTGGAGGTGGATGTAACGGGCCGCCTACTCACCAGCCACCCACCTTGGTGCACTGCTAACCCATTCCCCCACACACTTGCGCCCATTTGAAAAGGGCCTACAATTATGAACCTCTCTGAAAACTAACACATACAGAGGAAGCAATCAGGCCGAAACAGATCCGTTGCCCAATTTTGAAAACAAAAGAACGGAGAAAGAGTGTCTGTTCTGAAAAAACAATTTGGTCCCAAACCCATTGTCTTTCCTCCCTAGGGAAAGAAAGATGAGCAAAGTGCTGCCAGGCTGTGCTGCATTAAAATCTCCTGCTTTTTCATGTCATCTCCTTGGGTGTGTCTTTTATTCTGTTTTCAGTCAGTCCTCATGACTTGAGAGTGACAGCATCATTAAAAGCAGAGCTTGAATAGTTAAAAGGCACACAATGCTATTTGAACTGCTGCCACACAGAGAAATATAATTTGGAAGTTTGCTCATAAAAGCCAGTTTTTCAGCCAAGAAAGGATTTTAAGCCAAAAGCTTCTGATGATTAATCTGAATTTGCTAATGATTCCAAAACTTAGGGTTTAGATGAAACAAAGAATAATACAAATTAAAAAGTTCCGGTAAGTTCACTTTGGCCTGGAAATATCAGACATTCCATTTATACTGCAGCTGTATTTGTCTACTGTTGGAAAACATTACAGCACAAAATGTTTTTCCCCCCATTCTTTCCTTCCAAAACAGAAAGAAAAACCAAAGCAAGGAATTTCAGCTACAGGAATTATATCTGGAATTTGAACACTCTTGCCAAAGTTTTAAGGGGAGATGGTGTTTGAATAGGGGGGTCTTGGTTTGTGATGGGGTAAAGCACCAAATCTGTATGTGGATTCTTAAGAGATTATTCTTCTTTTAAAGGGAACATCTCCCGTCCTTTATTTCAGAACCCTGAAGCTCCAGAGAGCATTAAGGGCATCCCTTAATTACATCTCTCTTACTTTATACACCACAGCTCTACAGAGTATAGTGGACATCCTCTAATTCATATTCGCACACTTCCATGATGTTGCATATTTTTAACATTTTCATCTGGCAAGCCTAGGCATGGCAGGGTTTCACTCTTGCACTTCTATGTAGGTGAACTACAGGATAAAAATATTTAACTGGATTGCATTTTCAATTAGATCTTCTAAATCCTGTGCTTGTGCAAACCCTACTGAAATGAATTTATTTATTTATTTATTTAATTCAATTTGTTAGTCGCCCCCTCATGCCCACGGCATCTCAGGGCGGTGTGCAATATTATAAAACCAAATATAACAATAAAAACAACAATAAATCAACCCCCAGCAATTTAAAACATCACTAAAAACCAATCCCCACCCCCCTACTCCACCCTCCCCTCTGAAGGCCTGGGCGAACAGTCAAGTCTTACAGACACGTCGAAAGGCCAACAGGCCCGGGGCCAGGTGAGCCTCCTCCGGGAGGGAATTCCATAACTGTGGCCCGGCCACCGAGAACGCTCTCTCCATTGTGGCCCCCTGTCTTACACGGGGGACCTCCAGAAAGGCGCCCCCGGTGGACCGAAGGGATCACTCTGAGGCGCGGAGGGAGAGGCGGTCCCCGAGATATGAGGGGCCCAGACCGTGCAGGGCTTTGTAAATCAATATTAACACCTTGAATCTGGCTCGGTACGCTATAGGCAGCCAGTGCAGAGCACCGGTGTTATGTGCTCATGCCACTCCGCCGCCGCATTCTGCACTAGCTGCAGCCTCCGAACCAGAAACAAGGGAAGCCCCACGTAGAGTGCGTTGCAGTAGTCTAGCCTTGAGGTGATGAAGGCATCGATGGGAGTGGCCAGATCGGGCCTGGAGAGGTAAGGTCGAAGCCTCCATACCAGATACACCTGGCAAAAGGCGGCTTTAGCACCACCTCCACCTGCTGATCCAGACGGAGGCCTGAATCCAAAACCACCCCCAGACTCCTAACCTGAAGAGCAACAGGCAGGCGAACCTCCCCCATCAGGGGGGCCAGCACCTCCCTCGCCCTTCCCACCACCATCACCTCCGTCTTATCAGGATTGAGCTTCAGTCTGCTCTGCCGCATCCAATCCTCTATGGCCTCCAAACACTGGGAGAGTAATGAGACAGCAGGACCTGGGTCAGTTGAAAACGAGAGGTAGAGCAGAGTATCATCAGCATATTGGTGACACTGCACCCTGAACCCTCTCATGATCTTCCTCAGGGGCTGCATACACATTGAACAGTGGAGATAGAATGGAACCCTGTGGAATGCCGCAGGTCAAGGCCCGGGGGCTAGATGTCTCAGCCCTCAGCACCACCCACTGGATGGGGCCCATGCTAGGTGAGCAGTCTGAGGATCTGCGACTACATTGCTATAAGTAGCTATGCACGCACATCATGCTGCACATATACACATGCACTAAACAATATACACAAAATGCGTCAAAAGCACAAAGCTCGGGTTTAAGTTTTCATTCGTACTTGAATCCTACTTCAAAGGTTGAAGTGAATTCAGGCTTGTGGGACTAGTTAGAGACCATCTGACACCATACAGAAGATACAGCATACAGAGGTTTTGGTGCTCCCTGACAGAAAATCCTCCTCTTCTCACCCATTTTAAAATTCACTCCTGCTCATGATCTTTTACTGCAGAAACCTTCTGTTGGGCAAGGCTGGGACTGGAGCCTTCTTCAAGGCTAATGAGCCCCATTCTAGATTAGACAGAGTGGACAATCTCAGGAGAACAGCCTTCACCAAAGGCTGAGTATGTTGTCTCAACTAGTATGCCCATCTCTATGACCCCAGGAGTAAGTAATGAGACTTAAATAAAATTGTGATCTCACATGTGATAAGGTCAAAACAGTCACCAAAAGTATGCCCCTCCCAAAAAAACCCAAACCCTTGAAAATAAAATTGAAAGATTAAGGAAAATGTACAGAGTACCAAAGCTGTTCCAATAATGTCATGTCCAAGAATGGTACAAAGTAAAGGGACATCTACATGGTTGACAGCATTATCATTAGAGCGGCCACTAGGCTTTGGTTTGTGGGCAGGTATGCACACACACATCATGCCACCCTTCTGCCTATCTGCTTTGTTCTTCTGAACATCCACGGTACTCAAATGGACACCTGGAGTAGGGTGTGGGCAGATTTCAATACATTGAACACAGGGATGCTACAAGACAGAAAGAGACACAGCACTGTGATCTAGTTAATCCGCCCCGCCCCCGTCTCCAAAGTTGGCTGAAAACAGTAATTCTAAGGAATCTATAGATTTTATAGGAGCGGGAAAAGATTGTGTTATTTTTAAAGTATTTAACTGAAGGTAAATAAAATAAATTAAGAAATGTACTTTTAAAGCTAAGTTACATTTTGGATCTGTCAAACTTGTTTGTGTCCTTTTCATTACAATGCAGCATAAAGGACACGATACTTCCTTAATGATATAGTGACTCCCCTATTATTAGAGCAGGCTTGCTCTGGCTATATGCTGTCTTTAAAGGCAGAGCTTTAGAATTTTATTGATGTAACTTGTCTCGTTTGTTTTTTGTTACTTAGTTTTTACTCATTCACGACAGCATTTACAGAACAGGGATGAAATACACCCACAGTACAGTACATACGGACCCACTAGACTGAAAAACATTTTTGTAAATATGTGTATAGTGGGACACACACACACACACCTTCCCTATGGAGCTGATCTTTCTCTCACTGAAGTCAATAGAAAAAACCATGTTGACTTCAATGAGAGCAGGACCAGACTTTGGGTGCAGCCACACGACATGGTATCCCATTTTGGGCAGTGTTATTTACTTTGGACAATGTTAACACGCGATGCACTGGCTCATATGCCTTGCGGCTGCCAGATATTCACTCTGCCCAAGCAGCCAGCTGCTACACGATGCATCCTCTGAAAAAGGCTGAGGACGTAGCACATAGTAACATTGCCCAAAGTGGGTTAACCCGTGTGGCTAGGTTGTGCAGCCCTGCTGTGAGGCAAGCTCTGTGGATTGGGCCCCGAGGCAGGGGCGGCTAGTGGCTTTTTAGTTTGGAGGGGCAGTAAGGCTGTCTGGCAGGCCGGCGAGCTGGTGGGCGGAGCCAGGGCAACGGTAGGCAGAGCCAGGGCAATGGTAGGAGGAGCCAGGGCAACAGTAGGTGGAGCCAGGGCACAACCTAGCAGCAAGGAGTTCCCAGGGTGAACATCAGAAGATGGAAGAAAACACAGTAGTCTAAAATGCATTTCAAGCTTAAAATGAATAACGTATAAACCCCAAGCACAGGGAAATACTGGCACAACTCAGCAGCAAGGAGTTCCCAGGGTTGACATCAGATGGAAGAAAACACAGCCTGTTGCAGGGTAGGATGCAGGGTTGGTGTGGATTTGACACTGTCGGAGACAGGACACTGGGCTGGATGGAGCATTGGTCACTGACCCAGTCTGGCATGGACTGTGACACTGTCAGAGACAGGATGCTGGGCTGGATGGAGCATTGATCT
>QEPC01010260.1:1302853-1328533 GCA_003113815.1 Sphenodon punctatus
TGACCCTGAAGGTGGCCATTTTTGCCTATCAGGTATGGCGCCAAAAGAAAAATTTGATGACAGAAAATATTTTGGAAATAGGACTGGTTTGTTAACAGGTGAGGTTGGAAAAATGGGTATATTGAAAATGTTATTGCAGTCTTGGAGGAAGGAAGCTTTGGGGTATTTAGGGCTGGGCTGCGATGTTGACCAATAGCTAAAATGGTAAAGAGGTAGGGTAGTGGTTTTTGTTGTATAGCTGGAGTTGAACGGGGTTTTATGTGGTGTTTAACCCTCCTTCCTTTTGTTTTACTAGTATTTGAATGTATGGTTTAAATTTGTGCGGGAATGCTTATTGTGTATTGTATTTTGTACATGGGTCAAAAAGTATATTGTACATGGACCAAAATGATATTATGACATTATGCCAATGACTATAAGTCACGGCAAATAAATAAATAAATAAAATACAGACAATTTATGTGCGTTCTGTTACGTGGGAAAGCGGCCTCTGTGTGTGGACATGTTCATATGGGTTTAAACCTTATTTGTGTCAGGTTAGTTTGCTCCTTTGCTCACATGTGAAGAGTAGAAAAAAAACATGGTACAGAAACCATGGGGAATTTATGCTGTGGTATGTCTGAACACATGAACGCTCTGAAGTCTGTGGTAAGAGATTATACACTCCTATACTGAGAACTGTCACCCTTTACTAGTGTTTAGTTGTGACTTTGCTAAGGAGTAGCTTAGTGAATGGTAAAAACCACACACTATCCCCTCACATCTAGGATTTTTTTACAACCATGTGTCACTCCACCCTTTCATTGTAATGTGTGAATGCTTCAAAGTCTCATACTGCAGACTGTCTCTCTGACATCTCTGCTTGGACGTCTCACCACTAACAAGCTTAATATGGCCAAGACTGAACTCATCATCCCCCCAAAACATTCCTCTCCCTCTTCCCTCTCAACTTTCATTGAGAGTGTCACCATCCAGCCTGTCCATCAGGCATGTAGCCTGGGATCATCTTCCCTTTCCTTTGCATCTCAGATCCAGGCTGTTGCCAAGTCCTGTCACGTTGCTCTGCATAATATTGCACCAATCTGACCTTGCATTACTTTTTCCACTGTCAAACCCTAGTCCATGCCTTAGTCATCTCTCGCCTTGACTACTGCATCTTCCTCCATAAGGTCTCCCCTGCTCTGATCTCGGCTCATTTCTATTTAACGTTCTGCTGCCGAAGTAATCCATCTTGCCCGTTGCTTTGACCATGTTCAGCCCCTCTGCTCTGCCCTAAACTGCATCCCTCTGTAGGAACGTATTCAGCACAAACTCCTTGTCTTCACCATCAAAGCTCTTCAAGCCCTTGCTCCCCACCCTCTTTCCACACTTGCTTCCCACCACATTCCCAACCAGGAGCTCCTCTGCCCCCATCCTCGCTTGCTTGTGACTGCCTTGTTGCTCAAAATGTATTCACCCCTTCTCCCTTGATGCCCTCCATGCCTGGAACTCCTTTGCTGGAAAACCTACCTCTTCGAACAGGCTTTCCCTAGCTCATCGAGAAGAGGAAATTGCCTCCTCTTCCCTCCCTCCTTTGGAATCCTTCTTTTCCCTGTAACAAAGGCCACTTTCACACCTGCAGGAAAGGGTCATTAGGAAGCCGGCAGAGCAGGCGTGCATGCAAATTAGCTGTGTCTTTGATGAGGTGCAAATGCAGACAACCGGGTGATTTCCTCGGATATGAATGTCACAGCTCGGTCAATCGTCATTCTAAAGATGCATATCAGAGGGAATCACCTGGCTGTCAGCATTCGCACCTCATCAAATTCGCAGCTAATTTGCATGTGCATCTGCTCTTGTTCCTGTAGTGTAAGAGTGCCCTAAGTTAAGCACGTGAACCTGCAACTTCATGAATGTATCCTAGGGTGAAAACAGACATGACAGAAGCCTGCGTTAGCCTGGGACTGACTCACACATTTGTTCTGTCTCCACCATCTGTTCGCCTGCGTCCGCCCCAGGGCAGGCTGCCAGAAGTGGAGGCCGCTATGGGATGCATTGGGTGGTGGAGGCCGGAGACACAGGCCGGGTTAAGGCCTGGCCACCCAAGCTAAAGCCAATGGTCTCCCTCCTGGCTGTTTTCTGCCTCCTGAGTCCCATTCCAAGGCAAGGTCGGAGGATCGCCCCCCCTGCATTCACCCCGACCCTGCCGAACAGCTGATGGGGGGGAAGGCTGGAGTAGCTCACTCATCTTGGTCCTACTGAACATCTGATTAGGGGTGGGGGTGGTTCTGCTGAACAGCTGATTGGAGAGCAGGGCCGGCCTCAGGGTGGGAAAGAAATGTTGGGTCCCCTTCTCCCACCGCTGCTGGTCGGTGGGCCTAGGGGCATTCCCCAGCTTGGTCTGGGGGCACTACCCAGGCCTGGGCTCAGGAACAGGCGGAGGGGGCACTCCCCTCCACCCATTCATTTTTCGGAAGGGCACAGTACTTACCTCATCCACCGCTGCCACCACCACATCGACCGCGACTCCGCCACCGCTGGCCTGGGTCCTGCACCAGGCCCGCTTGCCGGCTCCCGGGTTGCACCGGCAGCAGTGCAGCAGCATAACTGAATTTGCTGCCGGAAGTTGCTACGGGCCAGGGAGTGAGGGAGAGGCAGGGCCTCTGCCTCTCTGTCACTTCCTGGTCGAGACAGACAGTGGCCAGGAGCTGTAGGCTGCAAGCTGCACGCCCTGGCCCCGCCCTCCACTTCTGATGTCTCCAGAGTGGACAGAGTCAGCTGGGCGGTCCAGGGGAGGGGCCCTGTGCTGCGGTGGCAAAATAATAATAATAATAATAATAATAAATAAATAAATTAAATAAATAAAAACATTTGGGCCCAAGTGCAGGGGCCCCCCAGGAGTTGGGCCCGGGGCGGCCGCCCCGAACTGCCCTGCAGTACAGCTAATCAGGGGGCTTGGAGCTCCTCCAGGCACCCCTGATCAGCTGTTCAGCAGGGAAGGCTCCTCCAGCTCCTCCCCCCCAACAGCTGTTTGGTGCATGCACCATGCCCGTCAAACAGCTGATGGGGGGCACTCCAGGGGAAAACCCCCCCCCCATCAGCTTGTTGGTGGGCTGGGTTAGTGCACCAAAGCTGGGGGAAAGCCAGAGAAGCGCCTCCATTAGCTGCTTGGCAGGCTGGGTGCATACACCAAACAGCTGGTGGGGGGGTCACTGGGGAGTGCCTCCCACCAGCTTTTTGGTGGCAGCTCTTCCCGGGCACCCAATCGTGCTGAGCAGCATTGGCCTAGGAGTCCTGTCCAATGTGGACAGCTACTTGGGTCAACCCGGAGTGTGGAGAAACCTGTGATATCAGCCCCCACACCTGTGATATGGGTGTTGGGCTGCTCATGTGAACAATCCTCCACACCAACTCAAGAAATGGCGGTTGACCGGGAAGGCCCAGGGAGGTGCACAGCTGCCGTCATATCTGTTTTCACCCCTTGTCTCTCCTCATATTCACTTCTCACTTGTCTTTCTTAAATTGTAAGCCCCTGGGGGGTAGAGACCTGTCTATAACAAATGATTGTATAGCACCAAGTACACTGCTAGTGCTATATAAATAAATAATAATAATGTATTGGTATAAGCTCAACCAACAGAGCAACTGACACAGTGCAACTCCTGAGGGTAGGAAACATTTGTATGTGTGGAATGGAGTGGTGGTGGGTCTTCCCTGCTTTTCCCCTAGATGAATTGCATATTTCTAAATTTCCTACATCTTAGTCTATATTTTCTACTCTCTTATTCAGCAGCTGCATTATTCCTAATTTTCTCTTTAAATTTGCTCTAATTTCTAGCATTTTATATCATTACTGTGTTTATTTTCTCTTGAACTCGTTTTTTGTAATTCACTCTGGTCCTCATCTATTTTACCTTTCATTGCCTGTTTTCTATCCGGTTGTCTTTCCTTTTCAGATCTCCCCATCCAGTTTCTCTTTCTGACAAAGCCTCCTTTCCTTTCATTACACTTTTGCCTTTAACTAAGGCCGCTTTTAGACGTGCAGCTGGATCAGGCGCGGGAGCAGCGAAACAGCCGCGGTGCTGTTTTAGACTAACCGAAAGCGGAAGTTGTGCGTGTGATCCGGCGCCGCGCATTCTTTTCCGGCCGCGTATGTCACCCCAGAGAGATCAGGGTGGTTCGATCGCAGTCAGCAAAGAATGCGCGGCCCCGGATCACGCGCACAACTTCCGCTTCCAGTTAATCTAAAACAGCGTCGCGGCTGTTTCACCGCTCCCGCGCCTGATCCCAGCTGCACGTCTAAAAGCGGCCTAAATGCCCACTCAATCTCTCTTCCCTGACACAGTTATTTGCCCTCTTCCCCCACCTTCCAGCCGCATCCAAGATATCAAGGTAATGGATAATTAAATGGGTCAGTTACAAAAGTCGAAAAGCCTGCTTAGAAGGCCCATGCAAATATATCTCCCAACATTTCAAGTGACCAAAGAGAGACACAAGCCCTGCTCCCTTCACACATGCATGCAGGTTCGCATGTGCACACACACACACACACGAACTCTTGCACACATGCTCACACCCTGTCATAGAATGTCAGAATTAGAAGGGACTTCAGGGGTCATCTTGACTACACTTTACCGCACTCGGGGGTCACAACCACCATCACTTCTGTTCGGCAGCCACCAGATGTTCACCGCGCTTTGCCCCAAACCATGGTAGCAGTTACCGGTGGTTGTGATCTTGGAAAATAGCATGGAACAGCCAGTGGTAAGTGCCGCCATGGTTTGGGGCAAAGTGTGGTAAGGCGTACCATCACGTCTCTTCTGGGTATTAGACCCAGAGAGCTGAACCCCCACCCCGGCGTAGGCCAAGTGTGGTAGCGTTACTTCTGAAAATACCCTTGTTCAACCCCTGCTTGGATGCAGGATGACTAAAGCTACAACATCCCCAATAGATGGCTGTTCAACCTCTTATTGAAAACCTCCAGGTATGGAGAGCTTACAACTTCCCTCCGCAACTTGTTCTATTGCCTTACAGTTCTTACTGTTAGAAATCGTTTTCTGATATCTAACCAAAAGACACCCCTGCCAGTTGTAGTTGTCAGCAGCGGCAGCCTGGCTCTGGACAGTGGAGTGGCAGCACAGCCACTTGGTCCTCTGACAGCAGTTGCATGCAGGGGCTCTGCTGGCAGCAACCTCCAGAAGGAGAATTTTGCGGCTGATTCCAAGCTCCGTGGACCGGTGCATGGAGCACACATAGCATGCGTGCGGTGGGATGGGGGCTTGGGATTGACCCCATTGACCTCCCAAGGCGGGAGTGTGGAATTTTCCCACTTAAGCGAGATAGGCTTGCCTGATGTGGGACTGTTGGGAGGTATGATGCAAGACACTCAACTACAACTCAAGCTCTGTGGTTTAGCATTTCTAATTCTGGAAAGACATGGGGATTGCAGGCAGAGTAACAATGTACCTTCACCATTACACCCCCTTGCAGAATGACTGGGCAGGGACTTAATCACAGCTCTGAGGTGTGAAAAACATAGGGTTTGCTGAAGCAGGAGTCTTAGGACGCACAGCTAATGTAGAGAAAGTAAGGTTGCCATGTTGGTCTCAAATATTAGTAGTAATTAGTAATGTTTATTTGAATAACCCGTAGGTCATTTCAAAGTAAAATGCAACTATAAATACAAATATAAAATAATACAAAAGATTAAAAAAACACATAAACAAACTTGTATTCAGCAACCAAACAATAAGGTATAGACACTACATTTTTAAAAGTGTAAACCACAGTATACAGGGGAAAAGTAAGCCAAACCATAGTTGAATTCACTGTCTGCTCATACTGTGTTTTTGCTTTATCTCGAGGACGCAAGCACTAAATTGAGTCATTGCTCTTGAGAGGCAAGAGTCACTGCCACGGAGTAGCTTAATCAAAAAGACATCCAAAAACCAGACTGGGCAATCCAAAATATATGTATGCAGAAAACTCGCCCTGGGCTTAGCATATGCTGGACAGAAAAATATAACGTGCACAAGAGTCTCAATCTGAGATGAGAAACAGTTTTCACAAAACCTAGAACCAAAAGGTGATCCAGCAAAGTGGCCTTGGACAATGACTGACGGAAAGATGTTGAGTCTAAATAATGTTAGAGCATGTCTCAGCTGCCAGTCCATCCAGAGAAAAAGATAACTAGTGTCATGAAATTGTAGCTGAATGTCCGCGTAAAGAGGGGCAACTTTCTGCGTTCTCATAAGGAGGGACTCACTTTGTAGTTCATGATCCAGAATCCTGTTTTTCACCAAAGACATGGCATTCTTCAAACCAAGGGGGAATAAATAGTCCCTAGAAAAGCCCAATTTCAAAACCTCATTTTCCATGAGCTGAGACCATAAGTTGTAATAGTCACCAGATACCAGACTGACAAGATAGCAAGGCTTGAATGGGAACAGGGTCACTTTTAGTCAATACTTTATGGTTACCAAAAGGGATTGTGATTTTAATGTACGTGAGGCTGTCTCCGCTTTCAGGAGAACCTGAAGGACTTCTCTTGGGGCCCCCAGGATGGCTCGTAAAAAAACATTCTGAAGGGAGTCAATACAGTTCAGGAACGCCAAGCCCCAGATAGGGAAGGCAAAAAGAAGCTGGTTAACCACCTTGGCCCTGAATAAACAGAGGGCCGGCTTCACCTGCCTCCCGTCCTTTGCGTAGAAATAACTCTGACATGCACTGGATGTTTTTTTCGCTTGGGCAAGAGCCAATTTGAAATGCTTTTGTCAACTCCTAGTAGCAGAAAACACAACCCCAAGATATTTGTAAAGGCCAACCTGTTCAATCTGGTGTGTGCCCATCTGCCATGACCCAGAACATTTCCTGCTCCCTACACACATGATTTTGCTCTTTGAAAAGTTGATAGATACATTTTCTTGTTGACAGAACAACAAAAACCGGTGCATGCGTCTTAGTCCGACTGGTAGGGATGTGCGAACAGAACCAGGTTCGGAGGTTCCGTGGTTCGGGTCGAACGTTGAGTTCGGATTTGGTGTTCGGTTCGGTCGGGCTCGGTTCGGTCTTTAGTTCGGTGCAATTGGGAACTGAAAATGACATTTGGGTTTTGAAATAAAGGGAAAAAACTGAAAAACATATTTCGAGCTATAACATTTTTGTTTCTTATTCATTTTTGATTAAATTTGGGAAGATTGTACCCCCGATGGAGGGCACTGTGTGTACCAAATTTCAGAATGATTAGATAAAGGGAACCGATTTCAGAAGCAATTGAATATTGTGATTTTAAGAAAAGCTCCATACACATTAATGGCTACAACCTCTTTATCTTGCATCCAATGTTCATGAAACTTGTGCATATTACGTCCCTCCATATGCTTAATACTTCTGCCAATTTTCAGAAAGAGTGAATAAAGGGTCCCAAGGGTATAAGACATTAACCTGAAAATACATTTCCAGCTGTAACGTTTTGATATTCCATTCTATTTACAGGATATTTGGCAAGAATGTATCAAATACCTTTCCTGCCATTTCAGTAAATGTACAGGAGATTTTGATAAAGGGACCCAATTATATAAGCAATTGATGTTGTCCCCGTGAAGATCATTATTCAGATGAATATCAGCATATTCAGTGCCAGTCAGAGGCAGGCACCCTGCATGGCAGGGGGAGAGAGACGGTAGGAGGAAGGATGTGGAGCAACCCCAAAGACTGACAGACACATTCAATGGCCAAACACATTACTGCAAGCTTCTAGCTTTACAGGACCAATTGGTAGTGGCTTCGAGGTGGGCATAGGGGGCGGCCCTGAGGCGGGCATAAGCAACATAACTGGGACTTCTGAGATAGCATCCCAGCAGTCAGGAGACATAGTTTAAACACATCCAGGCTGGCCAATTATCATCACAATCACATCCTGCAGCACTGAGACAGAGGACATAAGAGAATTTCTATTGACTCTTTCCTAAACAGATGCTTCTGACTTCCCAGAAACAAGTGGGGGAGATATGTTGGGATGGTCCCAGCACAGAATGAGGATATTTGGTTGACATTTCTGTTGGCCAATTTGCATCACAAACCGATCTTATACCACAGTGACATAAGAGAATTCCAGGCATAGGCCCCTTCTCTACATATGTTGTACAGGCATATCAAATTGGAACCCTTTATAAAATCTTTCTGATATTTGTCAGAGATGATCATGAAAGTGTCATATATAGCCCTGCCTAATTTCATGTACACTGGTTGGACTACAAAGATGTTATAGTCAGACATACATTTATATGTTAATTGCTTATACTACCAAAACTTTCGAACCGCGTTCGCCCATCCCTACCGACTGGGGTCTGAGAGATCAAAACAGTATCATTTGCATAAAGTAAAATTCTGCAGTCTGCTAGCTTAGGGGCATGGGAATCAATCGCAGACAAAAAGGACACCACATTATTAAGGAAGAAATTGAAAAGGGCCAGGGTCAGAATACAGTCCTGCCTGACCCCCCGATTTACCTGGATTGTCTCAGTTGGAGGGTAATCGGGAGCGAAACGGACCTGCATAGTGTTGTTACAGTGTAATTTAATTATAAGGTATAACAAATGGCGATCAATAGAGGCCGAACTCAGTTTATGCCAGAGGCACTCCCTATCTACCATATCAAATGCTGATTTTAAATCAACGAAGCACAGGTAGAGTCGGGATTTACTGCGCGGGCATGCATACTTGGCAATCAGTCGCAGAAGGACATATATGTGGTCCAAAGTGGACTGGCCCTCACGAAAGCCCGCTTGTTCAGGAGCAATCGCCTCATTAGCAGAAAGCCATGCTTGAAATTTCTGCAACAAGTGTTTAGAATAAAGCTTCCCGATTACATTCAAAAGGTTTATTGGCCTATAGTTAGAGGGCAAGGCTGGATCACCCTTCTTGTGAATCGGCACAACCAAACTATTTAACCAACTTTTAGGTAGGAGACCATATGCATCAATATGAGTGAAAAGAGGCGCCAAAATATTGGCCCACCAATCCGGGTTTAGTTTAAGTAAATCAGAGGTTATATAGTCACCGCCTGGGGCTTTCCCCAGTCTTAACTGTAAAATTAAGTCCTTGACATCTGCTGGGGCCACAGGACGCCAGGCATGAACATTCTTAATAGAAGGAAAGGACAAACTTTACTCAGAAATAGAAGTATGAAGATTGGCAAACAAATCTGAAAAATAAGACTGCCAAGCCAGGGGTGAGGGGGCAGAAGAACAAGACTTGTAAGCCCCCACTTGGGAGTGCTTAATGAGAGCCCAAAATGTCTTAGAATCCTTCTCCAGGGCAGCCAGAAGAAGGTGACACCACCCCTGCTTCAGGTGAGCCTGCATTTTCCTAGCAAGTAGCTTCCTGCATGCTCTTCGACAGGCAATGAATTTATTATTATTATTAACAAACATTTATATAGCGCCAGCAGTGTACATGGCACTTTACAAAGTAATAAAATAGACACGGTCCCTGCCCCTAGGGCTTTCAATCTGAGAGACAGGAGCTGGGGGAGAGACATAGGAAGGGGAACAGAGGGAGAGACAAGGGGTCTAACATTCATGAAGATGCGAGGTCTCAAGTGCACGTACTTGGCTTGGTTACGATGAGAATGACAGCAGGCAGGTCCATGTGGCAAGGATAAGGGTAAACAGATCGTAGGTATAGGAATAGTGGCTCAGCAGGATAAAGAGTCAGACAGAGCAGAGCGAAAGAGGTGAGTTTTAAGGAGAGATTTGAAGGTATGAAGGGAGGGGGCAAGGCGGATGTGGACAGGGAGGGAGTTCCAGGCATGGGGGGCAGCAAGTGAGAAGGGACGAAGGCGCTTAGGGGAGCAGGGAAGGCGTGGAAGGGTGAGAGAAGGGACAGAGGAGGAGCGAAGTGCACGGGCTGGAGTATGGAGGGCGATAAGTGCAGAGAGGTAGGGGGGAGCAAGGTTGTGAAGAGCTTTATAGGTGAAGACTAGGAGCTTGTGCAGGATTCGTTCAGGAAGGGGAAGCCAGTGAAGCGAAGAGAGGAGGGGCTGCACATGGTCGAAGCGACTGGCGAGGTAGATGACCCTGGCAGCAGAGTTTTGGACAGAGATGAGGGGAGAAAGGTGAGACCGGGGAAGGCCAGTGAGAAGGAGGTTACAGTAATCGAGGCGAGAGATGACCAGAGCATGAACAAGAGTTTTGGCAGACGAGACAGAGAGAAAAGGGCGAATCTTAGCAATGTTATGGAGGGAGAAGCGACAGGATTTAGCAACAGAGTCAATGTAGGGTTTAAAAGAAAGGGCTGAGTCAAAGATGAAGCCTAGGCTACGGGCTTGGGGGACAGGCAGGATGGTGACTCCATCAATAGTTATTGACAGTGAGGAAGGAGAGGAAGGATGAGGGGGGAAGATAAGGAGTTCAGTTTTAGCCATGTTGAGTTTGAGTTGACGTTGAGACATCCAGGTAGAGATGTCAGAGAGACAGTTGATGAGACGAGCTTGAACAGAGGGAGAGAGAGAGGGAGTAGAGAGATAGAGTTGAGTGTCATCAGCATAGAGGTGGTATTGGAAGCCATGGGAGGCAATGAGTTTGCCTAAGGATGAGGTATAGATCGAGAAGAGGAGAGGGCCAAGAACAGAGCCTTGAGGAACACCAACTGAGAGGGGGAAGGAGGAGGAGGCGGAGTTGGAGAGAGACACATTAAAGGAGCGGTCAGAGAGGTAGGAGGAGAACCAGTTATGGACAGAGCCACAAAAGCCAAGGGAGTGAAGGGAATCCAGCAAGAGTGAGTGGTCAACAGTATCGAAGGCAGCAGAGAGATCAAGGAGGACAAGAATGGAATAGAGACGTTTAGATTTAGCCACCAGAAGATCGTTGGTGATCTTAGCGAGAGCAGTTTCAGTAGAATGAAGGGGGCGGAAGCCAGATTGGAGGGGGTCAAGGGAGGAGTTGGAGGATAGGAAGTCAAGGCAGCGGGAGTAGACAACACGTTCAAGCAGCTTGGAAGCAAAAGGAAGGAGTGAGACAGGACGATAGCTAGAAGGGTCAGAGGGGTCAAGAGTGGACTTTTTGAGAATAGGAGAGACTGTGGCATGTTTGAAGGCAGAAGGGAAAGAGCCAGTAGAGAGGGAGAGGTTGATGATGTGCAGGAAGGAAGGGGCGACAGTGGGAGTAATGGAGGTGAGGAGGCGGGAAGGAATGGGATCAAGGGGGCAAGTGGAAGGGTTGGAGGAGGAGAGCAGAGAGGAGATTTCCTTAAGGGAGGCAGGGGAGAAGGAGGACATGAGAGAAGGAGGGGGAGGAGGGAGAGGGGTGGGAGTGGGAAGAGAGGAGTGGGAAGCGATGTCGAGGCGGATCTTGTCTATCTTGGAGGTGAAGAAGGAGGCAAGATCCTGAGCAGAAAGGGAAGAAGGAGGGGGAGGACAGGGAGGCTTGAGGAGGGAGTCAAAGGTAGAGAACAGGCGGCGAGGGTCCCGAGAACAGGACTCAATGCGGGAGGCATAGTAGTGTTGTCTAGCAAGGGAGATAGCAGAAGTAAGGGTGGAGAGACAGAATTTGAAGTGAAGGAAGTCAGCGTGAGAATGGGATTTGCGCCAGAGTCGTTCAGCAGCACGAGTGCAAGAACGGAGGTGGCGGATACTAGGGGTGAGCCAAGGACGGGGGTTGTGGGAGAAGGCAGGGCGGGAAGAGAGAGGGGCATGGGAGTCAAGTGTGGAGGAGAGAGAGGCGTTGAGAGCAGAGACAGCGGAGTCAGGGGAGGAGGAAGAGAAGACTGTAGGAAGAAGGGGAGAGAGAGAGGAGGCAAAGTCCAGGGGATCAATAGCTTGAAGGTCACGGAAGGGGCGTAGAGAAGGGGAAGAGGAGGGGGGACAGTGGGAAATGTTGAAAGAGGCAAGGAAGTGGTCTGATATAGGATGAGGATCGAAGGAGAGATCAGCGACAGAGCAGTTTCTAGAGAGGACAAGATCAAGAGAATGGCCATTAGTATGGGTGGGGGAGTTGGTCCAAAGGTGGAGGTTGAAGGAGGAGGCTAGGGAGAGGAAGCGAGAGACTGAGGGCTGAGATGGGTCATCAACATGAATGTTGAAGTCACCAAGGATGAGAGTGGGGATATCAACAGAGAGGAAGAAAGTGAGCCAGGACTCAAAGTCAGAAAGAAAGGAAGAGAGAGGACCAGGGGGACGGTAGATGACAGCAACACGTAGATGGAGGGGGGAGTAGAGGCGCACGGAGTGAGCCTCAAGGGTATGGAAGGAGAGAGAGGGGGGAGGAGAAATTGGTTGGATGAATGAATGACGGGGGTATCCAGAGGGGGAAATGCTAACTCGTTTAGCCAACCCACGAAGCTTACTCCTTGCTCTACGGCATTCACTATCAAACCAGGGGGAGTTCCTAGAAAGATAGCGGTAAGATAATTTAGGAGCACATAAGTAAACAGGTATTAGCTGCAGGAGTTCCTCATAGCATGCGATTAAATCGCCATGTGAAGAGCAAAACCGCTGGACAAGATCTATAACATGCTCACAGTCAATGAAGTAAGAAAAATACATTCCTAATTCAGAGGGCTTTCTTAATTGGAACGGTCCATCTAGGGATGCTCCAATACTTGGTTTGACAAGGTCCCTCCGGGATAAAACTCTATCCCTGGAAGGGACTGAAATCGTTAAATTCAAAGGGAGATGATTAGTCAGATAACTAGGTAAAACACAAAAATCCACAATAGAGAAAAGATGACTGGCTGAGACTAAAAAATAATTAAACTGGAACCCATAGAAGAATGATAAGTGAAATTACCGTCCTGATCCCCAGGGAGTGATCAGTTTACAATAACCAAATTCAGGTTTTCGAGGAGATTATCCATTAGCGGGGCCTGTGGGCTTACCACTAGATCCCTCGAAGACCGAATATTAAAGGGAAAAATTTGCATTTCCTCAGGAACCAGATTAGGAAAAAGCGATAAGGGAGACCCCATCTGGGTATTGAAGTCCCTGCCCATTATAAGGTAAGCTCCTGGATGACTACTAAGAGCGTTCAGAGATTGGTAGATAAGAACCTGTCAAATCTCATCCGTGTAATAAGGTGAACAAGATGGGGGGATATACACATTAGCTACCAATAGTTCATGACCAGATGGAAAAAGGCAATAACAAATTGCCAAATAAGATTTGTATGAACTAACTAGTCGGGCCTTAATGCCCATACTATTTGCTACCAAAAAAGCCAGTTGGTCTCAAATATAGGCAATAGAGACAAAGTAGTACAGGGATATCTTTTACTAGACCAACTATTATATTGGTTCAATGAAAGCTAACATGTTACTGTTTTGTCTCTATTGGTTCACAGCTATGCATGCATATTCAATTGTAGAGACCCCCTGAATAGTAGAACACAAAAGAGTTCAGAAATTATAGCTGTTCATAAGCATGAGGAAAAACTACTCAGGAATTATGATGTTCTCCCAATCTTTAGGGCCAGAGAATTGGTCATAGGTATTTTTACATTCTTTTTACCAGCTAGGATAGGAATATGTTGCAGGAGGAACTCGACCTCCCATCTAGAAACCCCTTATTTTCTTATCATTCTCTTGTTTCTTGTGTAGAACATGGTGTTCATTTTCTTTGAACACCAGCAGTTGAGTTTAGTGCCCCTTGAAATGCAACACAATATAATAAAACAAACTTTTAACAGGTTGGGCTTTATGTAGCACTCATTAATTCTACCCAGCAACATAGGTATCAAGTGTTCACTGGCCTACATCTACTCATGGCTTTTGTAGTGTCTGATCATACTACTTGTTGGTTTACAAACAAAGTCAGGCCTTCTTCCAATGAACATATTTCAAAGCAATACTTCACTTTTACTTCAAAAGCATTCACATGAACAGACTATTACATCAAAGTTTTAGAGAAGTAGGAAGTCCAGAAAAATGAGTACACATGTGTTTACTTGTTACACCAAAGTAACTGCAATATGAACATGTTTATATCAAATAATTGCATCACTTCAAGTGTCACTCCAGTTGTGCCACAGTCATTAGGGGGAGTCTGAGGAGTTACCATTTCAGTTTAGTGTTGCAGTGTGAACAGTACTACTGAAGAGAAGTAGTTTAGTTTACTGCTGTTTGTCAGAACATGGCCATAATTATAGTAGTGTTGCACCTAATGTAGCTGCAACTATACTGATGAAAAACAGCTTATGCCAGTTTAGTTAATTTTGAATTTAGAGAAATATCACCTGAAAGCGATTTGATACAAGCATTGCGTGGTCCATGGTAGGACCCAGCAATCAGTAAAACCATAGCATCCCTCACTTAAAAAGGCCAGGCAAGGCTATTCTCTCTCCGCTATTTGCAATGAGGGTTTGCATATGCGAATGTGCTGTAGATTGAATACACTTGTTAAGAGATGCAAAACACCAAGCAT
Source organism: Sphenodon punctatus (assembly GCA_003113815.1). Taxonomy (NCBI): domain Eukaryota; kingdom Metazoa; phylum Chordata; class Lepidosauria; order Sphenodontia; family Sphenodontidae; genus Sphenodon; species Sphenodon punctatus. The sequence continues at coordinate 1,317,249 of QEPC01010260.1, forward strand.
AGGGCTGTGATAAAGGTTCAATTTGCTTCAGTCAATACATAAAGCAAAGGAAACCAGAAAACGAACAAAAAGGCGTATATATTTGCCATTGCAATTTTGAGGCTGCAATTATTCCTCCTGTTAAACTGCCCCTCACAGAAAGACAATGAAGTGCATTTTGTTATAAAACTAAATTTCTGAATCAAAGCAGGAAAAGGCAGAGAGAGGAGGGGGGAAAGAGAGAAGGGAGTTGGGAGGCTCCATTGATTCATTGATCTTTGTAGCCAAGACCTCCTTTGTATTACTAAATAACTAGCAGGCATTAGTGTTGGATGCAACGTTATATAAGAAGAGACCCTTATTCTCTGTGTATTTGTAATGCTCACACTGTTCTTAGCTGGGCATTAATGATTTATGAGGACTCATGATCAGTTGCAAAACCATTTTTTTTTTCACCAGGTAATAACGCCTGTCAATTAGTTGTAAGAGAGAGACAGTATGCTCATCCTACCAATGAGAAATAGTCTGAACTCTTCACCCTTGCTTTCTCTGCCTGTTTTCATCTCTATCTCCTAAAGACGGGATTCCCTAAAAGAATCAGAAAGAAGCCTAGCAGGTTTATTATTATTATTATTATTATTATTATTAGTTTATTCTTTTGCTTTTAAGAAGGGAGAGGGCTTTTCTTGTTTGCTTGTGGAGGAACTCTGCCCAGGTTCAATGCACTCATCGTTGTGAAAAGTTGGCAGACATATATATGCCTTTTCCTCTCTAGGATTTCCACAGAAAATGTGGAAATCCAAGTCAAAAGACCCCCCTCCCCCCAATTGGAAACTCACTCTGGGTGCTTTCTGTCTCCAGAATCATTAACAGTGATAGAGATTCTGCAAACAGAACCTTGGTGGAAGTTTTGTCCATGATGCATGGTAAAGAACAGAGGTTCTCTGCATGGGAAAGAATATTTTGCTCTCTGAAAGCTACAATGGCTCTGCCGCTAGGTGCAGGGCCAGAAACCTGGAGCGGGGTCCAAACTAGAGGTGTGCAGTTCGTGTCTAATGAACATAAATTTAGTAGAAAAAAGCCCTTTTGGAGGACTTTGAAATTTGGACACTCACCTGCTCATCTTGGAAAAGAGACAACTGAGAGGGGATATGATAGAAGCTTATAAAATTCTAAGTGGTGTGGAATGAGTAAATAGGGAATTATTTACCTTCTCTAATAGTAGCAGAACTAGGGAACACTCCATAAAACAAATAAAAGGAAGTATTTTTCCCCACTCAATGCACAATTAATTTGTGAAAATTGTTGTCAGATGATGTGGTCAATGCCAGTAATATAGCTGGGTTTAAAAAAAATATTGGATACGTTCTTGGAGAGTAAAACCATTAACGGTTATTAGCAAAGTAGGTTTAGGGGACGTGACGTCTTACTGTTGGGAGCTGGAAGTGGACAACAGTGAATGGATTGTCCATTGTGACCTGATTGGGTACTGTTCCCAAGTGACTGAGATTGGCCACTGTCGGAGACAGGACGCTGGGCTTGATGGACCATTGGTCTGACCCAGTATGGCACTATTTATGTTCTTAGAACCTGTGGGGAACTGCACTTTGCTTTCACCATTCAGTAGTGTTTATTTAACAGACTTACAGAAGTTGAAAAATAATATATATATATATATATTTTACTACAGCCAGTTCAAATAATAGTTTCTGCTGCAATCTATTATTTAATATTTTGGCATACAGCCCTAGATGTTGGGGAATCTCACTTTGCTTTTCATGAAGACATATAGAAGCTGAAAAATAATTTCTATTTTTTACTGCAGGCAGTTCAAATAAAAGTTTCTGCTGTAATCTATTCTTTGGGGCATACAGTCCTAGAACCTGTGTTGGGAAACCTTACTTTGCTTTCCCCAAGACATACAGAAGCTGAAAAATCATTTCAAATTTTTTAGTGCAGCTAGTTTAAGTAATAGTTTGGGTTGCAATCTATTCTTTGATATATGGGTATACGGTCCTAGGACCTGTGTTGCCAAACCTTACTTTGCTTTTACCATTCAGTATTAGTGGTTAATAGACATACCAGAATGTTACACTACTATGCTACGAAACATTTTGGAAGCAACCCTCAAGGGGGAGTGGGGTGCGCACTAGTGGGGCCCTTGGGCTGTGTGACTGAGGGGACTTGAGGGTGGAAGACAAGGGTGTGAGATACTCACCCAGATTTCCCTCCCCTTCCTATTTCATTTTGTCTCGCTCTCTTATTTGGCTGCTTTAATTTTGTTCTTTGAGGCACAATTTTAGCATAGCACTGTCTAATTTTTTCTGTTGGGGAACCTTTTCCTTTTGTTTCCTAGTTCAGTATTGGGCTGCTTTCCCTCGAGCTGCTTTGACGCCGCAGGAGCATGAGCTATTCAAATGTAGTGCAGCTCCTGTCTCGTGGGAAAGGAGGAAGTGCAGTTCTCCTGCTGGCAAGCTCACGTAACAGAGAGCATAGGATTTCACTACCCTGTCCGTTGCGCGAGCTTGCCGGTGGGAGAGCTGCACTTCCTCCTTTCCCACGAGATGGGAAGTGAGCTACATTTGAATAGCGCATGCTCTCGCTCATGGGAAAGCGGCCTTAGTCTTCCTATACTCTCTCTGACTCGGCACAATGTCTGATCATAGTGGCTCTGCTGATAGGGATGTGGGGATTGTGGGGCTGCAATGGGAACACAGTTGCTTGCGTTATGCCCTGGTACTTGGTCAGCAAATCAAAAATTTCTCCAGCACCACAATCCTCAAGCTGTGCAGCTGATGATCAGGGATGTGCAATTTGGGTTCTAACAAACCTGAATTTTGACAAAAATGCCCCTTTCTGGGGAACCCAAAATCCAGAGGGTTTCCCCCCAGATTTTGGGTTCGCTAAGGGGTGAGGCCTCTTGGCCCCGGCTGCCCCAGGGAGAGAAGTTGCCAGGGGCCCCAGGGCAGGTGTGCAGCTCAGGAGAGAAGCTGTTGTCTCAGAGGGCCTGGGTGTGCATCGGCTCACTCTTTCCAGGCTGATCCTTCTGCACTGCCGGCCCGGCTCCTTGCAGTGGCTGTGAGGGGACCAGGCCCAACTCCGGGACATCATGTGGGACCTGCAGAGTCAGCTGCCTCGCAGGCCTCCCCTGCCACTGTGGTTGGGGTGATCGTGCAGCCCAGTAGGGCTGAGGAGGAGTTGGTGCGGTAGCTGTTGGGGACGCTGCTGCGGGAAGTCTTCCGGGGCAACACGGTCTGGAGGACACTGTCAAGACGTACAGCCTGGGCCACTCTGATGGGACCTTACAGGTCAGGAGAGCTGCCCGCCAAGCTCTGCAAGCCTTTCTCAAGCTCCGAGCATATATGGGAGGGGCGCACGCAAGACCACAGGTATAAGCAGCAGGAGAGTAGGTGCCTCTTTGTTCCTTCTGAGATTTCCTATTGAAATCTCCTAGGAGGGTGCTGGCTAGAAACCACCTTGGGCTTTTTGTGCTGTTATAACCACCCCCTCTTCCCTAATACATGCACACTTGACACAGTTAGCCACTCTACTACAGATCACCCCCCTCCAAAAAGTATGTCACATAAAGCATCCCCGCTATACACATTTTTAAAACCGGTAATACAGAACCCTACGGATTCTATGTAAGGGAGAGCTTTTTCGTTTTCAAACACAGAAATGTAATTGAAAATGAGTAAGGAGATGAGTGACACCCCTCCCGCTGCTCGTCACAAACTGTCACAACTCCACCCCTTCTTGCATGACATATTTTATGGACAGCCTGGGGTCTCTCTGTCTGTGACCTCACGCCCAGCTACACTGCCTGGTGTTATATCTGTCGCCTCCACCCTCACCTCCTTTGTAAAGGATACAAGCAGGCAGCCAGCCACCTTTGGTGGGAAGGAGAACTCTCCAAGGACTTGTTCCCATGAAATATTAACCCTCTGACCTATCCTGGAGTGTTCAGTTGATGTACAGGCCATTGGAGGGGGGAGGGGGGAGAATCTTGCACAGAACTACCCCAGTCTGATTCACTTGGCACTGGTCTCTTTCAGAGGATCCTGGGCTAGACGGCCTATTGGTCTAACCTACTCTGGCAGCTCGTACGTTCTTATTCTCTAGCCCACAAGTGTCCTTGCTTGAATCGGGGATTAGTTACACTGGCGGTAAGAGCAGTCTCATGAAATACTTCCCATTTCATGTCAGTTTATTTGCACAGTTTAGCCCAAGGGACATTTGGATGAGTCAATGCGAACCTGCTTGATCTGTTTTTAACTTATTTTATGGATCTTATGTAATTTGTGCTGTTAGGCATAGAGTTGGAAGGGATATCAAAGGTCATCTAGTTCAACCCCCTGCTCAGTGCAGGAAATCCACACCTACAGCATCCCCGACATATGGCCGTCCAGCCTCCATTTGAAAACCACCAGTGGAGGAGAGCCCACCCCCGCCCTAGGCAGTGTCTGTTCCACTGGCGAAAAGCTCTTACCGTTAGGAAGTTCTTCCTAATGGGCTCACATTGGTTCTAGTCCTGCCCTTGGGAGCAACAGAGAACAAGTCTGCTCCATCTTCTGCTCCATCTTCTGTGTGAAACCCCTTCAGCTATTTGAAGACAGCTATCATGTCTCCCCTTCGCTGCAACAGGGCAGCGGTGGGCTAGACAGCAGGAGATGTGGATAAGCAGGCACTTTATTACACAGCAAAGAGAGTGCAAATTCAGAGTCGTATTCATAGGAAACTGCTGATTTGGCAGTGAAAAACTCTTTATTTAAAAACACTTTGTTAAGGTTCGATACCATTCTTTATGTATTATTTATCATTTAATGTGTAAAGTGTGTTCTGTATATTGGCCACAATCCCAACCGAGAGATCCACGTGGCACAATGTGCCTTCAATAGATATGCATGCACACACTTTACACGCATGTGTGTGTGGGTAGGTTGCATGCAGCGCATGTGAGGCATGGGATTGGCCCCATTATATGCAGTAAATTTCTATGAAAGACCCAAAAAAAAAAAAGCAAACACCACAAAAATTGAAGGCACAAAAAGACAAAATGACGAAAAGACAGAACTTACCCCCCTAGTCCAAACACACTTCTTGAAACCAAATATCTACCCAAAGTTTGGGTTGGCTGAATTCAGACCTGAATTTTGCAGGTCATGACCATTTCTAGGGGAAAAGAAGCTTGTTGTTCTCAGTTTATGTCACTTTTCTGACTACAATCACACTAAAGTAAGGCCATTCAGGCAAAATTATACCTTCCTAGAGTTATATTAATGTAGTGGAGAATATCCCCTAAAATCAATAGCATACTTTCCCCCTTCTGCATACAGAGCATTGCATTTAGAGACTTCCTTGCATTGCACCAGAACTCAGATTCAGAACAGTATTGGGAGGTTTCCAAAGAACAGTTATGCTGAGTTTACAAGAAAAGGAGAGAGACAATGGCAAAATTTTCAACCGTGTTCAAGTGGCTTAGGAGTGTAAGTCAGAGTCCTGTCTCTTCTGGTCATTTAGTGTGTGACCTTGAACAGCCTCTTAAACACTGCAGGTGAAAAACATGGTTCCTTGAAGGCAACAGCAAAACGCGCGTTGACTTCAGTGCAGCCAAGATTTTACCAGTTGTATGAAATGAGAATTAAATGAGACTTAAGAGTCTAAAACAATTTACACGCAGGCAGGACAATCCTCGGCCATTAAAGTCAGGAGGAGTTTTGCCATTGATTTTAATGGTAGAGGATTGCACCCCAAACATTTAAAGGTGTTGGCCAGGTTCATAAGCAAATATGCAATAAAATCAGTATTATCTGATTCCCAGTTTTCAATTTTACCATAAGACAACACTCCCCTCTCTGAGGCAAGATCATAGATGAAAAATCATAGATTAAATTAATGAACCCCCAAATCAAATTAATACAGGTTCTTCCATCAAGGAAATCCATCAAGGTAGGTCAGGGAGCTAAACAAACGTGTAGGCGGCCAGCCCTGCCCCCGCCCTGCTCCCAGCACCTCACCATGACAGAGAGTCATGGTGACCAACCATGGTACTCAGCCATGGCAACCTGTGCCTCGAGGTGGGTATGGCAGGCCTGAACACATGGGCTAGCCTGCGTTGGCAGCCCTTGAGCCTGGGCATCATAGTTGGAGATTTTCTGGGGTGGCACCTACCCCTCCCGGGCTAACATCTGGCGGCGCATGAACAGACATGCCAGTGGGTGCAAGGCCACAGCGGGTCAAAGCGGGCAACCGTCATGTGTGCTTTCCCTGTGCTTGAAAACATGACACGTGGGCGGTGCGGCAGCTCTCTGGTTCGGGGTGGCAAACAGTGTCCGACACCGACCAAATGTGCCCATGGCCGGAGAGTCGTCCCACCGCCCACACCCCTCGGGTGAAGGGGGTGGGCGCAACAGACATGCAGGTGGCCGGCCCCACTCCCATCCTGTTCCCAGTGTTCCACCTTGACGGGCAGCCATGGTACCTGGTCATGATGGCTCCGGCCCTGTGGTGGGGATGGCAGAGCCGAGCAGACACATTGGACCACTCTGGCCTTAGCCCAGAATGAGTACCTGGGATCATCTGGAGGACTCATTCCAGGCCAACCACCTACCCGCCACGGGGCAGCAGCAGACCAGTGGGGAAACACATGGGCGGAGTCCCGGGCCACAGTGGGTCAGCATTACATCCATTTTCACCCAGGGATGCTGTTATAGAATCCTGCAAGTAAACAGTCCCTCAAATCCCAATCCCCCAGGAGGACTGGCTAGTGGCTACACAATCCTTGGAGCATTAAGTTGCTTCTTAATAATGCCAATTTTACTAGCACAATGGTAACCCTTAGGTATCTTTCAATTTGTGATAACAGTTTCATTAATTTAGTTTCAACTCCAAAGATGACACTTATTAAAAAATGACCACAGAAACTCAAATGTAATTGGGCCTTTGTCACACATAAGACAGGGTTCCTTATTGGGTGTCATCACAGGCAGAAGTTATTTTAAAAATTACTTGGATGTGACCTATTTCAAAATGACAAAAGGTAATTAGAGACATATTACAGATCATTTCTGTGTCGTGTGTGCTAGCAAGACAGTGAAATTGTCCAGATAGATCCCATTAGACCATCATTTTTGCTTGTGAAAAGAAAGAGTGGAGAAAAAGTTACATTATGTAAACTCCACTTTCCTTGGGAAAACAGGAACTGACATACTAGATCCAAACTGGGGTTCACCCAGTCCAGTATCCTGTCTGTAATAGCGGCGACGAGTCCTGGCTTAGGGTTGAAATGAGATTTCTATAAACAGAGTAATCTCATTGAAATCCTTGTGCTTGGTCCATCCCAGGACAAACTGAGCAGCGGGAAAATGAGTACCTACCAACCAAACAAAATGAGAAGTCAAGCACCAGCTGAGAGTGCTGGTGAGAGGAGTCCTCCTAAGCGTTCCCAGCCAGTTCTTGTCAATTTCAAGACCTGGGCACACCTCTGATATTAGTTCTCCTGGGAACAGGGACCCATTAGCGGGTTGCACACAGGTGCTAAGAGGCCTCCCTGCTCCTCTCCCCGCTCAGAAAGGGCCGAGCAGAGAAGTCCCCAGGATCAGTTATGTGATGTATAGAGCAGGGGAGGTGAAGGGAGCAGCCAGCAGTGACTGGGACAGGAGGAGCCCCAGTCTGGCAGTGACGTGAGTCAGCCCAGGGAGCACGGATGTGGAGGGCAATGGGCTTGAAGGCACTCCCCAGCACTTCTCAGATGAGAGGTGCGCACGCACCTATGGGGGCGGAGGAGGAAGCGCCTTCAAGCAACCTGTTGGGTGACATTCAAAGGCTGCTTCTCTCCTGCAGCAGCCGCTTTAAAGAAACTGCTGAGAAATCTCTGCAGGCACATTTGGTCGGTCCTGGTGCTCTCAATTGTGAGTAATTTCGCGAGCAGCAAAATCGCTCCTCGTTTTAGCCCTACAATGTTTCCGAGGAAGGAGGAAAACAGCCAAAGGCGACAGATGTCAGGAGGTGGTATGTTTTTGCCCACCCATCATACCATGATGCTTTATTTTAATTCCTAAGAGAGAGAGAGTGATTGTATTTAAGACCCAAAGTCTGAGATTTCCAAAAAGATTGAGTGCTAACATTATAGCAATGGATCCTTACGCTCTCTGTATGATACCTTTGTTTGAATTTTGCTAAATTCTTTACCTCAGTAATACCCTGCAACAATTAAAATCCTTCTCCAATGACATTTTTAAGTACACCTGTTACTATAATCAAGCATCTTCACCTTTTGACAGACCCTGTTAGATTTAGAGCAGGCACAGAAATTCAGTTCTGAAGTAAAATCCATGTATTGGCTGCATGCAAGTACATACACTAGTGACCTGCTTCTCTTGAGGTATTACTACAGAAAAACAAGATTAATGCACTCTTCTGATATTCACTGTTAGTTATGAACACAATTCATGGTAACATAGTCAGCTGTAGGGGCTGGGAACAAATGATGCAGTATCTCACATTTTATTGGCAACATGGAAAACCCCCTCTGTGGCTCACACTCAAAGGAATTAGTACATTTATTCTGGCAATGACAGAATAAATGTCATTTGTTCCCTTTTAAAATTATTTCTTGAACATACACCTGTTAGTATGTTTTTAGTTGTGTTTTATTCTTTTATACATATATCGTTTTACTGATGTAAGGTTGTGCTTTGTTATAGCAAATTGCTGATACAATAAATATTCAATTCAATTCAATGACAACTTGTATCAGGACTGCCATGGCTGCATGGGGAAGGTTCAGCTAAACACTTAGCAACATCATTGGCTAACTAAGCCTCCCCAGCCATACAGCTGCAAAGACAGTGCCCTATTCCAAAGGGGAACCTTGGCACTTCATGCTTGTCTATAACCGTGTTGCTCCCTCTGTGCATTTGATAATGGTCTGACATGGGGATTGGTTAATCCCCAGTTGACAGATGGTCTCTCAGCTGGAGAAGGTTTTTTTTTACAGTGTCCATGTAATGTGTTGACAAATACAACTCCCTGGGTAGCAGTTTTGTACTCATCAGTCAGGAAAGGGAAAGGGCCCATCATTCCCTCCAGCCGCCAAGGAAATTAGTGGCTGGGAAAGAGGGGAGAGTAGGCACGGCTCTACTAGAGGCTTCCAACAATGGAATGCAAGGGAGGACATCCAACTGGTGCCCTTTGGGGTTTTCGCCATGAATCCCGTTTAAGAATATAAGAAGTCCCATGCTGAATCAGACCAATGTTTCATCTAGCCTAGTATCCTGTCTGACAGTGGGCAGCATTTTAGAAGTGTACAAAAACAACATACACGGGTGGATTCATTCCCTGTTGTTCATTCCTTGCTTTCAGTAGTCGGAAGTGTTAATTTCCCAACCAATCTGGCTAATAGCTATTTATGGACATATCCTCCATACACTTATTCAATCCCTTTTTCAATGGTTATATTATTGGCTTACTGATTGCAAAGGCAATGGGTCCACAGGTTAATTGTATGTTTTAAGAAAAAATACTTCCTTTTGCTGGTCTTAAACTTGCTTCCAGTCAATTTAATTGGGTTTAATCTTCTAGGATAACAACGTCCTATTCTCCACAACATCATCAGTTAAAAACCTCTCTCACTGCCTTCCTTAGCCATCTCCTTTCTAAGGTGAAGAGCCCTAATCTTTTAAACTTCTCCTTGAAGGAAAACTGTTCCACCATACCCATGGTCATGGGTCATCTTCATTGCTCTTTTATATACCTTTTTCAGTTCTATGATATGGTGTGACCAGAAATGCATTCAGTGTTCAAGGTGGGGTTGCTCCATGGATTTATGTAGTGGCATTATGATATTTTCTGTATTATTTCACACTGTTTTCCTAGTAATTCTTAAAATCCTAAGAAATGTACATACTTTTCATACAAATTTAAATACTTTTCTTAATTAAAAGGGATCCTTGTTAGGCTGGGCATGGGGGTCTGTTCAGCTTTCTGGTTTTGGTCATGCAGAGTTACATAGGCCATGCTGAAAGGCCCCAGCAAAGGTCATTTTCAAATGGGCCGCGGTGAGTGGGGGGATGGGTGTGCGCCCACAGTTGGTGAAGGTGGGTGTGTGGCTGTTCCCACAGGCGCACACCCATTTCCACCCACTTCCACACATGGAGCAACTGGCATTGGAGCCCGTTTCTCCATGCATGGGTGATGGGTGGAAGTGGGTGGAGATGGGTGGAGCGTAGGAGCATGCACCCCCCTGCCTGCGGTGGGTCCCACAGGTGCCCCCCATCCCACCCGCACCTGCTGCGGTCTTTGTGTGGGCCAAAGTTAGAATATAGACAAAAAAGGAATCAATAAACTCAGGACAGAGAATTGTAGGGCAGGGAATTGAGGACGTTCTCCCCCTTATGTCTTATGCGTGCTGAAGCACAACAAGCCCATCAATCATCTGGTAGAGCTAGCATTCTCAGCCAGCTGAATATACATGCCTGCTTCTGGTCAATGTTATGATCAGAATACTGGTCATAAGCCCCTAAATCATATAAAGCATGGGGTTAAAACCACCACCCTCTGGTCCCAGAGGCCAAAGACTACAGCTTAGGGTCAGTCCCAACGATGTGAATTCCTATCAGCTTATAATCTCAGAAAACTTGATGTACGCAGTAACAGACAAACAGGGGCATAGGTGGCTTGGGATGGGCCCAGGGACAAGAAATGTCCGTGGGCCCCCCTCTTTTTTCCTGCTGGTGGTGAAGCCGCTGGTGCTCGGAAATTACTTGCTCTCTGCAGAGTCTGCGGTGTGCTGCTGGTGACCTGCTGCTGGGTCAATCTGTCTTCTGGACCGGCGGCAAGCTGGTCCTGTGGTGCACTCTGTCCCTTGCGGCTCGCTGCCCGCATGCTGGGGCCGAGCGCAGCCAGCAGCAGCAGTAGTGCCATTGCTGCCCCAGCCCACCCGACCAGTCCTGGAGACTGGGGACTGGTCAGGAAGGCTAGGGCAGGCTTGGCTGGCTCGATGAAGGGAATGCCAGAGCGGGAAGGTGCCCGGCGGCAGTTCCTTACTGAGTGGAGCTGCCGTCGGGCATCTTCCCATTCGGGCTGGGCCTCCATCAAGCCAGTCCTGACTGGACTGGGTCCGTACTGGAGAGGAGGGGGGGGGGCTCTTCCTCCATGACACGGCATCAGGGGGGTGAGCTGAGCCGCAAGGCTTGTGACTGTGACCTAGCCTGACGCAGACTGCTGCGTGGGGCCCCTTCCACTCCCTGCCCGTGGTTGCAACATTGTTTCAAACACAATGTTGCAACTGCGGCCAGGGAAAGGGA
>QEPC01010260.1:1353483-1371530 GCA_003113815.1 Sphenodon punctatus
CCCTCTGTCTCTGTGAGCTGCCACCCCTGTGCCCCGCTCTCCTTCCCCTGGCCTGGGGGCCCCTGTTCCGCTGGGCATGGCCTGCTCCCCTGCCTTGGTGGCCCTCGACCGTGGCCCCACCTTCCACCGGCCCCCTGGCTGCCTTGGGGAGTGTGTCTGGGGGGCCCCCATGTCCTTCCTCCACCGTGCGAGTGGGGGTCCGGTGTCTCCCCTCACGCACTGGGTGTGCTTCCCCATCAGACCATGGCTCTGTGGTGGGCTGGTGTGCTGGTTCCCCCCCTCCCGGACTGGGCCCCGTGCCCCCCTGCTGCTGCCCTGTCTCCTGCGCACTGGTCCCGCGCGCTCCCACTCTAGCCAGTGCCGCTTGTGTCCTCAATAAACACCTGTTGTGCTTCACTGTGCCTTGTGTTACCTCCTGTCTCCTTGGGCTGCTGGGTCCTCCTTCCCCTTGCCCATTGGGCTCCTGCCCCCTCCTGCTGGGCTGGCTGGGCTGGCCCCTCGCCACCCCCCTCCTCCCATGCAGCTGACCGTCTGGGGTGTTCCCTGCCCCCCCTGGTGTGTGCCTCCCTCTGCCCCCCTCCTTGGCTTCCCTTTGTCGTGTGGCTGTGCTGCTTCGTTTGTGTGTGTGCGCTTCTCGTTTTGAAGTGCATGCGCCTTCCGTGCAGCCGCTGTTTGTGAGCGCTGTGAGTGCTGCAGCTCCCTCCACACCCTCCCTTCATGTTTCCATTCCCTGGTCGGGGCCCTCCGCCGTCTTTGGCTTCGTTTGCCCTCCGGCGGCCATGTTTGCGTCCGCAGATCGCCGGTGCCTTGTGGGGCTCCCACCGCAGTTCCACCACCGCAGTTCCACCACCGCATCACGTCTGTTGGGTTCCCGCAACCTGTGTTCTCTCCGGTTGGCCCCGGGCGGTGGTGCCGCCCCTGTCACGTCTGTTGGGGGAACACCACGGCCCGCGGTGACTCCATTCATACCGGGGTGGGATTCACTGTGGTGAATTTCACCGCGTCACGTCTGAAATCACCCTATGACATCACTCTTGCAAATTAAGATGAGAGTTATATTTCCTTTGGTTGAAGTTTCAAGAACTGTGTTCTATCAACAAAAGGCTATGTATCTTCTTCCCAATATGAGAAATTCAATCGATGGCAGTGGTGCCTGCATCTAAACTTCTATCCATGTTTTATTATAAGAACATAAGATACCAATTGCTGTAATTGCAGCCAATGTCATTAATGAACAAAACTGTCAGCACTTACAAAAAGTATTACAATAAACCAGTCAGTCATTCTGTCTGAGTAGACATTGCGACCATAATATCTGAGCACTTACAGAATCTTAAAAAGACAACATAGTAAAAGATCTCTTGTTTGATCATTATCCATCCTGTGGTTTCTACGGTTGAAACTCGATCTCGATATTCTAAAGAACCTCGTCAAGAATTGGGATCTTGGTGAGATTTTCCCAATTGAAAATGAGTCGAGAATTAGCCATTCTGACACCATTCTTGACAAGAATCTTGGGAAAATTAAAAAACCACACCAGAAATGTCTGAACAGACAAAAGACCCACACAACATAAATAAATAAAGAATTATAAGAATAATGTTGTGTCTACAGAAATGCAACCAACAAAAGTGGCAAATCAAGCAGATCAGAACAATAAACATTTGTTAACAGCTAAAGGAAATCAAACAGTCAATTGAAGCAGTCTATCAGTTCAGTTCATTTTATTAAGGCTATCCACCATATTAAAGTAGTCCATTCATTGGCAGCCGAAGAGAGTTAATTGGTCAGTCTATAAGCTGCTGGTGAAGTTGCTCATTTCGTTCACTTGACTTTATCAAGACTGCAACCTCAAATAGAGTGAATGAACCACAATCTAAAATAAATGCATCACTGTTATATGTCCGTTTGAATTATACAAACATCTTGTGTATTCAAAAATCAAATGCCTATAAAAGACTTGACAGAGATATCTCCTCTATTCATGCAAGGAACTTGTATCTCTGTCCTCCCTATTTTACATAAAGAGACTCAATAAATGAATAGTCTTGCCAAAGAATATACCAGTCTCAAAGCAGCATGGGGCTGTTCTGCTATACCTGTTCTCCCTGTTTCACATAAGCAGGTAACCAGATGAACCTCTTCTCCCTGTTTCACAAAAGAGGCCCTCATAAAGAGACTCGATGCATGAACAGAGTTTCCCAAAAATACATCCAAGTCTCAACGAGCTTAAGGTTATTCCGCTATACCTGTTCTCTCTGAATTGCATCAACAGGTAAACAGAAAAACCTGTACTCCCTATTTTACAAAAGGAGACATAATAAATAAATAAACTATCCTAAAAATATATATATCCCACAGTCTCAAAGCGGTCTAGGGTGCTTACAAATGTATCTAAAGGGAATAACTCAAAGCCTCAAAACAGCCTATGAAACTTACTTGTTCATCTAAAGAGAGGCAACAAAGTCACATCTCCTCCAGTCCTTGCTGAAGTCTGCTGTATTTATGCTTCTGTTGTCCAAGGCCTAAGCAATCAGTAAATAAATAGGCAGGTGTAATACCTGTTTCCCCTGTTTTACAGAAGGAGACTCAATGAATTGCTCTCCAAAAAATATACCAAAGTTTTAAAAAAGTTTGGGGCATTAACAGGTTTATCTAATGAGGGTGACACAAAGTCTCACAACAGCCTATGAAACTTACTTGTTCATCTAAGGGGGAGCAACAAAATCACATCTCCTCCAATCCTTTCTGAAACCTGCTGAGTTTGAGCTGCTGTTCTCCAAGGCTTAAGTAAGCAGTAAGTGACTAGACAGGTATATTACCTTAGTAATAATCACTTAATCAGATTAATCATCTACCTAAAATATACACTGCAGTCTCAAAACAGTCTGGGGTGCTTACAGGTTTATCTAAGGGAAGTGACATACAATTTCAAAACAGCCTGTAAAACTTACTTATTCATCTAAGGGGAGCAACAGAGTCATATCTCCTCCAGTTCTTTCTGAAGCCTGCTATGTTTGTGCTTCTGTTCTCCAAAGTTTAAGCAGGCAGCAAGTGAATAGGCAGGAATAATACCTGTTCTCCCTGTTTTACTTGAAAAGACTCAATAAATGAATAAACTTTCCAGAAACTATACCGAAGTCTCAAAAAAGTCTGGCGCACTTGCAGATTTATCTAACGGGAGTAACACAATGCATCAAAACAGCCTGTGAGACCTACTAGTTCTTCTAGAGGAGTAACAAAATCATTTCAATTCTTTCTGGAGCCTGCTGCATTTGAGCTTCGGTTTTCCAAAGTCTGAGTAAGCAGTAAGTAACTAGGCTGGTACGATACCGTAACAATCAAATTACACACCTATCTATCCTCACATGAATGGAAAGATACCATCCCACTCAGGTCAAAGTAGACAACATACATATACTGGAAAATAGAAAATAAAACTGCTGGATACATGACACTATTAAGGCTGCATTCAGATGTGCGCTTAATTCGCACAGTAGCGGCAACGGCATCGCGCAATTTAAAGCAACACGCACTTCCGGGTTGGTGTGAATGCACCAATTCAGCGTAATGCGAATTGTTGGAGTGCAGTTTTAAAAGTTGCTCAGAGCAGCTTTTAAAACTGCACTCCGACAGTTCGCATCACGCTGAATTGTGCGCACTAGGTGCATTCACACCAACCCGGAAGTGCGCGTTGCTTTAAATCGCACGATGCTGCCGCCACTGCTGTGCGAATAAGCGTACATCTGAACGCGCCCTAAGTAAATACATTTTTAAATAGTCACACATACCCCAGGATCTAATTGATCTCAAAAACAGAAAATAAATAGTGCTTGTATCTATATAAAATGTTCAAATATATAAAATTATATCTATATCTATATCTATATGGGCTTCTAAAGGAAGGTCGAGTAGTCAATTTTGTCATTCAATCCTCTGAGAGTCAAGGAATTCAAAGTGAATATCCAAAAGGATTCTTTCTGTAATAGCACTCTATTAATCTCCTGTCCTTTTGGGGGGCTAATTATAATGTGTTCCAATGCAAAGACCTTCATATCTGTAGGAGAGTGATGTTTTTCTATAAAATGCGAGACCACAGGGACTTCTAAATTCTTACTCTTGATCTTGCTTCTGTGTTCCAGGATTCTAATTTTTAATTGTCTTGAAGTCTGTCCCACATAAAGCAAACCACAAGGACATTTCACCACATAAATGACATCGGCAGAACTGCAACTGGTTAAATGACTGAAATAAATCAATCTACCTGTCGAGGGATTCACCATCTGTCGATTTTCTAAAGTTTGGGCACACATTGAACAGTGCTCACATTTGAAACGCCCACAGATCCTATCACTCTTATCTATAGGCTAAGCTATATCTGAATGGAGCACTTCATCTGATATATTTTTTGTCCTCCTAAAGGCAATGCAAGGGCCTGGTATTTCCTCTATCAGATGCCAATGTTTAAAGATTATACGTTTGAGCGAATAAGATAAATGTGAAAACACTATTGACCAAAAATCCTCTGTTGATCTACATGACTCTGTTACAAAAGTAAACAATCTCGGGTTACATGTTCTACTCGTCTACGGGCTGTCTGAATAACTGATAACGAATATCCGCTGTCTGCCAGCTGAATGAAAAATTTATCTGCATATATGGCATAATCACTTTGGTCATTACAGTTTCATTTCAAACGAAGGAACTGTCCAAAAGGTAAGTTATCCCTAAAATGTCTTGGATGGCAACTGGAATAATGAAGGAGGGAATTCCGATCAGTTGGCTTTGAATAGTTCTGTACTCTTAAATGGTCATTATACTTACTAACTACTACATCTAAGAATGATACCTCATGAGGATCTGTATGACTAGTGAATTTGATATGATCATTGATGGAGTTCATTCATTGACCAAATATATTAATATCCAAATCTTTATCCAAAATAATAACAATGGCATCAATATATCTACCATAGATTAGAATATATTGCCTATGGAGATTATGCAAATTATGCAGAATTATGCCCACCTCCAATTTTCTCATGTAAAGATTAACTAGGAGGTGCTGGACTCCCCATAGCCATACCTTTGATTTGGAAATAAAACTGATCCAAAAAAATGAAAGAAATTCTTTTCAAGGACTATATCAAATAGATCAAGTAAAAAATGTGTAGGACGATGTTGATGAGATTCCTGCAATAAATAATATTCCACTGCATTACGTGCTCCATCTTGAGGAATATAAGTATATAGAGCAGTATATAGAGCACGGACATCTGTGGTAAGTAAATTGAACACATTCTTAAGACCCCAATTCTCAATCTGGGTAACAAAAAGTTTTGTGTCCTGGATACAAGAGGAAGCCATATTATCTTAAATAAAAATATTGCCATATTGTCTTAAATAAAAATGCATACATATTGTCTTAAATAAAAATCCAAAAATTGAGCAACAGGTTCCAACACAGAGTTGGACCCCAAAACTATAGGTCGACCTGGGGAAGGGAACCCAGGTTTATGGATTTTGGGCAAACGTTTTATGAATTTTGGGTGATGCTGTTGGCACTGTTTCGGAAAAGGACCACGCATTCCAGAATGGCCGTGGTGGCTATTTGTGCATGTGCAGTTCTTTTTGGGGGGTGAGAGGTGGGGTGTTATGAGATATCTTGTGAGATTTCGTAGTGGGGAGATCTTGGTGAGATCTTGGTCCCTGGTATGAAATCTTGTGAGATTCTCGTGAGAAGAATGCTAGTGGTTTTCTTGTGGCTGCAGAAAAACTAAGTTTTACATTGCTTTCTGGTGGTTCAAATATCTTTTAAAAGAGAATCGCACAGTCAAGGCACAAACTCTGAGACAGCTTGGTGTTTGGAAATACATGTATCACCTTTGAGATTCACTTTCCAGTTGTGTGTGTGCGCAACTTTTGCTTGTGGTTTGGGTATCCAGATATAGAGAGAAGTCCAGAAATTCCATGGCTATAGAACAGGGGTGGGTAAAGTTGCCAAGGCTGAGAGCCGTATACCAAACTATTCATATTTACAAGAGCCACAAGACACTTTATAGGGATCACAGACTTTCCCCAATCCTGGGATGAGACAGTGGGTTTGAGCACCAGCAAAGGCGGCACTGGGCCTGCTCCCACAGCCTCCAGGAGGCTCTGGAGGCAAAAATGGTAGCTTGGCTTTCTTGCTCCTGAGAGAGCTGCATGGACACGCCTCAGGCACTCACTTCTGGTGAGAGCTGCAGTACAAGTGCCTGAGAGCCATGTGCGGCTCCCACCTCTGCTATAAACCATCACTACATTTAAAAAAAAATAAAAAAATTCTCAGAGAGTTGTTCTTATAGTAAAGGGGCCAAGTTCAAATACAATCTGTGTGATCAAAAGGGATGTTTTGGTGTCTAAAGCTTTTCACTGAGAAACTGCAAATTTGAACAGGCTGAGGGCAGAACTGTCCAGAGAACAGTCTAGAGATACTACCATCCCAAAACAATAAATTCCCATCCCAAAACAATAAATAAATATAAAGAAATTACCAAAATAAATTTGTGAATGTATTAAATCAGTTGGGGGAACTTTATCCCTAGCTAAGGGGACTGGTTAGCAACATTTATTTATTTATTTATTTATTTATAATAAAATTTGTATGCCGCCCCCGCCTGCTAAAAGCATCTCGGGGCAGCTAACATCATATTAAAACAATTTAAAACAGCAATAATATGATTTAAAACACTATTAAAACACAATATAAAAACA
This sequence comes from Sphenodon punctatus, assembly GCA_003113815.1. NCBI lineage: Eukaryota > Metazoa > Chordata > Lepidosauria > Sphenodontia > Sphenodontidae > Sphenodon > Sphenodon punctatus. The sequence continues at coordinate 1,360,237 of QEPC01010260.1, forward strand.
ACATAGCTTATAAAAGCTAATCACAAATAATATGAACTAGAATTGTTCCTTGCAATCTCAGCCAAGGACGAGAGATAAATGAGCCTACATTTTATTAAAGAAATCCCACCCCTCCCAAGTGAATCCATGGAAAGCAGGCATAGCCTCCATTTAATGAACTGAGGGTGGGGGTAGGATATTACAGCAGCATGGGTTTGGATTAGCATAAACAATTATTCACCTGGGGAGTCTTATTATTACCCTCTTTGGGTGACTTGTTTATTTTTGAAGTCTTCGGGAAAAGATTTTGATGATTTTTAACTTTTTCCCCTCAGAAAAACTGAATGTGAACCTGTTCAATGCTGTGTTAAATCAAAGGCCACAGCCCTTATCTTCATGATGCTCGCTCAATGTCATGGGCTCCAGATATCTTAACCCTGGGATAAAGACCAAATTTGACAGCTCTACTGCTCAGGCACTATGGATTTTCACAGGAAACAAAAACTTGTCTGTGCAGGAAAAAAAAGCCCTTTTGGAGATGGTCCACGGGTGTGAAAATGAACTCCCACAGGAGTGGCGAATCATTAGATCTTGTTTCCTTGTGCTCCCAGTGGAAGGTACACTTCTTTGACCTCCCCTTTGCAAACTCTTAGCAGCACATACCAACATCACACCTTCCAAACAAAACAGTACATTGCATACCCAATCTCTCCCAAAGAGAGAATGAGTCAGACAGGTACATGACAGGTATCAGTCATGTTGCCTAATGCATTTCTGGGAGGCACTTTAATTGCTTCTCTAATGCGTATCGTTGAAGAATCTGTATAGAGTAGAATAGAAACTGATGATTTCACCGGCCCACATTGCTGGCTGTTTCTTCCACCTTATCCCCACCCATCCACTCCATTCCGGCTCTGTCTTGCAGCTGTCCAACTGTGAACTGCCTTGGTAAGCTCTTACCACAGAACTCCCAATACTCATGAGATGATAGTACCTACCTACCTCAGTGCTTAGAGGACAGACATAGCATAATTCCTCTGCTTGCTCTGTTGGTAGAATTACCCACATGTCTCCCTTTCTCTGCAGCATGGTGTACTCTCTCTCCTATATGTATTTCATGATAAAAGTGATGCGCCTTGACCCTCCTCAGAAACCAAGCATCCTTCATTTAACATCTACAGCCCCTACCAGCATAAGCATAGAAGCTTAGAATCCCAATTTCTCCTGCAACCTGAATCTAGCAGTTGACAATGAAATATTTTGTTGCTGCCCCACCAAAATTTAATTTTCTCCTCCCCTCCCTCAGTAACAGCATGAACAGGCACCAAGACATTTGAAATCAGACTGAAAACACTGACGGTGTTCCAAAGCCTTTCAAGGCCAGCAAAAAGGAAAGCATGTCGCGTAAGAGGGAAAGTATGTATGTGGAAACTACCCTGAATTTCAGTTTAATTACATCTAAGCCCTGACAATGTTTAAATAACAAAAGTTGTATATAGTTATGTCATTAAAACAGAAGAGTACAATAGCTAAATGCCAGTCTCAAAGTAGGTCTTTTTCACCTACTATACTGTATTTAAAAGTTGTTATGAAGCAGAAGTTTGGAATTCCATCACAGTCTGAGAACAGCCTCCCCTGAAATAAAAATGCTCAATGTCACTATTGTAAGATTTAAAATTATTATGTCTCTTTGTTCTCAAAAAACCTACCGTATACAGTATTTATTCAAGACAGCTGTAGAGAAAACGAAACAGAACCTTGATGTTAACCACTTAAGTTAGTGGTTTAGAAGAAACATTGGCCTGATTTGAAGACAAAGGGAAATGTTTTTCTAGGACAAATGATGATAAGTCATTAAATAGTAATGTGTCACTCTAGCAGTACTAGTTTGTGTTTAAAATATGGTTCAAACATTTTGAAATTTTAATTCCATTTCTCTGACAATGTTTTTCATACTTGGAGGTTATATGTGGTTCTTTTCATCTTCATTTTTTTTTTTAAACAGCAAATGATCTTCTGAACAAGTATAATGTAACAGTGGCAAGTGTTTTTAGAAAGCATTTTGTTTTTATACCCACATTTCATTCAAAATGAAATTCCCCAATATTTTAAGCAAATTGCTTGGAAACTGCACTGTCTTAAGCCTATAAACACAAGATTCTGTAATTCTGTATGAAACTGGACCAACGTTTGAAATGAACTCTAACCTTCAAATCTTAGCGTAACAGGGGTGTGCCGGCCCAGGGTAAGTAGTGTCAGTATCTGCATGCGACTGAGGCCAGCGACGTCCTTTATTTGTCCAGTTCTTCCTGGTCAAGCACTGTCCCTCTTGCAACCAAGCAGCTGCCTTCTCTCTCCAGGCAGAGCCCTCCCTGGCTCCTGCCTCTGCAGCCTCCCTCATGTCCAGCCCCCTCCTGGGCTGCTTAGGGCTTAAAGCAGAGCTTCCCCCTAAACTCCTGCTTCTCCAGCTTTTCTCCCTGAGCTTCCAGCTCAGCTCAGGGCTGGCCACTCCATGCCACATCCCTCTGTTAGCCCAGCCTGTGGGCTAGCCCAGCTGTGACCCTTTAAGGCACTCTCCTGTGCCACCACAGCACCTGCGCTAGCCCAGCTGGCACCAACTTTGGCTCGTGCTAACTCTCCTTAAAAGGCCAGGCTCCTGTCCTATTTCACTTGGCATTTGAAAACTTCTTTTGAATATTTCACACAGCCTCACCCACAAAACAGCTATGAGTTACATACGTACTGTCCTTTAATAGACAAAAACAGGCAAAAGGAGAGTGGAGGCCAAATTCACGTGTCTAAAGAATCCATAGTCCACCGTAGTGTACTGTGTTCGTAATTGTTTCAGAAATCCTATAAAGGTATTTAACACTTGCATTATCTAGCAACTTATAAAAGTGATCTTCTGTAGTTAGGGGATTTAAAAATAATAAATTCTTCTATTCAATCTCATGACCCATTCATACTGCTTAGATTTCAGAGACTTAGCAAGCTAGAAGATCTTCAAAAATACTAGGTTTGCTGTTTCTTCATGGGGAGTCACCAAACCTAGGAATGAGATTATATATTACTATATAGTAAAATTAATACTTTACATCTAAATAAGTGCTTTTAGACCCCCTACTGGCTCCCTTTGGAGCCAAAAGAAATTGTGAGTTCCTAACACCTGACAATTAGGCCTTCGGGTGTCTAACTCCATGTACGTACACGTTTTGATGTCTTTGTAAGGACCTGTTGTCCGGTGTGTAGGTGGACTGAGGGAACAGGTCCAGAGCAGGTCCAGAGGGAGGTGTCAGGGCAAAGCAAACGCCTATATGCAGGGCACGGAACACAGGGCAAAGCAAACGCTGGAACATGAAGGAGGAAAAGGTCAGACAGGAACGGTTCAGATAATCCATCCAGCTTCCTGGTGCTACCAACAAGCTTTATATTCTGGTTGGCACCAACTAAGAAGCTGAGAGGATCGACAAGGATTGGGACATAAGGAGGAGGGTGTTGCTAAACCAAACAAGGAGGTCCTTGGCAGGTAAAGGGGGGTTGCTGAGCCTGAGGCAAAGTGAAGCAGTGGTGCTGAAGGCTCAGCCACCATTCAAGGAATCCTGGAGATGAGGATTCAAGACCCAGGTCCCAGCCACTCCTTCAAATGGTGATGTATGGTTGCCACCAAGCTGGGATGAAATTTGAGGTGAGTGGCTGAGTTGGAGGCAAAATGAAGCAGTGGCACTTCAGGCCAATCCACTGCTGCAGGAACGCCAGGAGTGAAGGTTCAAGACCCAAGTCCTCACAATCTTACCCTAAGTGACTTCACTGAAAGAATAAGTGTTAGAGTTGGTATAAAAATTCAGAAATTCCAGGCTCTCTCAGTCCTTTGTGCAGAGGAATTAGAATAGGATTCTCTTGCCCAGGACAACACCAAAACACAGTCATCCAATAATATTTGTACCAAGTGAAGCCCCATACAGGAAATGAGAACAAGGGAGCAGGATTTTAAAAGACCCTGCTGTATCTGGAGACGACAGTTCAGGCCATAGCATCCAGTCAGGATGGAAGGAAGTGCGACTAGAGAGGTAACTAACAACTCCCTGCACCTTGCTATGCTAGGTGAATCATCATTTGTTACAGGAGGCAATGAGAGGGCTCTTCTACATGTAGATTTACTGTCACATTGTCTTTTTTTCAACCTCCAAAGAACAATGTTAACTTGGGTTTGAAATTAGCATCTGACTGTTTTTTGTCAAGTTGACTGTAATAAATATAATATATCGCTCTCTGCACCTGCGTGCCCACCATTCCTATCTGGGGCTGTCCGATTTTAAATAAAGAAATGTTCAGATGAAATATGCAACTCTCACTCTTTGTGGTAGGGAATTTAATGTCTGAATCTTTTTGTAGTTCTCCTCCTGTGTGCACATGCAATTTGAGAGAATTTCACTCTGGTACTACAATGTGATGGGGTCACTGGGACAGAGCATTACTCGTACTGTGAACTGTGAAGGTGAACAAAAGGTGCCAGGAAATCAAATACTGTAACACAGGACAAATGACATTTCTGAAGAGAGCCAATACCCTCGTCTCTGACTCTGCATTTAAATCCAGAGAAAGGCAGCAGGAAGTAGTGGGGAAGAAGTGTGCTCTGAGAAATGTAGGAAATTATAAAGAATGAGAATTCTAGTAGCTGTGACATAAAGAAAGAAAGTCTGAAGAACAGATTACTCTGGGTTCTGCCCCCCTCCCCCATTTCATTTCATTTACTACCAATAAGAACTTCAAATACGATCCCCCCCTTCAAAGCAGTAAGGTCTATATATGTCTCCCACAAGGCAATTTTGTTTGGACTGAGGAAGTCTTGATGAAACCATGAGCATTTCCACTTTCACTTAAAATGAAGTTTCTAGGTGGTGCCATGGTTGTGGAGAAAAGCTTGAACATTTGACTGTGATATGGCCTAGAAACCAGGAGAGTGATAAAAAGAACCTCAAATTTTATAAAAAAAAATTTAAACATCTCACAGTTTTAAAGCCAATTTCATAATTTTCTGATCTTCCTAACTTCTGAAGATTTGGGGTTTACAATACTAGGCCTCTTGGCTTCCCCATCTGTCAGACACAGCAGCTAGGACTCAACAAACACAGTCAACAGGGTGTGGGTGGGTATGACTCTAGTAAGCACCAGCCTTTAGCTCAAAGGGTTAATTTATGGCCAAGTCCTTATTCTGCCCAATATATAGATATATGGCACTGAGACTGCAATTTTTTGAGGGTGTAAATAAGCATGGTGATAAAGGTGAGCCATTCAATATAGTGTACCTGGACTTTCAGAAGGTGTTTGATAAGGTCCCTCATGAGAGACTCTTGAGGAAATTAAAGAGTTATGGGATAAGAGGCAATGTTCTAACGTGGATTGGCAACTGGTTAAAAGACAGGAAGCAAAGTTTAGGACAAAATGGTCAGTTTTCACAGTGGAAAAAGGTAACTAGTGGAGTGCCCTAGGGATCTGTACTGGGACCAGTGTTGTTGAATATATTTCTGAATGTTCTGGAGAAGGGAGTAAAGAATGAGGTGATCAAATTTGCAGATGACAAAGTTATTCAAGGTAGTTAAAACCTGAGCAGACTGCAAAGAACTGCAGTAGGATGTTGAAAGACTGGGTGACTGGGCATCTAAGTGGCAGATGAAATTTAATGTGGACAAGTGCAAAGTGGTGCACATAGAGAAAAATAGCCCAAACTATATACAATGCTGGGTTCTAAATTAGGAGTTACCACTCAGGAAGAAAATCTTGCGAGTCATTGTGGACAAAACATTGAAATCCTCAACTCAGTCTGTGGCAGGGGTCAAAAAAGCAAGCACAATGTAAGGAATCATTCAGAAAGAGAAAGCATAAAACTGAAAAATATCATAATGCCTCTATATAAATCCATGGTACGACTGCACCTGGAATAGTGTGCGCAGTTCTGGCTGCCCCATCTCAAAAAACGACTTCCATATGAAGAGAGGCTTAATAGGTTAGGGCTCTTCAGTTTGGAGAAGAGATGACTGAGAGGGGATATGATAGAAGTTTATAAGATCATGAGTGCTGTGGAACACGTAACTAGGGAGGAGTTATTTGCCCTATCTAACAGTACTTGAGCAAGGGGGCACTCCTTGAATTAATTGGCAGCATATTTAAAACAAATAAGAGAAAGTATTTTTTCACTCAGTACACAATTAATTTGTGGAATTTACTGTCAGAGGAAGTGGTCAAGGTCAGTAGTGTAGCTAGTTTTAAAAAGGGATTGGGTAAAATTTTTGGAGGCTAGGTCCATTAATGGCTCTTAGACAAGTAGGTTTTGGGTACGTATCCTTTTGCTGTTGGGGACTGGAACAACAGGGAATGTATTGCCCTGTTGTTCACCTGTTAGGTACTTCTCCCAAGAGACAGAGATTGGCCACTATTGAGGACAAGATGCTGGGCTTGATGGACCATTGATCTGACCCAGTATTATGTTCTTATGTACCTGGATACCCCTAGACAAGCAATGACAAATTAATTTGAAGTACATGTCCCAGTAGCAGTAGACTGGTGTTGGTAAATTAAACAGTTTTAGTGGCGCATCTAATAAATTAAATTTTGCCCTCTGTTCTATGTCAGTCTCCAGCAGGCTTGCATATATGGAGGCAGAATTCAGACCTATAATTCTTGGTTGATGTATGTACCCCATTCAATGGAAGAGCCTGTCTGTTGAGATAATTTCTATAGCTCTAATGAAAATTTTATCTTTATGGCTATATAAAATCTGAACAACAAAATATGAATAACTAACTGAATATAGCCCTTGCTGACTGATGGGGAAGATGGTCTTGCTAAAGAATGCAATAGGGAATGGGGAAATGGAGGAAATTTGGGAAGGATGATGAGAATTTTGGTTCTGACCATGTTCAGTTTAAGCTGAAAAACAGGCAAAAAATGGAAGAGAGAGAAGAGACATCCATGGAGTAGAGAGATCTGTGTCTACCTGAATTCATATATGCTTCCCTCCAGATAATCTCACTGCTGTAGACAGAGTTGATATATCTTAATTTGTTTGGTTTTAAACTCAGAGTGACAAAGTCTGAAATGAAACCAGGTATGCAATGTAATTTTCTGTTCTTGGTGTAACTTAGTTCATTGCACAATAATTTAAAATTTAAAGCACCTCACATGGTCTTTTCTACTTTGGCAAGCTTTTCTCTGAAAGCTCTAAAGTTAGCCTACCTCATCATAAGTTGCTTCCCAATTTTTAGTCCATCAGAATTGGGCTGAAGAATATGGACTGTAGTTCGAGAGGTCTTTTCTATATGGTACAAATGGAAACCGTTCTGTTGTCATGTGTACTAGATAGTTCAAACGATCAACATCTCTGTACTAAACTATTCATACTATGACAACAGAGGCCACAAGAAGGCTCAATCTCCTTTGTGCTAGGACCTTTACAAAAGACATCTAGAGCAGCATACTGAAGTAAGTACAATGCCACCAGAATGGAAACCTCCCTCTCTTTCCTCTTCACATTCTCTTGTCAGAAGCAGGATCAACGGGGAGGCGCAGAGAAGATTCACTGCCCAGGATTGAGAAAGCACACTTGCAGGTATCACGTCTTAAGGAATCACAGACATATAAATGGTTAAATACGGACATAGGCTGCACCTTTATTAATATTCCACAGGTGGCCCCTCCTTGGGCACACCTGGCACCTGTGTTGGGCGCTCTGCACATGTGCACGTACACCTGATGCCCTTAGGACAGCCTTTTTACGGGGCATACCCTGTGCCACTGTCAGTCAGGGAACCAAGGCCTAGTCAAATTTTCACTGGACAGCGCTTCCAACTCAAGCTAATCTGCTCTCACCCTTGACGAATAGGGTAAGGCCAGAAGGACAAGGGGGACAACTGGTTCAGCTATTCAGAAGCCCCCTCCCCGGAGTCCGCCCCCAATTAAATTTGTAATGCTAAACTCCAATTTATGCTTCATTAACTGTAAACTTATTGCTTCCCAGGTTGACATCTGCCACCAAAAAAAAAAAAAGGGGGAGGGGAAAGGAAAGGATGTAGACATGCACCTACCCCCCTTTCCCTAAACAGGGATGCCCAAATGCTCATACAATGCGACCTGTATATCACACAGCCACACATCATTGCCTGTGTCTGACAAGTGTACCCCGTCCTTGTAATACATTTCGTCGTGGCGGAATGAAATGTCCCGGTGGCATATAACATGGCCTCCCATGCCCTTAATTACTTTTCCAACCGACCTGTTGATTGATCTTTAGTCTTACCTGTCCTATCTTTGCTGGGCGCTGCGTGTCGCACCATTGTATGTGGCTCAACATCTAAGACCACCAGATGACCGTCCCCGGCAATACTCCCTGCAGTATTTCACAATCCTTTTTCATGTCATTTAAGAACATACAACTCCTCTTCTTGACCAGGTCACTCTTCCCCAAGTGTATGATCAGGACATTGGGTGGGCTAGTAGGCTGCTCTTCTCTGCAGACAGCGTAGCATATTAGCACAGTGCATGCCGCTCCATCCCATTCAATGAAACCTCAGTCTGCCATGCAAATCAAGTCCCAGCTGATGTCCAAAACAGGATGCCACTGCTTTAGCCTAACCACTCTTCCTAGATGTTTTGATATTGAGTCTAACAGCAAAGAGACCCATACCTGCCTTGTCAAATTATCTTTTGGTGCAGATTATATTCCGCCTCATCTGTTCTTTTTCTGCTAGTTCACTGTTCAACTGTGCACTGTCAGATAGAATATTGGTTCTCCCTTGCCTGTGTCAGTACAAACTGAGCATCTCTGAGTAGAATGTAAGTTGGTACCTCCTCCCGCATCAACTTGTTCATACACACTATATTGGACAAACTGTCTAGTACAACTAAAATGTGTCTGCAGGGATATCCATGCCTTCCAACCTTTCCAGATGGCTTGCACTTTTAGCCAACTGAAGCTTAAGACATCTCCTTTTTGAGACAACATGCTTTGGACTCTCAGTGTTTTTGAATGGACTTCCATTCCTCCAGGCTTTCATATGCTGTTAGGATCATCCTGTCTAGTTCTGAGATTTGGAGGCATCTCTCTTTTTCCATCCACCATTGAATAGACTTTGATAATTATGAGAAGTTTTTGATCTTGGTTGATAGTTACGGTCGCAAATCCAGAAGTAAAAACTTGAGCAAAAAGTGTGGATCTGCTCCATTACAGTACATCTGCACAAGAGACCATCAACAAGAGACCCAGAGAGATAAGATGGTGGCTTCTTGGGTGCATATGGTTTTGCTCCTTGGAAATAAATATCCAGGCCCTTTCCTTTGTGTAAGTGCTTAGTTCCAGAACTTGTTTGGTCCCGCAACTATCTTGGGAAGGGGTTTAGAACTGGAATATATGACCTGATCTCTCCTTAAACCAGGACCACTTCTATTGCCCTACTCAGAAATCACCTCTATTGCCATCCTGTGAAGTGCTGTCATCTTAGCATTCATACACATTTCAAAACTGGGGAACATGCTAAAACGTTGCCTGCATAAAATCTTTTGAGTATGCCTCATTCCATGTAAAATACCTATGAAGTCAAAAGTGTTGGGTTGCTATTATCTCTGAAGGAAGAAACTCACCACCCTGTTGCTGCTAAGGAGAAGGAAGGTGAGCTGGTTCACTGACTTTTGCCAGTATCAATGATACTGGCTATCATTGACTTTTGCCTTTGCTTAAAATCAGTGGTTTAAGTGGTTTCCTACAGTACACTTGATAAGAATCTACTGGAGAGTGCCAAAATTATGAGTTTAAAATGAATGGGCTTTTTGGTAGGGAGAAACCCTGGGTGGAGGTGGTGATGCAGAAGTGAAGTTTGGAAATCTGTTTGATTTTTACTTTATGTTTTCCTTTTTGGTTTTTGAGTGATATGATTACAATATACCAGCCAGTATTTGAGATCACTCATGTGTTCCTGAATCAGAGCCTCAGATGTACACTATTCGTATAGACATCATAATCAGGATTTTAAAAAAAAAAAAGTTTTGAGTTTTCTGTGGCAGCACTTAACAGGAAACGTTTGATAAGGGACACTTTGCTTGGATTCTCAGCTCAACAAATAATTTCCAATATATATGAGGAGAATGAGGTGTTTAAGGCAGGGGTTGGGGAGGAAGAACATCCATGATGAATGAGCTGTAAAGCTGAAAAGAATTTGTTGTACATCTTGACCAAAACGGCAGTGAGAGTAATCAATCCATTTACCTCTCTACAGAGAGAAATGGCAGTGAGATAAGAGGATAATGAATGCCAGGCAGAAAACACAGTACTGATAAGAGGAACACTTGAAATGACCAACCTGAATATATTCCATAGTTAAGAGCTGTGACAAAAAAAACTGACAAAGAAATAGCTTATTCATGGAGTAATAGACTTTTGTCTGCAAATCAAGGTAGGCATTTAAGTTAAGATAGTTTTGCTAGCCAATAACCATAAGTGAAGGTTAGCACTAAGTAAGAGGCAATGCTATTTCCCCCCAGCTATCTTTGTTTCTAATGCTAGACTAAATTATGAATCCTTGCAATTTATAAATGGAGATAACTTTTTCCATTGCAGTGAACATCTCTGGCTGTCCCCCTCCCCCAACTTCCTCATTAATGAGATCACAGTCCCTAGGCAGCTTTGCATATTCATTTACAGCATGAATTTGTAATGGTTTTGCTCCAATGCCATCATAACCTGTGTTTCTGAAACTTTTAAAAGACTGACATGGATTTTGCCTTTGATAATAAAAATGCAGCAGTACACTAATGTCAAGTTTGTTTTTTAAAATAAAAATGTTTTGATGATTCATTCAAAGTCTAGCACTAGGGCTGCTTGCCCACATTATTTGGCCTGGTGAAATTCCTGGTGCAGAATCTCATGGCTGGGAATCTTACGTTTAGCTTCAAACGTGGGTGCAGGGGTAAAAACTGTTGGATTGTGCAAGTCACAAGTGGAAGCCCTGCAAGCTTAATATGGGGCTTGTCCATTAGGGGGAGGGTCAGGGGATGAAACAGGTTTTTCTTTCTCTCCTTGTCTCCTCTCTCTGTCCTCCAGCTTGTCCCATGCAGTCTGTACAGTATGGAAGCATGTCTTCTGAGTTCTTAGTAAAGTTCTGGTTTGAAGAAACTTCTACTGTGCGAACAGAAAGCTAACTCTACAATAGGTTATGAGCCCAAGAGAGCTTCAAGGTAATTTTGAAGACTAGAAGCAGCCCAGAAGGAGTGCAGACTGTGAAAGAAAACTCCCAGACACAGAGGCGTAACTACTGACTGTGAGTAAG
>QEPC01010260.1:1385431-1426212 GCA_003113815.1 Sphenodon punctatus
GGGGGGTGTCCCCCCTTCCACCCGCGCAGCCTGGGAGGGGGAGGGAATTAATTTTAATTGATTGCATTGGTTTCAATGGGGACACAGCGCCCCATTGAAACCAATGCAATAAATCCGGTACCGGTACACCGGATTTAATCCGGGAATCCGGGTTTTGTGAAACCGGTAACCGGTAAAATCCGGTGTACCGGTACCGGGCCCGCCCCTACTGTACTGCATGCCCTGAAACCCCCTCACGATCTCCCCTAATGGCTGCATATAGATGTTAAACAAGAGGGGGGACAGAATGGCACCCTGCAGGACTCCACACGTGAGGTCCCGGGGGGGGGGGAAGACGTACACTCCCCCAAGACCATCCGGTGAGTTCTCCCGGCCAGGAACAAACGAAACCAGTCCAAGACCGTTCCGCCAATTCTGGCACGGCCCCGCAGGCGAGTCACCAACACTTCATGATCGACTGTGTCAAACGCAGCCGAAAGGTCTAGCAGGATAAAGGCAAGGACTAGGAGTAAATTACAACTTCTTTTCTGATATTTTGGATATTTTCCAGCTGACTATAACTTCCCTACTTTCACATTCAGATTATGTCTATTCATGATTCCTTCTTCTCTGCCACCCAGTGCAAAGGGTTTACTTGCAAAAGGTCTGGCTCTATCAAGTAGCAATGATGTTGTGTGATTAATACCAGAGTGAAGCAGAGAGAGGGGGGCGGGATCAGAGAAATGAAAAGCAATCAGTAGCAAGCTGTGTCAGGAAGGCAATAGCTGATTAAGGAACAAGTGGTGAGTTTGCAAGGGGAAAGGGTGTTGTGTGACTAAGCCCAAAGGTAACTGATAATTGGGAAGAGTGTAAAACTCATTTACCATACTATACTTGCAAACGTAAACTCCACTGCATGCCCTTTACAGTAAGTCTGTTAGCTTCTAAGCTAAGAGAGACACTTTAAGAGAGGCATAGTACATAGTGAGAGCAGCTTAACATTTCAACTTCCATTGAAAGGACTGTTTTAATTGCTGCAAAGACTTAACAAGCTTAATTTATCATGAACTCTGGAGAAACAACAACTCTGCCAATGTGTTGGCTTCAGCTTCTTAAGGCATGTAATTTGCCTATTGTAGCTTGAATCGTGACTTTATATTTAAGTGATGCTAGATTTTTTCACTACTTGAAACTGTCTTGAAATTTATAGACAGGGCTGTAAAAATCTCCAGTCGCCACTGTAGCAAGAATAGCTTTTGAGCTGGCAAGCAGATTTTTTACAGCGGTGGGTTCCCCTTTCCGACTGCAAATCCCAGTCTGGCAAGTAGTCTTTCATGCCTGGTTGTTTTATATTATATAATATATAAAAATAGCCGCTGAAATTATGTTCTCGCATCCTCATGATTGTTGCATCCCTTGTCTCTCCCTCTGTTCCCCCTTCGCTGTCTCCCCTCCCACATCTTCTTTAGATTGTAAGCTCTCGGGCAGGGACCATGTCTATTTTATTCTCTGTAAAGCACCAGGTACATCGCTAGTGCTATATAAATGCTAATAATAATAATAATAATAAATAACTGAAATGTCTCCCTGTGTCCACTGGTTTTTATCATTTACTGTCAATGGTCCTATTGCATTAATTTACATCCAACACCCTCATTTAGCGATCTTCCAGATGCGAGACATTGCCTATGCCAGTAAAATATTTAACGTTGATACAGTGCATGGTCAGGAACGGCAAACCATTGTCTAGAGTTTCTCTAAGCAGTGGATTTTTTTCTACTTCTATAGCGAAGATTCCTATTTCATGGTACATTATGATTCCTGCTCATTGCATTAACTGATGAGGAAGCCAGATTGATCTGATTGCTTAAAGTGGTGGTGTTTAACTTCTGTTAAGTACACACCCTCAGGCATTATCCTGCTACATAGTATTCTGGCACAAAGAAAGACCTGTAAAGATCACTTGACTGAAACTGGAAGAGGCTGTTGTTTTGTTTTAAAATGAGAATCAGGAACTCTGGATTATATTCCTATCCATGCCGCTGTCCCAGTGTGTAACACTGGCTGAGTCTCTTAGCCTCCATTTTCTCACTGTGTAGAGCCAGGTTGGGTAACCTTTTCCCCTCATGTGGGTCTCTTTGAAAATTAGCACAAGCTCTGCAGGTTAAATGAGAGTTCGGGGACAGGGTGCTTAAGCAAGGGTGGGGCAGAGGAGGGGGGGAGGTTGCAGATCATGGATCTATGCCATTAATCCAGCCTGTATTCTTGAGTACATGTCCTAATCTCTGCTTCCTTCCCTTGAGCTCACTCTTTCAAGACCTGAAGGACTGGATACATGGGCCAGATTCAGAAATTGGAAAGGAGTCAAATAAAACACAACCATGGGCCAGAGGTTTCCCGCTCCTGTTGTATGTAGAGTACCATTTATAACTACTATGCAAGGTTTTTGAATATAACGAAGAATTAGGGTTTTTTCTGTCCTGCCAGATGTCTCTAATCACACCCAGGCAAATATAGAGAGCAATGTATAAACACCACTCTCAGAACAGTATGCAAGAAATACATTAAGACCAGGTATCTTATTATCACAGAATTTGCTTGTACTGGAAATCAGGAAGCTTTCCTTTTAACTATTTCCCAAGCAGATAAAAAAAAAACTCTCTGCAATTAGCATATTCCCCTCTTTGAATAGATGGGCAGCAGCACTTCAAACTGGTGCTAAATGAACCAGCAGATGCAGACGGCATAACAGATGCTAGGCACTCTGATCCTGAAGACAGCGATACTCTGATGAGTACAACTTTAGAAGCCTTTGAGAAACGTAAAAGCATTAGACACCTCACACTAACATGCACATGGTCTAAAGTTCTTCTTCAGAGCATCCCAGCTGACAATGTTTGGGGGAGAAACATGCTTGGCTGTCCTTCTGAGTATGAGAGTGTCACCCAGTTGAGGAAAAAGACCTCCAGAGAGCATAATCTTTTCTGTAATGCGCCTCTGCTGCTCACAGCAGGAAGAGTGCAGAAATTAAACCGTGCATTCCAAACCTAAGGACCCAACACACCTGTCAGAACAAAGAGCTCCTGTCAAGCTCCCCTGCTTATCATAATTAAAGTGGCACCAAAAAATGAGAAAAGCAGGGGATCGAGGGAGCAGATGGATGAAAGCCTAAGCTTGCAGTTCAATTTGGGCTGCTTCTCCTCTGTAGTCAGGACGCAGCAACAGGAATGTGCTTTCCCCACCATTCCTTTCCTAGCCAAATGATTAAATGACCCTTTTGTTGCGGCAGTCTCCTGGTGACTGAGATCTCATCTTGTCATAGAACTAATCTGTAATCATAGCCAAAATGCACAGAGGCTGCTATATCCTACAATACTCTACATTTGACTGCTTGCTGGGAGCGACGTGCAAGACGAATACACACTCACCCACCTGGCCCTCAAAACCTTAAAATACATTTTTAAATGATCAGCATAGAAAGCTGCTGCAGAGCCTAAGCTGGTAGCCTAATGTGCTATCATCAGAAGAATGATGGATGGATCTCAAAAGCAACTGGATTTTACTAATTGTTTTTCAACAGCTTACTAATTTTCCTGTCTTTAACTGGCATGTACAAGTCTCAGTACTAGCAACATTCTGGCCCACTCTCCAAGATCCTTTTCATGTTTGTGTTTGCCTAAGCCATGCGTGCCTCTTGTAGACTGGCATTAGGACTGCTCCCTTTTACTGTAGGAGGCATACAGACAGACTATTTAGGGAATCAACGAACAGGGGTTGGGGACAACCTCATGGGCAGTATGAAGTAATACGATGCTTTGAATTTTATACATCACTGCACTATGTGGAAAACACAGGACCTCATGGGATGGTTATCATGACCAATTTATCGACTTGTATCTGAGCACCCTGCCATTCCTCATGGGGTTTGTTCTCACAACACCCTTGAAAGGTACGGACGCATTAGCTCCATCTTACAGACAAAACTCATGCATGAAGTAGATCAAATGATTTGCCCTAGGAAGTCTCATTAAATCAGAAACTGCACACAGGTTCTGTACCCTATTGGGTAGATCTGAGATCCCCAAACTAGGAGCATACAACGCCATCTGGGAAAGAAGCTGTTGTGAGCACTTGTCGGAACCCTGGTGGAGTGGACTATGCAGCCCTGTTGGAGTCACCACCTCATTCTGTAGAAGAATGAGCCAAGCCAGCAGGGAGTGCTGTTGTCTTTGCAGCCTCCGCTTGACTGCGAATCGAGCAGGGAGGAGACAGTGCTCAGCAGAATTTGATCCACGTTATGGAGGGTGTGAGTTGGAGTCAAGATGTTTGTGTAACACAGAGCGGGTGGGTGGGAAAACCTTTTTTTTGTTGGCATGTGTGTTACACTGGCAATTTAAAACTGGCTAATGGGCTGCACACACAAAAAAGTTGATGGGAAAGTTCTGCTGATCCTCATCAATCAGCTGTTCAGCAAGAAGCAGCTGTCCCCTCGAAGTCAGGGATGTGTTAGGGCTCAAAGCAGTAGAGCCCAGTCCCCACCTGCCACTCTAGCATGTTGGGCTACCACAACCCTAGCAACGGGTCACATCAACAGCAGTCATTGGGAAGCTGAGGTGGCCTGGATTTAAGGGGTGGGGGGAATGGGGCTGTATTTGGCCATGTGCCAGAGGTCCACCATCCCTGGTGTAGCAGAAGGATCTGGCTCCAACCTTAAGTGGAAGTGCTGAGGAAAGTGAGGAGCAACCCATGGGGAGGGTAAGTGTACTGTCACTGCAATGGGGGCCCATTACCTCTTCTCTGACTGGTTAGAAAGAAGAGGCATGCATACAGCACAAATTTCCAAAAAAGTCTGAAAATCCCTGCATTAGACTATCTTCTGAGGCCACTAAGCATGAAACACTGAACAAATTATGGGAATTTCCCCATATGAGAGCATAATTGCTCCTGCATGAGGGTGCTATTCCATCCTGTTAGATCTGTCAGCTACTTTTGACACAGTTGATCATGGGATATTGGTGGCTTGGTTGTGGGACTGGGCAGAACTGTTCTTGAATGGTTCTGCTCCTTCCTGACCGGGAGGACTCAGCGACTGGTAGTGCGGGACCATTCTTTGTCTCCCCGGGATTTCACGTGTGGAGTTCCACAAGATTCCATTCTCTCCCCTTTCTTATTCAACGTGTACATGCACCCTTTGGGTGAGGTTGTGAGGGGGTTTGATGTTCAGTGTCATCAATATGCTGATGACACCCAACTTTAGCTGTCATTTTCAGCTGATTCAGGCCCAGCAGTCTCGGTGTTCATGCAGTGTTTGGCGGCTGTCCCTCATCCAGTGATGAGGGACAGCTGTTTGAAGTTGAATCCTGACAAGATGGAGGTGATGCTGATGGTGGTGGGGTGCTGAGGGGTTGGTGACTCCCATCATTGATGGGGTGTGTCCCTCAAATTTGTAGTTTGGGTGTGCTCTTCGATTCAGAGCTTTGCTTGGATGCTCAGGTGACTGCTGTGGTGCGGAAAGTCTTTTGTCAGTTCCATCTGATACAGCAGCTTTGGCAGTATATCTCGGACTCTGACCTGACCACTATCATCCATGCCTTCATCACCTCAAGACTGGACTACTGCAATGCACTCTCCGTGAGGCTACCCCTTGGTGATGGTTCGGAGACTGCAGCTGGTGCAGAACGCGGCGACCCGTCTCCTTATGGGGATGGGACGCCGGGAGCACATAACACCGGTGTGCCAGTAATTGCACTGGCTGCCTATAGTCTTCTGGGTGCGATTCAATATATTTATTTATTTATTTTATTTATTTTATAGATTTGTATCCCGCCCCCTCCTGCAATGCAGCTCGGGGCGGCTCAAGGTGTTAGTTTGGACCTATATAGCCCTGTATGGTCTGTACCCTACTTACCTGCGGGACCGCCTCATTCCCTAGGTTCTAGATTGGCCCCTGCGGTCAACCGGGTGCACCCTTCTCGAGGTCCCCTGAGTGTCTCGGGTGGCAACTACAGAGTGAGCGTTCTCAGAGGCCGCCCCGAGGCTGTGGAACTCCCTCCCGGTGGAGGTCCATCTGTCCCCAGACCTTTCCTCCTTCTCCTGACAGTGTAAGACCTGGCTTTTCCGCTGGGCTTTTGATGGGGGAGACAGGTAGTGGGTGGAGGGTTAGGTTAGGGAGGGAGTGTTTTAGCTCCATTGGTTGTATTTATGCTTATGTGGTTTTATGCTATTTTAATGTTTTTTTTCACTTATTCTATTAGCCTCCCCAAGCTGCCTGTGGCAGGATGGGTGCTGGATATTAAATTTTTGAAATAAATAAATAAAAATAAGTAAATATTCTCTAAGCAGATCCTGGAAAGATTAAAAACCAACAAAAGTAAACTCCCAGGGATATGGGCTGAGTTTTTCTGTCTTTTCAAATATTTTGTATGATTTACAAAAATCTAACCAAAAATGCACTCGTTCCTTTAAACAAAACTTACACTTTCCCTCGCCATAATTATTTTTATAAGATGTATGATTGCTACAGATAACAAATGTCTGATTATTGAATTACTAACCACATAAGCGTTACCAAGCAAAGAATTTTTGCGAACTGAAACATTTATGGAAAAGTTCTATAGGTTTAAGTAGAAAATATTTAATATAGATTTATATCGATTTTTGGAAGAATTAGATTTCTATAGGAATACATATAGAATTCTCTTCTTACTTAGAATTTTTTAAAAAACCAACCCTGAAGGTTTCCATTTCCTATTAAACACTTTGTGGGTAATTTTAGACATCTGGTCCTTTTCTCACACACACTGATAAAATGGGTGTTTCATTTTATTATGCAACTTACAGGGCACCCATAGAGCACACTTGAAGCCCTGCAACATGTATAATAAAATGCAACACCCATTTAATCAGTGTCTGTGTGAAACGGGCCATTTATTAGTTTTATAAAAGAATCCTATTTTAGAATCTAGTTAGAATTCTATGAGTTTCCCCACAAGAGTATATTTTCAATTCTAAATTAACTCAAGGCATAAAATGAAAATTCTAAGTTCTCACATCAACCCTAACTTTACCATTTCCCCATATAGTATTGTTGTGCCATACTATGGCTGAACCGGGATTTTCTTCCTCCACTGAGCTTTATTATCTCTGTCAAGGTTAAAAAACAAAGATAAATGAGTCTACCGTCAAAAGTACTGTATTTATTTGAATGTGATCTTCAAACGATCAAACATTAAAAAAAGAATCAATGCATTGTTCAAACACATACAACTTTTCTTCAGCTCTAGCATCAAAATTATTCCCCCGCACAGAGGAGTGAACACATGGGCACTTTGAAGAAATAAAAGCTACTGTCCTACAAAGACGTACACGTTTTCTCAATTTTACGCACTGTAGCATCTATTAGGAAAGCACTCAACATCCTTTGACTTTAATAGCACCTAAGCATTTAAGAGCACTTAGCTCCACTTTTCTGTTTATTTTTATACTGCTAATTTTTATATTTCTATCTATACTTACTTATATTTATGTCTATTTTTATATGCATTCTCTTTTTAATGTTTGATGGTTTGTTGTGAGCTGTCCCAAGCTGCTGATAGCAGGAGGGAGTGGGCTAGAAATAAGTTGAATTAAACAAATAAATAAATATAAATAAAATTAAATAAAAGTTAAACACATATTTGGGTGCTTTCTAAATCTGGATTGTGTGCAACAGCCAACATTTATTATTATTTATTTAATGATAATAATAAATAATAATAATAATAATAAATGTTAAATTATTTATTTGTATAGCACAAGCAGTGTGCCTGGTGCTAAACAGATATGATTAGAAAGACATGTCTTTACCACTAGGGGCTTACAAAGTAGGATAGACCATGTTTCAGGACTGGGCTCTGAACCATTTTTGTAGGAAAAGAGAAACGCAACCCCCCAAACCTTTCCCAACCTTAAATAAACTCCAAGCCACACCTAAAAATAAATGTAAAACAATTTAAACATGAAAAATACTTTAGCAATGCTCTATAGTACAATTATGGGCAAATAGAAAGTTTCTATTTCTAACTTAAAAATTAAACATGTTGCTGAAAATGAGCAGTAAAATTCTCAAACCAAGGCCCTGAGGTTTTCCCCACCACCATGGGGGGGACGGACGACAACCCCTCTGAAAGCATCAGAATGCAATTATCTTCTGCTCTGCCATAAATACAACATTGCTAATACGTTCTGTAAAACCCCAGCATACATGCCCATCCATTTAAAGTTATTTACACATATTCAATTAAACTTTGTTCCAAGTGGATTTAATGAGTCTGTGTGTGTGAAGAATAGGATTCTCTCTCACTTACCATTCAGCTCCCACCCCCCATTTAATACTAAACTTGCCATGGCTGCAATAGGTTTAGTGAAAACCTGGGAGTAGCAGGAGATGTGTGTGCGCCTGCAGCTAGTGCAGACCACGGCCACCCGAGAGTCCTGGATAGAGAATGCCACCTCAGTGTAACCTTGGGTGCTTGTAGAGTTGGTTATTGATACCTAAAGAGAGACAAATACATTTCCTTTGACCAGCAAACCAAAAGGTAGCTGCTGCTTTCTACTAAACAGTAGACACGGCAGAGTAGCAATAGCTATTTGGCAGCTTATCTTTAGAAACACTGACACTAAGTAGAAATACTCGTCTAATAAAGGAGCTGACAAAAGCGAACCAAAACTGATTATGACTTAGTTGTAAGTTGGTAAAGTAGTGATGATTTAGGGCATATTAGAAGAGAATGCTGATATGTATTTTATGCATGTGCAAACCTTAATTATGCATTTTAAATGTATGCATTTTTATTTTTACTTTGTTAAATATAAACATATAAATTAAATTTTCCCTTAGCAGCAAAGGTTAATTGTAATTTTTCATATTTAACAATAAAATATTTTCTGTGTTGTGATTAACTCTATTCACAATGTTAATTAGCTCTATAAATATGATTAACACAGTTAAATTCTGGATCTTCCTCACTGTTGCTTTGCTAAACAGAGTTGTATGCTGAATGCTTTATTACATACATAAAAATGTCCCATGTTACAATGCATAAGTACATACTGATGTTACATTTCCTCACTGTGATATATACACTGACTCCTAGGCTACTTTGAAAAGAAACTACAGATCTTAATAATTTATGTTCCAAGTTTTAGCCAGGATTATCAATGGTAGTTTTTGAGCTTTTTCTTTTATAACATAATATATCATAGTAAAAATGCACAGACAAGCGATGTGTCAGTTTGATTTTTTCCACCTGATTCAGCAACCCAAAATTCAGACACAGCAGTTTAAGCCGAGTTGCACGCTGAAGAATTTAAGTCTAAGCATTTAATCTGTTCTTTCCATAAATTTCTGCTGCTTGTGCTATTATAATGATGCTACCAGAGGAAGTTTATTTATACTACAGATTTTCGGCATCAGCACATTCAGAATACATCAGCAATCATTCCGTCAATAGCTAACAGCAATATAATAATATCATCACTAACATTCAAAAAATCAAAGGCACATTTAGACAAAAGACAACCTAAAATAAAGTCACTTTGAGCCATCAATGAGACAGACTTTACTTAAACAAAATTTATTTCTGTTGTATAATGTATATACACTTGCTAGCACACAAGTAGCAATTACGCATGCCATTCTGTAACAGGCTGCTGATAATTAAGCAGTTATGGTTCATTAATAATAATACACCCTCCAAATGCAGTTTCAGCCACTCAGCCTTGTAGCTCACTAAACTCCTAGAAGTGTATTCTTTTTTTTAAACAGATGAGCTGCCTGCAACCAGTGGTAACGTGAGGTAAGGGCAGAAAACCTGACTCTGTTCAGTTTGGAGGAAATAATAGCTAAAGCAACACTTGCCACGACTAGTTATCCATAGAATACACTCATGTGGAGAGAAATGCAGGCACTATTGATAACTGTAGGAAAAGAATGTCAGAGCTGGCTTGAATGAATCTGAGATATATGCCCACACACAGTTTTATTATACACACACACACACACACACACACACACACACATATTTTTAGGGACTGTTTAATATTTCAGTTCTAGCACAGAAGCAGTTCTCTTTGCAGCCATGGCCACCCATGAAGTGGCTGGGAGAACAACCCTATTTCTGCTCTTGTGACTGCTACTGACACTTCCTCTCCTCTTAGCCAACACAATGACATACCTCGTTTTGCAGCTAGGTTTTGGAGAGGAAACGGAGGTTACTTACCAGTAACTCTGTTCTTCGAGAGAGCTCCGCGTATTCTCACTCTTGGGATTTACTTCCTGCTCCGCAGGTACCGGAAAACCTCTCGTCAGCAGTATCTCACTCCCCCTCCCATCCCGAGAAAAGCGCGGGCCCGCATCACGAGGGATGGAAGTATATAGAGGGGGAGGAGCCCCCACCGCCTCAGTTCCTTCCAACCCAGCCTGGAAGACCTGGTATGTCCATCCACGACTGAGGGGAAGGCGGGCGGGATGTGAGAATACGCGGAGCTCTCTCGAAGAACAGAGTTACTGGTAAGTAACCTCCGTTTCTTCTTCGAGGATCTCCGCGATTCTCACTCTTGGGAGAGTAATAAGCAGTTCTAGATAACTCACCTCAAGGAGGTGGGAGTCGAGGATGGTAACTCAGAAAAGAATCCAACACTGCTCTCCCCACTTGGGAATCTGCTCTGGCCGCCAGGTCCAAAGAGTAATGTCTTGTAAACGTGTGGACAGATGCCCACGTGGCAGCCCTGCAGATATCTGGTAGATTTATACCTTGGAAGTTAGCCAAAGAAGCAGCAGTGGCTCTAGTAGAATGAGCCCTCAGACCTTCGGGAGGGATCTTGTCTGCTAAAGCATAGCATCTCTGTATACACAATAAAATCCACTTGGAAAGTCTCTGTGCAGAAAGCTTGACCCCAATTCTTTGGCCCCCATACGTGATAAAGAGGGAATCACACGCTCTGATTGACTTGGTTCTATCAATGTAGAAAGCCAGAGCTCTTTTAACATCTAACGAGTGTAGCCTTTGCTCCTCAACAGATGTGTGCGGCCTAGGGAAGAAAACTGGCAACGAGATAGTCTGATTAAGGTGGAAACTAGAAACAACCTTAGGCACAAATGAGGGGTCAATACGTAGATCAACTTTCTCCTTGTGAAACATGATATAAGGAGGTGAAGCTCTAAGGGCCGTGAGTTCACTCACCCTCCTAGCCGAGGTAATAGCCACCAAGAACGCCGTTTTAATTGACAAGTCTTCCAAGCTGCACGTAGCCAACGGTTCGAAAGGAGGGGACATCAACTTGGATAACACAAGGTTCAAGTCCCACTGGGGGGCGGGCCTAGATCGTTGAGGAAAAGTGTTCTTTAGACCTTTCCAAAAAGCCCTCATCAGTTTATGAGAAAACAGGGTGCCACTGTCATGCGGTTGCAAACGGGAAGACAGAGCTGCCAAATGAACCTTTATGGAAGCCAAAGACAAATGCAATTTTTGTAGACTCAGTAGATAAAGAAACACATGATTCATGTCTAAAGCTTGCAAGGAAATAGCCTGCGAAGTACACCAGCTACAGAATCGTCTCCACTTTAACTGATAACATTTGCGTGTCGAAGGTCTCCTTGCATTTAAAAGTATCTCTGAAACCTCCGGTGGCAAATTGCCTATCGGGGTAGAATCAACCAAGCGGAGAGGTGGAGCATCTGTAGGTCGTGGTGAAGAATTTCCCCCCGTTCTCTGGAGAGTAGATCGCAGATCATTGGAAGCTTCTTGATTTGAGTCGCCATCCCCAGCAAGGTTTGGAACCAGGTTTGTCGTGGCCAAAAGGGAGCGATCAGGATGATATGAGCCCTGTCCGTCCTGACCTTGCACAACACTCTGTTGATGAGGGGAAACGGGGGAAAGGCATAAAGGAATGTCCCGTGCCAAGAGATGGCAAAGGCGTCCGATATCGATTCTGGTGCCATACCTGCTCGGCTGCAGAATTTTGGTAACTTTGCGTTCTCCTGTGATGCAAATAGATCTATCTCTGGAGTCCCCCATTCCTGAAATATGTCTTGCAAGATCTCTTCTTTCAGAGACCACTCGTGCTGGTCCCTCGATTTGCGACTGAGGTAGTCCGCCCTCAGGTTGTCTTGGCCTGCCAAGTGAATGGCGTGAATGTGTATGTCGTGACCGATACACCAGTGCCAGATGGTCTCCGCTTCCCTCGATAAGCGGGTGGAATGTGCTCCCCCTTGTTTGTTCACATACCACATTGCTGTGGTATTGTCCGTCACGATTTGGATGTTTTGACCTTGGATGCGGGGAAGCAAAGCCTTCAACGCCCAACGTATGGCCCTCAGCTCCAGCATGTTTATGTGTAAATGCGTCTCTTCTGGGGACCAGAGACCGTGTATTGAGAAAGTCCCTAGGTGCGCACCCCATCCCGTCAGGGATGCGTCTGTCGTGATAATGTCCCTGAAGGTGGGAGCATCGAAGGGCACCCCTTGTAGCACATGATCTGCATTTGCCCACCACTGTAGGTCCAGAAGAAGTTCCTCTGCTATACATAGTTTCATGTTGAGTGGATGAATGGTGGGTACGTAGTTGCTGGCTAGCCATTGTTGCAGGGGTCTCATGTGCAGACGAGCGTACGGGGTTACCATCGTCGTAGAGGCCATCAACCCTTGCAGGTGCAAGAAAAACCGGACTGGTTTGGTGGGATGCGAGTGAAGAACGTCTAGGGCATGACGTATGGAGATAAGCCTCTCCTCTGGAAGATACGCTTTCGCGTGTCTGGTGTCCAAGACTGCCCCTATAAAGGGTAGTCGTTGCGTCGGCTGTATGTGGGATTTTGCCAAGTTCAGAACAAACCCCAGGTTCCTGAGGAGTGACATGGTGAACTCCACGTGTTTGGTAAGTTCTTGTGGTGACCTCGCCGCCAACAGCCAGTCGTCCAGGTACGGAAAGATTCGCACGCCTTGCCTTCTTAGATAGGCTGCTACGACAGCTACACATTTTGTGAACACGCGTGGTGCTGTAGACAGTCCGAAGGGAAGGACACGGTACTGGAAGCGAAGGTCCCCTGCAACGAATCGCAAGAACTTACGGTGAGACTTACGTATTGAAATATGAAAATAGGCGTCTTTGAGATCAAGAGAGGCCAACCAGTCGCCTTGCTGTAAGCCCATGAAAATGACAGGTAGGGAAGTCATACGAAATCTAAACTTCTTAACGAATCTGTTGAGACATCTCAGGTCCAGAATGGGTCTAGAACCCTTGTCCTTTTTAGGGACCACAAAGAATCTAGAGTAGAATCCAGAACTATGTTCATCTCGAGGAATGGATTCGACAGCCCCCTTGTCGAGGAGTTTTTGAATTTCAACTAGTATTTGAGTAGAGGGGGGGGGAGCCCCAGGGGGGCAAGGTGAGAGGGGAGGGGTGGTATGGAACTGTATGGCATACCCCAGCTGTACTATCTCCCTGACCCATTGGTCAGAAGAAATGGTTTCCCATACATGTAGGTAGGGCAATAGGCGGTCCTGGAATGAGGGGTCATCCTCATTATCTCCCTTGATCAGGTAACAATCAAAAACGTGATTTCGCCTGCTGTCCAGAAGACGAGCTAGGAGAGGGTTTACCCCTGCCCCGCTGCCTGCCAAACGATTTACGTTGTTGAACACCTTGTTGTTGGTAATGTGTCTGATTATGTTGCTGGAATCTTTTCCCAGCTTGGAAATTATAATTTTGGTAAGGAGTTCTTCTAGACGAAAAGGAATAGCCCTGCGTAAAAGACTTTTTGCGTATCGCCCTGACTACCCCTGTGGATCTTGCCGTTTGATTCATCTCTTTAATTTTCTTAAGAGTGTCATCAGTAGAAGCCGAGAACAGGCCCTCACAATCAAACGGCAAGTCCTCTATTCTAGTTTTATTCTCAGGGGTGAGAGCTGTGGACCGAAGCCACGCATGCCTTCGTAGAGCTATAGCAG
Organism: Sphenodon punctatus; assembly: GCA_003113815.1. Taxonomy (NCBI): domain Eukaryota; kingdom Metazoa; phylum Chordata; class Lepidosauria; order Sphenodontia; family Sphenodontidae; genus Sphenodon; species Sphenodon punctatus. The sequence goes on from QEPC01010260.1 coordinate 1,399,395, forward strand.
ATGCCATCCCTCTGGCGTTGGCATCCGCCACGTGCATGTTTGCGGTTAATTGGAACTGGGCCATCTGCATGCCCTCTTTCTGTAATGCTGCCAACTGGTTTGGGTCCGATGTCATGCCAATTTTGGACCACAGCCAATGTTGGTAACCGCACATGGCGGAAGCATAATTAGCTATACGGAAGGACAGGGAGTCCGAGGAAAAAACCTTCCTACCCAGCACATCCAATCTCCTCCCCTCCCTATCTGCAGGGGAAGTCTGGATCCCTCCCGCTCGAGATCTAACCGAGGCAGCCGCTATCACCAAGGAGTTCGGAGGGGGGTGACTATGAAAAATTTGAGCCCCTTCTTTGGGTACCCCATACAAAGAGTCTGCCAACTTATTAGTTGGAGGAACAGAGGCAGGCTTAGCCCACAAGGCTGTAGCTGGTTCTAACAGCTGGTCCAGCAAGGGTAAGGTCACGTGTCCGGATTCCCCAGAGCCCAATATGCCAAAGATAGGTCCAGTCTGAGCTTTTTTAATGACCCTCGTGGGCAGCTTTGGGAGAGATGCAGCCATCCTCCTCAACATCGCCTGAAAAGCCTTGGCATCCTCTGTGGCCAGCGAGATGTTGGCATCCGAGATAGCATCTGGCGGTGGTGGGGAAATGGTCTCGTCCTCCTCCATTGAAGGAGAAGACGAAGAGGAAGACCGTGATGCCGACGCCCCCGGGGAAGCCATCCGTGGTACCGTCGGTACCGTGTCCTCCCTATGGGTCCCCAATAGGGAGGTGAGAAGTTGTGTAGCCCCTGATGGCTCTAACCTCGTTCCGGTCCCGGAAACGAGCTCTTCTGGTTCAACGGTACCGATGTCTGCTTGCACCGATCCTGTCTCCGACGGAGGAGGGCGTGATACAGTCGCTGATGGCGCGGCTCTAGGCGGGACCGGAGGCACGTAGGAGGTGTCCCGTGAAAGCGACGGGTATCCGAAGTCATGAGCGTATGGAGGGCTACGCGACCTGTATCTGTAGTCCCTACCATAATCATAGTCCCGGTGTCCGTGATGTGGGGAGCAACAGGAGCATGGGGAACGCGATCGTCGTTCCAGGTGGTACCGGAGGGGCGTCCGTCCCGTCCGGTGTCGAGGAGAGCGGGAGCGGGAGTGGAACCGTGGTGACCTGGAGCGCGACTCCCTGCGCACCATCGGTACCGACAACAGCAAAGGCGGTACCGAGCGGGATAACGGTGTCGGTGGTGCCGTCCCCCTCGTCGAGCCCGACGGTCGTGGGGATTGTTGAACTGTCGGCACCGGCGGTACCGGCGGTACCGGCTCTCGCGTTGAGCCCTTCTTCTTCTTTTTCTTTCTCTCCACGCTCTTAGAGCCCCTCTCCGACGAGTGCGCGACGCCTCGCGCACCAGAAGGCTCGGTACCGCTAGTAGATAAGCGTCTTGGGCTGGACGCATGCGGAACACTACCTTCCGCGGTACGGCCGGAACCGGTAGCTTGCACCTCAAAGGGTCCCTCGGTCCCGAGTTCGCCGGTGCCGCTGGTACCCATGTGCGGACTCGTCCGTTGCCTGGACGGTACCGCCGGTGCCGCTGGAGCCGGATTTTCCATGGTCCTGGAGTGCCGGGCGGGGAGCCTCAGGGGCCCCTCTTCACCGCCCTCTAAGGCCCTTCTTGTGAGGATGTCCTGGAGCCTTAGCGCTCTAGCCCTCTTAGCCCTGCCTGAGAGAACCGAACAGGCTCTACAGGTTCGAGTGTTGTGACCCTCACCCAGGCAGGTGAGACAGCGATCGTGTTGGTCACTCACTGATAAGGTAGCCGGGCAAGAGCCGCAGCGTTTAAACCCCGGCTGCTTGGGCATTCCGTTCGCCCCGAAGGACGCAACGGCCCGGGGAACGTCCCACGGGAGGGCAACACTCCTTTCTCTTCTTCTTTCTTTTTGATATTTCTAATCTTCGTTTTTACTGCAAAGTACGTTGAAAAACGCCGAGAAGTCTTCCAACGCCACGCGGTTGGAAGGAACTGAGGCGGTGGGGGCTCCTCCCCCTCTATATACTTCCATCCCTCGTGATGCGGGCCCGCGCTTTTCTCGGGATGGGAGGGGGAGTGAGGGGGCGGAGCCCTCACCTTTTCTAGTCTTTTCCAGGCGTAATCTGCCTGGATACTGCTGACGAGAGGTTTTCCGGTACCTGCGGAGCAGGAAGTAAATCCCAAGAGTGAGAATCGCGGAGATCCTCGAAGAAGAACCTCGCCTTTCTCTACACACATCTCCTGTTTCTGAGGGAATTCAATACCACCCAAAAATAAGCTTCCTGCTTTTGGGAAGATACGAAACTCTCTGTATTAAAAATAACGTAAACATGCAAGTAATACAAATATATGGGTTCTTAAATGTCTGTCCCAAGTAAAACGTGAAAGACTAATCTCCAAGATACAGAGCAGAATTTTCAAGAGTGCCTAGGTTATTTAGGAACATAAGCATACATGACTTTCAAAGGAATCATTTAGATGCTTTTGAAACTACCACCCTAACATGAAAATGGAAAGACTAAATGGTAGCACTCGTCTGCTCTACCCTTCAGGGGTCAGTAGGAAACATATATGGGACTAAATGCCCTTGTGGAAACCACATCACATTAAAGGGATTCATAATTAGAGGTTTTATGCAACAAGAACATGTCCCACAATGGTAGAGTAGATAAGCATTTGCTGAATGAAAGAGCCTTTACTTTTAGAATATGGAGCCAAGTTACTGTTTTAAACACTGCGTGCTGTCCCACACTTCTCCTGAAACAGAGTCTGGCCAGGCCTGAGCCGTCCTGCAAACTGAATCACAAAACCCCAATTGGGTCTAAGCCATGTTGCCCTGCACTCAGTAAGGCTATTTGCCTCAGATAGACAAAGTCCAACCTAGCATCTCTGAGACTTCTGCCTTATCCATGCCCCAACCATTCTGCATGTGAGGTGGGTGGGTCTTAGTTGTCTCCTGCTTCTTCCCCTTACTCTCAGAGGCAGGCAATGTGTGGCAAGCAAGGCTGATGAAGCAGTTCCATGGTGGTTGGAGAGAGGTACTACATTTGAGGGCCTCACTCCAAAGGCAGCACAGGCAGGGAGAGCAGGGTTGGTGCTGGCCAGGCAGCCTGAGCAATTGAAGTAGCATGGGCCCTTTTCACACAAGATGCCCCAACCCATCTCCATGATGTTTCACTGCGTGGAAATGGGTGGAGGCAGCTGTGTGAGTGCCACAGGGTGTGCGCGTGTGCTCCCACGCTACACCCATCTCCACCCATCACCCACACACGGAGCAATGGGCTCCAATGCCTGATTCTCCATGGGTGGAGATGGGTATGCGCCCGTGCACCCACCTCAGCCATACACCCATCCCCCCACCCACCGCAGTCCGTTTAAAAATGACTGTGGGGGCAGGACTGGCTGGTTCCCCCGCCCCCGCTTTTCCCAATAAGCTTAAAGACACTGGAGAGAGGGCAGAAGGAGAGTCGTGCACAGAGCTAGGGAGACAAATGATCTTTCCCACATTTTCAGGGCCATTAAAAAGCATATGGTAAGGATGCCCCTTAAAAAAGCTAAGACCACCCTGTGTGCATGGTGTGGCTAGGCTGGAATGGGCCCGGGTGCAGAAGATGGAATGGGCCCCATGCCACTCCCTCTAAGTGACAGGGTATCCAGCTGCTCCAGGGAGCATGGGCCTCAGTGCAGCTGTACTGCCTTGCCTGCCTCTATTATAGTTACATCTTTGCCAGTCTGGTCCTCAATGAATGCTGCATCTCTGCCCTGCTTCAACAGCAGGCATGCACAATAAACTGGAAGTTTAATTGCATAATGGGGCTCAGTTACAGGCAAGTCAATAAAGCTGTAGTCAATTTGCTATGCAGTAAAACACAGCTTATGCAATTTGTAGGCATCTTGGCTCACACATCTGTAGACTCCTAGGGACATGTCAAATCTTGGCAGAGGTCTAGGTCATACACTTGAAAGAGAGAAATTAAGATTAACCAGACTATACCTTTCAGATCTTACATATGCCAGTAAAGTCAGGTTGTAGTAAAGTCTCCATGAAAAAGATTGTAGTAAAGCTGAATTGAATCTGACCACTACATTATTGAGAATACTGATAGCCACTTTAGGGAGGAGGTATTTCATGCTTCTTACAAAGAACACAAGCACAGCCTAGTAGACTAGGTGTTGGACTTTGATCTTGGAGACCAGCATTCAATCCTGTCTTAGCCATGAGCTCACTGGGAAAGTCACTACCTCTGACCCTCAGTTCCCCATTTGTAAAAGGGAATAATGTCCTACCTCACTGAGTTGTCATTATGAACTAGATAAGGATTATAAAGCACTCTGAACACATAATGTGCTATGTAAATGATAACAATAATTATTATTATTAATAATAAATACTACTACTACTACTAGAATGTGACCACATAACAATGATTATAACAGGGTCCTAAACATGATTAATTGAGACTAATCACTGTGTTTTCTCCATTGCTGCCAATGAGGAAAATGCCATGAACAAGGGACCCTGCTTATGATACTTCTCCAAAGCTGAAGCCAGGGCAGAAGGCTGCTGCCTGCTTAGACTGTGGTCTCAGATTTAGATCATGTAACATCATAGAGCCCTGGATGCATTTTAAAGCATTGTCTTTACAGCCCCAAAGGTGTCTAGAACCCATTTGCTGGAGAACACCTTTCACTATGAAATACACCATCTTGTGGAAGCAACTGAAGAAGCACGAGAGCTTCTGATTCGCTTAGGGGTACTTTTATACGAGCGAGTTGCAGTTGCGTGACCTGCTCTCGCGATTTTTCAAGATCCCACAAGACGGGATTATACGCGACAATGGACGTGATCATGCACATTCAAGGCGCTTGCACGTTGTTTGCCGACTGCGAACTAAATACCTCGCATGTCGAGGTAGAAAACAACGTGTGACCGCCTTGAATGTACATATTTGCGTCCATTCATTGTCACGTCTAATCCCGACTTGCGGGATTTTGAAAAATTGCGCGAGCGGGTCACGCGACTGCGAGTCACTCATAAAAGCAGCCTTATTAGTAAGCTCACCACTGACCTAGGTCCGTTATCTAGGTCCTTACACTGTGCAGCAATCAAAGTAGATCCCACTTGCATCAAATGCAAAAGGATCTGCTGACAGTGAACACTCTTATTTGCAAGGAGGGGGATGGTAATACATGGAGGTCGTTATAGGCTCTTTGTCAGAGTGGCTAAGGATTATTACCTATTGTGTGGACAAGTCTATTACATTTGATACAACCTGAGAATTTCATGCTGCATCTATTTTAAAAATACTGAGAAGCACCTAGAGCACTGGACAGGTATTTGAGCCATAAAAATAAATAAATAAATAAATAAATAAATAAATATCATTCTGGGTACCAGAAGGTTAAATGACTGGGAGGTACCAAGAACACTCTCATTGCAAAATGCCACCTCATAAAGCCAGTAATCTTTCCCAGACCAGTCTTCATTACAGCTAATAATTATTTGGCCAAAGGCACTTATAAGAGAGAGTGCATTTCTGGGTGAAGATATGGGGAGGGGAGGGAGAGAGAGAAAGAGATAATTTCCCAGGCTCCTGCCCTCCCACCCCAAAATTGCAGCCCAATCTGAAAGTCAAATATTTCACTTCAGCTAGAAAATTCTAAGAAAGAGTTCAAATGGAATATTGTAGCAGGTGAAATTGAAAACTCAGGGTAGATAAGTGGTTGCAAGGCATACACTCCCCTCCGGCACTTTTTAATCAGGAATATAGGACACTTTGGTGGAGGTAATATCACATACTTACATTGGATTATATGGTCCAAGTAATAACCTTGCATTGGTAATAAATTAATTTTTTTTGGGTTTCATTTAAAATATAGATATCTCTGCTCAGGGGTACAGTTGGATATTTCCACATGAGCACACATGCCTAATACAAAATGAGCAGCTAACCCCTGAGCAGTGATCGCTCAAGACAAAGCCTACCTACTAAACTAGTTGTAAATAGTCAGAAAGGACAGGCAACGCACTGAGCCGTGTACTAAAATGGCTTTGTACAAACCAGTGGAATCTGAGGTAGAGACCAATACAAAAAGCATCTTAGAAATAAATGAAAAGGTACAAGATAAAGACATTAGATAAAGAATGAAAGCAGTGGGAAAAGTGTTATAATTTCTTTAAGGAATAATTCTATACTATGTAGGTCAGTGTTGGGCATCCTACAGCATCCATACAGCCCTCCCCACCGCACCAGAGATCAGCATGAAGCCCTTTCAATCAGAGCGTGTGTGTGTGTAAGTAGGTAGAAGGGGGTGGGCGTCAGAACTGCAGCCTGACCCACCATTAGGGGGTGCTACAGAGCAGCAACTAGAAATGACAGAAAAGCAGCTGCCACAACGTTCACCTTGTAAGGGAAGCAGCAGGAGCCTTGTGACCACTCTTCACTTCTGCTCTTCATTTCTCTCCCAAAGCTGCAAAAATGTTGGGAACTACTCAGCACATGCCAGATTGCATTGGCCACCAGCAGCAGAAGCAGCAGGAACGAACTTTCCTAGAGGCATTTTTTCTTATGATTGTGGTTGTCTGCACTCCTTACAGTGTTCAAAGGCGGGAATGTTTAGCCTTCCAATTAGCTTAGTAAGCTCTCACCTCTGATCTATGCAAGTCATTACTCTGTCGTAGGTTGTAACAAACTCGTAGGCCGTTACACTGTACACGCAGAGGCACAGGACAGGTTGCACCCTGTCTTTTACCTCACAATACGTCTGTCTCATGTAATAAACAGCCCAACAACGATCCCTTCAGTGTCCCTATGACACATAGATTATTATTATTATTATTACTACAAGCATTTGTATAGCACCAGCAGTATACCTGGCGCTTTACATAGCAATTAGATAGACGCGGTCCCTGCCTACGGCTTACAATCTAATAGACTAGGAGGGGGGAAGACAGGGATAGGGGACATATGGAAAGACAAGGGATAAAAACATTCAAGTGGATGCGGAGTCTCAGGTGCACGTGCTTGGCTTGGTTGCAGTTAGGCAGACAGTGAATGTTGAGAGGGGAGTACTAGAGGGTGTCAGGGAAGGCGGCGAGGAAGAGGTGGGTTTTGAGGAGGGATTTGAAGGAACGGAGGGAGGGGGCGAGGCAGATGTGGGCAGGGAGGGAGTTCCAGGCATGAGGGGCAGCAAGGGATAAGGGACGAAGGCGGTTAGGGGAGCAGGGGAGATGAGGGAGAGCGAGGGAGGGGACAGAGGAGGAACGGAGAGTGCGTGCAGGAGTGTATAAGGAGATGAGGGCTGAGAGGTAGGGGGCCAAGGCTGTGGAGGGTTTTGTAGGTAAAATACCAGGAGTTTGTGAAGGATGCGTTGGGGGAGGGGGAGTCAGTGAAGCGAGGAGAGGCAGCACGTGGTTGAAGCGATGGGCCGAGTGGATGACCCTAGCAGCAGAGTTTTGGATGGAAATAAGGGGGGACAGATGAGAGCAGGGGAGGCCAGTAAGGAGGAGGGTGCAGCAGTCAAGGCGGGAGATGACCATGCCGTGAACAAGGGTTTTGTCTGAGGAGACAGAGAGAAAGGGGTGAATCCGAGCAATGTTATGGAGGGCAAAGCGACAGGACTTGGCGACGGAGTCGATGTAAGGTTTAAAGGAAAGGTGAATATCGAAGATGAAGCCCAGGCTACGGACTTGGGGAACAGGACGGATGGTGACTCCATCAATGAGGATGGACAGAGAAGAGGGGGAGGAAGGGAAGGGAGGAAAGATAAGGCGTTCAGTCTTAGCCATGTTGAGCTTGAGCTGACGTTGGGAAATCCAGGCGGAGATATCAGAGAGAGAGTTGATGAGGCGAGCTTGGACAGAAGGGGAAATTGAGGGGGTGGAGAGATAGAGTTGAGTATCATCAGCGTAGGGGTGGGTGGTAGTGGAAGCCATCCCTTGGCAAATGAGTTTGCCAAGGGACAAGGTGTAGATAGAGAAGAGGAGAGGGCCCAGGACAGAGCCTTGGGGAACCCCTACTGAGAGGGGGAGGGAGGAGCAGGTGGAATTGGGAAGAGACACATTGAAGGAGTGGTCAGAGAGGTCTCTAGAAAGGCTTTTATTATACAATATTTTCATGTGTCATTTTTCTTCTTGAGTTCATGAGATGGCATAGACCAATTCCACACCCTCTGTCCTCATTTCCGCCTCAGCTCAGCTGCTGTTGCATATTCAGGAGCAAACATGGCACTCTCAAACTTTTGGATTGTAGGTGGAAATCTAGACTGACAAGTAACCCAATATTCATAATTAATACTGATAATAGAAATTCAATATGAAATCAACCTGGCTATGCGTGACATGTTGTTGAACACAGAGAAGATGAAGTGGAAGGTTTTTAAATTTTAATGATCCACATAGATATATTGATAAGAGAAGGTACAGAGGATTATAGGACGTTTCCGGTTCAGATAAACTGAAATCATAGCCTCTCTGGTTTGAGCTGCATATTTGGTTGTGCTTTAAAGTACCCAATGAGCATACAAATTTTTTAAAAATAAGAAAATAAAATCAACGGAAAAGAAAAATTCCCAAACAAGAATTCAAGTTTACAAACATTTTCAGTAGCTAAGAGCTTGTCCAAAGACGAGTTGCTATTACACATATGCATAAAATATCACAGCTGTATTACAACTTTGGGGAACATCAGCTAAATATAATTATGCAATTCTGTCACACACCATTCACTGTCATACATACATAGGAAATTTCTCTGTGCAATACTAGAACCATCACGTGGAGCAGAAGGGAAGTAGAGGTGGTAGATTGCCTTGAATGAAAAGGAAATAAGGAGGGGAAGGTATGCAGACCATGGGGAAAGTAGCAGTGAGATGAAGTTGGAATGATAGTAAGGAAATTCTAGACCTGTAAGGAAGATAAAGAGGCCATGGAAGAACCAGACAGGGAACAGCAGGACACTGTGGACATCCTTAAACGATCCCGCTTCAGTATCTAAGCTAGAAGGTAAAACAGCTTAGCGGTCACCTACGTTATGACTGTCTCTGCTCTGTAGTACATTTAAATCCTTCAGCTGAGCTGATTTTTCAAGTCTTTATATCTCAGCTTGCCTGGTAGGGATCCAATCCATGTCATCAAAATTTGTTATCAATACCCTTTTTCCTTTAAAGCCTTTCACTTTGCTAGAAAACTAGTCTAACTAACCCATGTGCCATTTTAGGAAGTTTAGAGTCTGTTCTTTGCTAAGAGAGAGATCACGAGGTACCGCTACAATCTTTAGCTACCATATGAATATTTCCAATTTGAAGGGGGAAAAAATCCCTCACACTAGTTATTTTAAATATGGAGGTTTCCAGACAAATCGTTTCCTCCAAGAAAATGTTTGGGGAAACAGGAAATAGGGTTTATAATGGAAATCTGGACACAACTTCAACTAGAGTTGCTCCCCGGGCCATCATAATACTGAATTTCTGTGTTGTGTAGCCGAGAGTGGAGAATGTTCCATTTTTCCTTTTATTCCACTGGGTAGGAGGCAGGTTAAACCTGAATAACTAACAGGAAGGGATCTCTGCAAAGAATACTCCTGTAATGGGTCCAGAATTTCTGTGCAGTTCATAATTCAGCTCCTGCATTAAACAAAAGGAGACAACGGAGAGATAATGAAAAGGAAAACCCCCAGGGAAGGCAGACATGGAATGGACATGACTGGCCACTTTGTATTACAGCAAGAAAAGGCTGAATGCTTTGTTTTAAATTTCTGAGTAAATATTGGTACTTGTAGAGGTTAAACAACATCCTGCACTGGAAACTGCCAAGTTTCTCTTTATCCTTAGCCAGGGGACAGGGCAGGCAGTTACACTGCAAGAGTGTACCAGCAACCTCCTTTAATCCTATCACAGAAAAAGCACTCCATGAAGGAAAAGTAATTTAGTAGCCAGCTTGTTCAAGCTCTGACTTGCTTCCTCCTCTCTAGACTAAGGGTTTTTTAAAGAATTATTTTAATCAGGTATAAATATCAGTATCTCGTGACAGTATAAGTTACAACAGCAAGTCTCAGCAAGATGCTTCCAAATCTCAGAAAGTTTTGAGTTGCTCTCATTATATTAGTTCAAACCTTAATTCCAAATTGAGAGCCACGAAAGCTGAAGTAATGTCAAAGCAGCCCCCAAAGCAGCCCCCGAGTGATTTAAATCAGACCCATGTGTTTGCTGTATTGCTGTATTGGGACTTTAGTGAATCCTCCTCATACTGAGGTAGAACTGTACGTGAGAGACTGTTTCAATGTATTTGTCGTTTTCCACTGCTAACCCATTTCTAAGTGCTCTGTGAGCAGGGGGGGAGGGGGGCGAGGTAGAAAAATGGTAAAATAAATAACCAAATTCAGACTCTAGCAACGAGATATTACACATAATACCATCACACACACACACTTTTAAACACATACACGCACGCACACATGCACAGCAGAAGGTGTTTTTAAATGAACAAGGCGATTGGGGGTGGGGGATGCCCATCGTCACTGAGGGTGATTTTAGACGTGCCGGCCGGCAGGCTTGCCACGGCACGGGATCGGGGGAGAGGCTGCACAGTGCAAAGTGCGGCCGCACAGCCCCCCCTGCACTCCCCCGGTCTCCCGTCCTCCAGGAGACAGGCAGGCGCAGCGGCCAATCCGGCTGCTGTGCCTGACACGTCCTGGGGGTCTGGGCCACGGCCCGGAATCAGCGGCGGTAACACGTTACCGTCTGCCGATTCTGGGCCACGGGACAGTAACAGACGTTACGATACCACTGTCAACCACGGTGAACCCCACTGTGGCGGCAACGGTACCGTAACGTCTGTTGGGCCAAAAGAGATTCCCGCCGGGTGTTCACCCCATGCGAGAATCCCTTTGACCACGCTTCCGGAGCGCTGGGTGGCGGGAGGGCCGGAAGCGTGGTCAAAGAGATTCCCGCTGAGGGTGAACATCTGGCAGGAATCTCTTTTGGGCCCAACAGACGTTACGGTACTGCGGCCACTACGGGGAGTTCACCGTGGTTGACCGTGGTATCATAATGTCTGAAATTACCCTGAGTGGCACTGCCGCGGAGCACCCACTCAGGTGGAGTGCGTGGGGAGCATTTCAAATGGGCAGTTCTCAGGGCGGCCACTACAGCCACAGACCCAGCTGCCATACACTCCCCCTGCCACAGACCATGGGGGAGGGGGAAGCATGCGAGGCTGGCTTTTGCAAGTGGCAAGTTCCTGGCACGAGCCCTGGGGAACCTGGACTCCCCAGCGCTCCCAACCAGCTCTTGTGACTTGCAACGGTAGCTTCCAGCACCCACAGTGCCTCTGAGCAGCAGCCCTGTTCTCTGGTGTGGCTGGCTGCCGCTGTTCATATGGGCAAGGATTCCATGGCTGCCCGTTGCTGTACTCCGGATTTCCCGGCAGTGCTCTGTGAGCAGCCATGAATGGGTTCTCCATAGCTCACAGGAGCACTCATTGAGCAGACTCTGTGGCTCCTGGGTTGCCGTGCAAGGTAGCATCTCCTGTAAAAACATCCAGAGTTTTTACACATAACTCTTCCTAACATGATGGAACAGTGCTTCCGGCAGCTGAGAGTGAGAGGGTTATTTCTGGCTCTGCTACAGGCTTTGCTGTGTGACCCCAAGTGAATTGCTTCCATGCTCTCCGGCATTGCCATTTAAAAAATGGGAATAGCAACACTTACCCGCGTCTTTGAAGTGCTTGGGATCTTTCAACAAAAGGAACTAACCAGAGTATTTTTAAAAATAAAATTAAAACTATGCTGAAAGATTGTTAATATGAAATGGAATAAAGGAAAACCCGAGATCCATTTCTCAGCCACAGAGTTGCAGACAAGTGGTCATAAAAACTACCAATACCATCAAATCATGAGGCCTGTCAAGTATCTGAACCCCAGTCTGCAGAATGGTGAGAAATTCTTCCACAGAAACCTAGTTTTAATTTAAATAAACTGGTACCTGCTCTAAGAAGTACTCTTAATTCACATTAATTTGCTCACTTATGCTGCACTATGTTACTTTTTAAGTTGGGTTATACTGCACCCAAATATTTCATAACTGTGAACCCACTTTCTCCCCTCGGTCATACCTGTAAAAACCCATCAGAGCTAGTAAGTGCAGTTGAGAGCACTTTCTAGGGCAGCAGAATTTATCATAGAGAAAAACAACAATAATGTTATACAATTTGCATTAGATAAACTCTTAGAGATTCAGCAGCAGGAATAACCGTGGCATAATTTTACTTGCCATAAAAAACCCACCAAATTCTGTTCTCCTATGTTCTCATTTAAAAGAAACTCTGCAGGGTATTTATTGATTGATTGATTATTATTATTATTATTATTATTAATAATAATCATCTAGCACCAACAATAAGCCTGGTACTAAATTACAGCTGCAGCCAGATGAGCTGCACAGGCCCAATCCCTGCATGGCCTCATGGCAAATTATCTCAAATCAGCCTACTGCATGGTTTTACCATTTTTCTGGAGCATTAGGTGTGGGTCACTGCTGGAAACAGGATACTGGCCTAGGTGGACCACAGGTCTGACACCCCCCATGGACACCCCCCACCATTAGGCGTTTGGGCAGGTGTGTGGCGGGGGAGGGAGGGGCAGTCCGTGTACATGGTCGGCGGTGGGTGGGTGGGATGGGGGTGCGGCAGGTGTGAGCCTGTGTAAACACCATGGACGGTGGGTGTTTGTGCGTGCATGCTCCCGCCGCACACCCACCTCCACCTGCCGCACACCCGCCTCCACCCAGAGAGCCCTCCGGTAAAATGGAGGAGGCTCCGTGAGTGGAGATAGGTGGATGTGGGGGGGTGTCCGTACACCCACCTCCACTGCGCTGAAACACCCACCCCTGTCTGTGTATTAACAGCCTATGTCCTTATTTAATGTTACCTGGCAAGTGATATTGGTTATGAACCTAAACGCTCCTCGATGGGACTCCACTGGTGCAAATGCACTTTGAACTGTGGCAACCATTTAATTTACAAGCTATTTTTGTTGATGAGAACTATGGTGGTGAGCTGATAGGACGTTACATCAGAGTATAAATTATGTTGGGGAAAACACTGATTAGGCCAAGAAGGGGTTATAAAAGGGTTATGGGTTGATTATAAACAAAAAATACATACAGCATTGTTCTTTTTTAAAATAGGGTAGATGCAATTGTATGCCCAATTTTGGACACACAATTAATTACTGTACATTGTGTCCCAAAGATTAAGCAGATAAATGTGTATGCATGTGAGTATTCAGACATCTAGCCAACCATGTGCATACACAATTACTTAATTCACACACATAACTATAACTGGGTATGCTTTTTTGCATGTTTTGAAGAACAGATCTGTATTTCTGACTTTTCTTGGTATCACATGATAAAACAATGTTTTTCAGGGCCAAATTCCTCTCTCTCTCACACAGCCATAAATTCCTTCACATGTGGATGATAGCCCTCAATACAGCCAGTCCATTTTTCATAGAAATGTCCTCCAAGACTGATGGCCACGGAACTCTCATTCTGAGAATTTCCTCTTCCACATCTATTTACCAGGTGTTGCCTGACTAGTACTCCTATGGTGAGAATTGGCAATGACATATTAAATGTGGCTCTGAAGACTATCCATCTTTAACAACTTCATAGAACCAGTCAGGAAAAATGGCCTGTGCTTCTCTTGCTGCTACACCATTAAGAACCTATACTGGTTATTAATGAGCTTGCCTCCAAAAGACATTAATCATATTTCACAACATTGGATAATATTAGGGTTCTTGGTCAGAATCAAGTCTACAAAAAGACTATTACCTTTTCAAGAAGCACAAATCCATCGATGTACCTAATTCCCACTGACTTTCAACAAGAATTGGTCAAATTTCTATAATTTATTCATTTGAAAATCTCTTACGTAAAGCATAGGTCCGTAAACAAACAGGCTGTGATCAAAAAACCACTTACCCCGAAGTATGCAGTGTGTGGATTGTGGCCATTGCCTTCAAGGACCATTCTTTAAGACCTGCCATTTAACCCAGAGTAATATAGGACACACTGAAATGAATACAAATACACACTGTACTTTAATTTAACAACTCACCTTTATTTTTATACAGAGTGGACTGGGTCTGATTGTGTGAACATAATAAATGGCATTTATGGCTTCAATACTTTATCTTTTGGATATTAAAATATGGCATATTGGAACCAACCTGTGTGGGGTTTAAATGCTAATTTTGGTAAGCTTCTATTGGGTTATCCTAAGTGTTACTTAAGCTTTATCAGCTTAGGAATTCTTTATAATTTTTCTACCTGGAGATGCCTGGTGTATTTTAGAACAGCTATGTTGAAAGCTTATCAGACAAGAGTGGGTAATTTCAGACGTTATGAGATCACGGTCAACCACAGTGAATCACACTCAATCCCCCAGCACAGCCAATGAGCCCTGAACGTCTGTTTGGCGGCATCCAGATGTTCACCACAGTTAATCACCGGTAGGGGCCAAGGCCAACCACGGTTCTGGAGCTTGAGACAGGAGCAGGTCCAGAACCGTGGTCAATGCAATCCCCACCGGGAAACGGCCAAAAGTAACATCTGAACAGCAACCGCCAGGCCTGATCACACAGAACAATCTCACGTCGTGGCGAATGCACGCAGCGTTGCTGCCAGGCAACGGCCAACAAACAGAACAAGGGGGAATATTTAAAGGGCACACGGCAGCAGGGGAATGAGGTGGCGAGACAGGAAGAGAGAGTGGCGAGACAGGACAGCGATGGAGTGTGAGGAGCAGCAGCAGCAGGAGCTGGAGCAACCCGTCCCACAGGGGGATACCAAACAGGGGATGGAGGCCCCCCACAAATGGGTAAGGAGACCACAACGGGATGGCCGTGTGTGTGTGTTCGGGGGTGCAAGGGTAGCATACAGCCACAGAGGAAGGACAGGAGGGTGGGGGCAGCAACGGCACAACCACGTCACCCAACCCCCCCCACGTCCACCCAACAGACCAGGAAACGTGCCCGAGCCCCGAAACCCCCACAGAACACCAGCAGGGAGGAGCCAGAGGAGGCAAAGGAACAGGAGCTGGAGGGCCCAGCACGGAGATGGAGGTACCAGAGAGGGGAACAGTGGGGAATCCAGGAGACCCAGGACTTCATCAGGATCTGCGGATCCCTGGAAAAACAGGTGGAGCTCATGGTAAAGAAGCGAAATGAGCACGTGTTCGACCTGATAGTGAGGGACATGTGGGAGGCCGGATACCAGAGGTCGGCAGCACAGTGCTGGTCCAAGGCCAAGGAGCTAAAGAGGGGCTACAAGCAGATAAAGGACAATAACCAGCGGTCCGGTCACGCAGCGCAGAACGCGCCCTATTATGATGTCCTAGACAGGATCATCCACATGAAGGGATCCATCGTGGCCCCCTGGCTAGTAGGGAGCGCCGTGGCACAGGGATGGACATGGTAGGACATCCCACCCCCTATGACAGCACTGGGTGCACACACAGACACTGCTGGACCCGCACCCCAAGAGGAATGGCCCAGGACCTCGGGGACCAGTAGGTCCCCATCAAGGTCAGGCACGGGAAGCCCACTACTGTACGTGAGGTCGGGTTCCGATGATGACACGCTGGTCACCCTGAGCCAGTGGACATGTGGGGAGCACTCCGAGCAGAGCCCTATCGAGCAGCCGGCTACGGAGGGCTCGGAGACGGGACATAGGAGGTAGGCACAGGGTGTGGAAGGCACAGGGGCCTGCACAGACCCAATGAGGGAGCAGGTGGGGGGGGGGCCCTACAACAGGCAGGGAACTATACCAACCTCCCCCTCTTCCTTACCGCAGGAGCAACTGAGGGAGAGGAGCGGCAATGGAGGGGGAACAGGCACCGGGAGCGGTGGAACCCGTCGTGGAAGGTAAACAGAAGGGACGGGGCCCACCAGAGGATGGCAGGGGGACGGGGGGTGGGCAGGACACGGGAGTAGGGAGAGTGGAACCCCAACACCACACCCCCACAGTTGTTCCCACACAGGACCGATACCACCACTGTGGGAGGCGGAGGGGGAGCAGCACCACCAGCAGCAGTGGGTGGAGCGAGGTGAGCGGGGGCGGGGGGGGAAACCAACAGGCCGGCAGAGGGTGGCGGCCCAAGGGGGAGCAGATCGACCTGCACGCACGGCCAGAACTAGTGGGCAGTGTGCAGAGGGTGTCCCCAAGGGAACAGGGGAGGGTTAGCGGGTCACAGGTGCGTGTAGGAAGGGGACCCGACCACCCAAAGGAAAGGGGAGGATGGACAGGCATCCCAGGCCATGCCCCAGCACCGTTCCGGGTGGGCACGCGTGCAGCTACTGGCTGCCTGACCGAGCTAACCGAACCCGTATCCCGCAGATCCACTGCCCCGGCAGCCGGCCCGACACCGAGAGGGACCAGTGCCGGCAGCCCAGAGGATGCGGGAGCACAGGGCACATGTGCGTCGCCAGCAGGAGGACCTGGTGGAGGAGATCTTGAGGACCAGCGCAGAGCAGGGGGAGGCAACGATCGCCTCCATTGACAGGATGGAGGTGGCCAGGATGGAGGGCCATGGAGCAGGTGGAGGGACAGGACAGGCACCTCCTAGGCAAGATGCGGAAGGAGAAGAGGCTGCAGAGACGGGACCGCACACGCCAGATGGAGGCAATACAGCGGTTGATGGACACCATCAACTGCCGGGCCGCTGAGCACTCCTGGAAGCTGCACATGCATCTGCCTCCCCGTCCCGCTGGGGCTGAGATGGTAACAGCCGCTCCGGCAGGTGCAGCAGCAGCAGGTAGTCCTGGGCCTGGACCAGCTCCCAGCAGCAGCCACGGAGGAGAGTGAGGAGGCTGCGCAGAGTCAGGAAGCGACGGAGGGGGACACCAGTACGGGCGAGGGCGGCTCACAGACCACGGAGCAGCCCGCATGGTGACGGAGAGGTCGCCCCAGGAAGCAGGAGGGGCCGGGGTAAGGGGAGGAGGAAGTAGGGCACAGGGATCACGGTACATACAATAAAAACACCTTTATTCACTGTAAACATCAGTCCATCATTCATTGATACACATGCTGGGGACCCCGAGCTCAGCGGCTGTGGTTCGGGCACTCCCGGGCACCGGCATAGCAGGGGTCCTGCCCCACTGACCCCGGAGCCTCAGGCCTGGGTCAACCATGCTATGTACCTCGTATGTGCTGCTCGGACCCGCTTAGCATAATGGTACTCCCTGAGGTTCACTACGTTCACGTGCAGCGGAACAGGGCCAGCTGGGCCGCTCCATCGGTCTCACAGATGTTGTGCAACACGCAGCAGGCACCGATTACCAGAGCAGAGGTTTCCACCATGAAGTCTAGGCGCCCGGCCAGGCACCTCCATTTCTGCTTGAGTGCACCGAAGGCTCTATCGACCACGGTCCTCGCAGTGAACAGCCAGGTGTTGTACAGGGCCTCCATCTGGTTCTGGGCCACTGGATGGGCCTTCATGAGCCATCAGCACAGCGGATAGGCCGGTTCCCCGATGATGCAGGGGATCGATCCGGGTCATCCGCATGTTGGCAAAGTCCCCCCTGTACATCCGTACGAAGTGGGGGGAGATGGCGAGGATCCAGGCATCATGGCTGCGGCCAGAGTGGCCGGTGAAGATGTCAGTGAACCGGCCCCGGTGATAAACAACGGCCTGGAGCTGTGGTAACTATGCCTGTTGATGTACTCGGCTGCATCATTGTGTGTGTGTGTGGGGGGGGGAACAGAGAATCTCCACATGGGTGCCATCGATTGTGCCCACGCAGTTGGGAAACCCAGTAGCCTCAAAGCCGGCTATCACAGCCCCCTGATCCACGAGCTGGATCACGCGGTCGAGAAGAACCACCGCCACAGCCTCAGAGAAGTCACGGATGATGCCGGTGATGGTTGTGAGGCCCGATCCGAAGTGTTGAGCCACGGAACGGCAGAAATCTGTGGTAGCCAGGGCCCAGACAGCTATGGCCACCCACTGCGCGATTGGGATAGGGGAGCGCATGGGGGTGTGCATCTGCTACAGCCAGGGCCGCAGAAGCTCTGCCAGTCGCAGGAGGTTACGCCGGTCCATCCAGAAGTGTACCCTCCAAGCAGCATTGTTCCATTGTGTCAAGGCCCCCTCCCACCATTGCTGGGTCCTGGACATGGTCCAGAGGCACCTGTCGATGGGCATAGCAAGCCTGACAGCACTGAAGAGGGTCTCCCTCCTCCAGTAGTGGCGTGCAACTGCTTGCCTGATGGGAGCGTGCAATCAGCAGGGCCCTGCAGTACGTCCCAGAGAGCCGGCGCGCTGTGCGCATGGCCTCAATGCGGCGGTGCCTGTGGTGGGTGAGCAGGCTGGTTGCAGCGACCCTGGCCAGGCATGTACACATCCTTGTGTACATCTTGAGCAGCTCTGTGTTGACCCGCTGGAGCTTGGTGTGCTGGCAGTACCACTCAGCTATGATCTCCAGTAGGAGCCAGCAGGCACCCCGCTGGTTTGCATCCATGTCAGGTACCTGCGAAGGCCTTAGCTGGTAGGTGCCCCAGGAGCGCCAGGCGGTGTTAGGCATAATGCTTGGCGGAACGCTCATGCTGCTGTGCTGCAGGTTGTGGCTCGCTATAAGGGGTTTGGGGCCAGCACACACGCCCACGCACCACGCACGCTGTCCATTGGACCCTGTACCCAGGTGCTGCGCCAGTTGGTTGTGGCCTGTGCGTTACCGGGTGCTCCTAGTGGCACAGAGCCGCTCACCCGTACTGGGGGGGCTCTGCCTGTAGGTCCTGTACCCCCTAGTGCCACTCGCTAATGGCTATTGGGGTGTTGGGTGCTCGGGAGGGGGGAGGGCTGTGCCCCCGGCAAGTAGGTGGCATAACAGCGCCTTGGAGGGTGAATGTACATTGTGTACGTATCACTGCTCTCCGTGTGTAGGCCTTCTCTGGCCTTGGGTTCCTGCAGCTGTGCTGTGTCCGCTCCCCACACATCGCTTCCCTGCCGTCCCATTGTGCTGCCCTTACCCTTATCGCGTGGCCTTGGGGGCTCCCCTGGTTACCCCCCCTTTCTACCCTGGTTTGAGGGGCCCCACTGTCCTTGATTGTCATGCCGTCTGCCAGCTGCACCATGGCCGAGGCTGCTGCAGCAGAGCTCCCGCTCAGCGGTCCCACGGCTGGTCCGTGTTGCTAGACCTACAGAGAGACTATGGCTCTAGCTGACCTGTGGCATTCCCCTGGCATTCAACTGTTCCTTGCCTCCTCGTCTATCCTCCCAGATGCCTATCGGTGTCTGAGCTTGGGCCTCCGCCGCTTTGGATATTTATTTTATTTATTTATTTTTGTAATTTATACCCCACACCCTCCTGTAACCAGCTCAGGGCGGCTTCCAACAATTTACAAATGTAAAACACTATAAAAACAGTTTAAAACAATCACAATATTTAAAACAAGGCACGGAAGTTTAAAACAATAAAGCAGGATGGGGGTGAAAAAACCCCCATAACCCTAACCCACCCCCACAGGCATGAGTGAACAGCCAGGTTTTACAACACTGCCAAAATGACAATAGGCTTGGGGCTACTGCTTGCGAGTGCCAGCTCCATGCTGTGGAGCTGGGCCTCCGTCCCCTTCCGGATGGGCGCATTCCGGAGCTGAGGGGGTAGCTGGTGTCGTGGTCTGCTCCTGAGACAGTGTCAGCTGTCTGTCTGTACCTTGTCCAGCTTCCAGACCTGTCTGGTGGAGGGCGGCCCCGCCCTGGCTATGTCCTACTTCTGCTGCATCCTAGGGGCCTGTGGCTACCAGTGTTCCCATGGGGCATTGTACTACTGCATGTTGGAGCTCGGACAGCTGTCGTGACCCCCTGCTGATGACTATGCCTTGCCCCATCCCACCAGACCCGAGCTGCTAGCGCTGTCGGAGGTGTGGTCCCATGCCGATGTTCAGGTTGGGCTCACCAGTCCTGATCCTTTTGAGGCCTACTATCTTGTTGCACACCACATGACAGGGATGGGCTATCGCCAGGGCATGTTGCAGTGGCCCCACTACGTTCATCTGTTGGGCACCCTGTCCCACCCCCTTCGTGACCCCAGGCAGTTGGCTATAGGTCCCCCTGGGTCATCTGTGTCCTGCCTATCGCCTCCACCAGGTGCTCCCTGCACCTTCTGTTCTGTGACCCTCAACAACGTTCCCATTGTGGACCTGCTGCTGTCCTGGCTCGATCTGCTCCCCCCGTTCTGCTCGGCTGTGCCAGGTCGCCTACACCCTGGGGCCATCTGTGTGGCACTGCTACCCCATCTGTACCCTTGGGGTTCGGTTCCATGACCCGCCCACTGGTTAGCAGTTAACTGCTATCCGACACCTGTACTAGGGATCCCTGTGGACCTTTGCACCCCTTGCTCAGCTGGCTCCCTGCCAGTGTCCATGCTCAGCCCCCACCCCTGTGATGCCTCCGTGACTCTTTGTGACTGGGGGTCCCTTGTTTGGGGGGGCCACCATCTGCTTTCCACAACATGAGGCTCGTTTCCCTCGCTGGCTGTGCATTACCATCTGGGACCAGTTGTCTTGCTGTTGGGACCTGCCTCTGCCCTCCCCACTGTCTTCCTCGGATCAGTGGCTCGTACCCTGTGATCCTGTTCTGTCACCATGTGGACCCCTGTCTGTTCAGCGGCCTGTGTTGCTGTTGAGTGCCTCGTGGTGCCTGTGCTGTCCCTGGGGTGTTGGGTGCCTGCCCCCATGTCCTTGCTGCTGTCTCTTGGGCTGCCCAGTGTGGTGTTCCCCATCCCCCCTTGTGTGCCCCAGTGTGTCTTCCCCTTGCTCCCTTTCCCTTTCGGCTGTGCGTGTTCTCGGCAGTGTGTGTGTGGTTTGTGTTCAGCTCTGTCCGTGGCTTCCTTCTCCCTGTTGTGTGTGCGCGGCGCGGCCATTCACCTCCTTCCTCTCCATTTCCCTCGCATGGGCGGTGCCTTGTGGCACTTTTGGCTTCCTTTGCCCTCGTTCACCCATGTCTGTGTCCCGCCCTGCCCTGGTGGGTTCTGGGGGTTCTTGCCACGGTCCAGGATCGGTGTCACGGCTGTTGTGCTATCCCGGATCGTGGCTTGACTGTTTCCTTGCCGTGGTCCTGCTCCCGTCATGTCTGTTTGGGGCCTGTTGGAACCAGGGGTCAGGGTTAGGTGGCTAGCCACGGTTGGGAATCCACTGTGGCGACCCGGGAGTGTGTCATGTCTGAAATTACCCAGTATCTGGTTAGTTAGATTTAGAGATCCTTCATGGGAGTGTACTGTATGGGCAGCGCAGTAAAGTGGAAGCTACATTTATGTTTTTTTCTCATGTACTAGAAGAATCAATAAGAAACAGTTGTTTTTAATGACCTTTAATTGCTCTTGAAATATGGAAGAGGTTGTATCCATAGTAATATCTTAGTTTCATAGTCTGTGCCATTCCTACCATTAACTGACAAAAATGCTCTTATGAAACCACTCAGTTGAGTGAAACGTTTTTGTATCATACTGACATTAAAGTAAATTGAGGTTGTTCTACAGAGAAGGGCTTTAATTTTTTTAAGCTCTCGGGCAGGGACCGTGTCTTTTTTTATTCTCTCTACAGCACCAGGTACATCGCTGGCGCTATATAAAAGCTTATAATAATATAATAGTAAATGTAGGAACTATTTCTTGGTTCAAGTGAAAACTGAAGTTATCCACAGGGAGAAAACCCAGTGGTAGATATTGGGGACAATTTTTAGAAGGCACTGCTAATGTTCTGAAGTTTAAGAATAATACCAACTGACCCAAGTATAAAGATAAAAAAATTAAACTTTAATACAAAACAAAAAAAATAAATAATGAGATTTAACTCAGAAGTTCAAAGGAAGACTCGCTAAAAAGGTTCTGAAATTTATACAAAGAGATTCCAAAAGACGCTGGAACTTCCGTTCAGATGTAGGGAGATCTGAAGGTCTTTAAGACTGCATGATAAAGCCTCTTTGTTAAGATGAAAGAAACATATTTTTATATTGCATTTTGGTTTGTCTATGCAGTGTAATGGGTCATGCTGTGAAGTTAAGAACCCAGTAAAGCCCCATCATACTTTCAAATGATTGCTTAGAGTTTTAATGAACAGGGTGGACTTTCAAAATTTGTTTATTATCCATTTACTTCAAATAACTTGGGATTGACAAATCATAACCAGGCTTGCAGACTTTTTATCTGTCATGAGCACTAGCCCAGGGGAATCTAGAGAATGCCTTTGAACAAGGATTGATAAGATGACTATTGACTGAGGATAAAGCTGAACCATGCTGAGAAAGGAAAGCAGTTCATGGTGATTTCTTAAAGCTAGTGCCTGATTGGCCAAAAGAAGCCTCTGAAACATTCCAAAATTAAATCTGTCTCAAGGGCTCAGATAGATGCAAAATACTGCTAAGCCCAAGTTCCAGGCAATGGAAAGTACCACCATGTGGCTTCCTTCTAAAGGAAAAGGACACACTACATTTAAAAGAGCCTGGCCCTGGGTCTCAAAATCTTATATTTATAAGCCCTGGTTTTTGTAATACGTAATATAATAAGACTGACTTGTGATCACCTCCGACATGTCTTCACTTCAACATTTTTGGTTTCTCATAGTTCTCTATGCTACCCAGCTCCTTTTGTCCAAATGTGATGGTCACCTTCCTTGCTGATTTGGTGGGATAGTTAACAAACCTTCATAGTTTTAGTTATGTTTTTCCTTGTACATTTTTTATATTAGCGGTTCTATTTATCTGCTGGGGCAGATTGTAAGTCGATTGATATATCCAGTTTTTTGGCACTATTAACCTGCTATTATTAGCCTGCTATTATTATTAGTTTGTATAATACTCTTGATTACAGTGAAATGTACTGATGTACATACGTTTGTAAACTTTGTATGTTTATATTTTGGCTTCTGGCCATAACTAAGCAAGCAAGCTCTTTCTTATGTAACTATATTTTTTAAAAAAATTTATTTTATTTCAAATGTCCATTTTGAACCTGTACTGCTACCTCAAAACTAAAAATTTAACAAAATATATTTGTGAAGAGAAAGAGGCCAGAGAGTAATCTCCCTTTCACAATATGACCAAAGGTGTTTCTGAAAGGCAGAAGCTGCAGCATGAACAGAAATAACTTAGTCTTCCACAGAGGCTCTACAGCTACAGTTATGATTTCTGGACTTTAGGCAATGGTCCCACTATTAGCTGGTAAGAAGTCTGTTGGAGAAGATTTAAGGCAGCAAGCAGGGGCTGTAGATGCAACTTCTGGGAATGACATCAGAAACTGGTACTTGCGATTTATTTAAATCTAGCAAATGCAGGAAACTGGTGGACACAGTCCTGACAGAGATCAACAAGAATTTTCTTAACAAAACAGGTATCCCATTCTAAAAAAAGGTACTTCAATTTCTGTTCACAAAAAATATAAAAAAATAATAATCAGAAATGCTTTTTCTGACAGCAAACCGCTGGGGAAAAAAAATTAATTGCATCTTTAGACCGACTCCCTTGTCGGCGCACCCACTCCCACCCCAAAGCAAGACAGGACACGATCTTGGATTTATATGGCCGCACCCTTTATTATCCAAATTACAAACAGCCAAATAGGTGAGGGGGTGACATCGCCTATTGCAATGCGGGTCCAGTATCAACTATAAAACATAACTTCAAACAGAGGGGGCGCAAAATACCTTCGCCATCCTCCTCAAACAGTAAACGTCTCCCCTTCGTCCAGCGCCGAGGACACGGCCAAAGGGGACATTGTCCATCCGGACCTGAGTCAGGATTGAGGTGCCTGACAGTGGGAGACCTTATAATGCCCTGCCACTCTCACTGACACCCTTTTCCCAGGGAAACCAACACCCCGCGTGCAATACCCTGCACCGCGGTACACGTGGCTTCCCCATCCCTTAATGAGATGACTCCTAACTTTCCTTATCCTACTTTAAACAATACTGGACCCCCGCCAGGGTGCAACAATTTTATTCAACGACACTGAATATCATTGAAACACCGCACCCAACGAATGGCGAGCCAGATTAACACCATATACTGAAAGGAAGGTGAAATAATAGAGGTGGGACCCCAGGCCAATTACCGGATACCGGATTTACCAGATTCCGGTTTCCAAAAAACTGGATTCCCAGATTAAATCCGGTATACCGGTACCGGATTTATTCCATTGATTTCAATGGGGCACTGTGTCCTCATTGAAATCAATGGAATAAAAAAAATTCCTCCCCCCTCCCCCTCCCAGGCTGCGCGGGTGGAAGGGGGGACACCCCCCACCCACCCTGGATTTTTTTTAAAAAATTCCCCTCCGCAAGTTCAACCCAGAGCCTCCCCCCCAGCACCAGCGGCCGCGGCGTCCCAGCAGCAGCCGGTAAGTATTAGACCTGATCCCTGGGGGGGGTTAAACAACCCCCCCAGGGATCAACCTACTGTACAAGTTCCCCCAGGATCCTACCTTCAGTTCAGCTCCGGGTGGTGGCGGCGGCGGTCTGGCGGCCTCAGCGCCGGCTGTGGCTGCCTGCTTTAGAGACGCTGTAGGCCTTCCGGGGAAACCCGTGTTTAACACCCCCCCCCCAGGGATCAGGTCTAATACTTACCGGCTGCTGCTGGGACGCCGCGGCCGCTGGTGCTGGGGGGGGCTCTGGGTTGAACTTGCAGAGGGGAATTTTTTTAAAAAAATCCAGGCTGGGCAGGGTGGGTGGGGTGTCCCCCCTTCCACCCGCGCAGCCTGGACTCGGGGAGGTTTTTGGTGGGTTTTTTTTACATTGCGGCCATTCATTTAAATGGCCGCAATGTAAAAAAAAATCCGGTCCCGGGAATCCGGTAACCGGACCGGATATACCGGGTTGAATCCAATAATGCCGGTATGCCCAGTACCGGCATTATCGGATACCGGATATACCGGTAGGCCCCACCCTATGAAATAACAAGTAGGCCCTCTGACCAATATATACTTGCCAAAAATGCCTTCCTGGCCCATACTAATGCGACTGGTAACCACAGTATAAGGGACGGGTGGGTGGGTGCTTCTTCGTTCCCCGCTCCTCCTGGAATTAGCGGGGAACGCCTCATCGTCGCCGATTGCCCCCACGTGATGCAGGGGGCCAATCAGTCGTTGTGCTTCTTCGCGCCAGCAGCAAGGGTTGCCAAGGCAGCCCTTGCAAACCTTCCTAGCGGCGCAGCCACAAACCTCCAGTGCAACCGCCGCAAGAAGCAGCGGCTTGCACACTAAAGTCCGGCTTGTTGGGGAGGGAGGAGAGGAGGGGGCACGACAACCCCCCACCGCCTGCATTCGCGGCGGAGGGTAATCTTATAACAATTTCAAGCAATCAAATTTTATGCAGTATTTTCCTCCCCTGGCTTCTGAATGACACCATGACACATCTAACCTTAGACCTAAATTAGGTTTTCACAGGAGGATGGTGTAAAAGATACATTGAGACTTTTGCCCTTTGTGGAGGACGAACCTGGTAAAGGGGCAAAACCTAACAGATTGCTCTCACTGTATTAGGCTCCTGGTCTCTGCTCCAAGATAGCTAGGCCTCTGTCCTAATAAGAACTGCTTGCATTTTTGTTTTAGGAATTGCTTACAGAAGCTATGACTCCTGATAAGGAATTATAACCTTGAGTACAGTCTGCCTCGAGCCCAGAGCTAACTGCAACCAGACTGGAAAATACTAACTTCTTGTTATCTCCTTGTGTTTTGAACTGTCTGTATAAGTTTCTGGCTCTCTCTGAGAGAGAGAGAGAGAGAGAGAGAGAGAGGAGAAAGATTTCTTTTTTACTGCAGCTTTGCAGTTTTTTTTCTCCACATAGCTATGCAATAAATCTCACCTTTGACTGACACACATTGCCTTTGTGTGTTAATTTCCACCACATCTTGTTCTTCTCAAAGAAACTGGAGGTAAAGTATAGGTAAAGGAAGGCAGATGATAGAAACTGAACCAAATGGTATTGAAATGTG
The DNA here is from genome assembly GCA_003113815.1 of Sphenodon punctatus. Lineage (NCBI taxonomy): Eukaryota > Metazoa > Chordata > Lepidosauria > Sphenodontia > Sphenodontidae > Sphenodon > Sphenodon punctatus. The sequence goes on from QEPC01010260.1 coordinate 1,425,395, forward strand.
TGTCATATCTGTGACCTAGGCATTCATTCCATGATCATTAGTAGAAAAATAGCTTTGGAAAGTGGTGTCATTTAAAAATGTACTGACATGGAAATTATAATCAATAGGCTCTATACAGGAATGACTGTCTTAACCAATTATAGTGCCCAGAGTCCTAGTTAAAATGAGACTTTTAAAATCAATTAATATTTTATAGTGGGTTTCAGAAGACAAAAAAATAGCAGCCAAAAAGCCATTTCCCCCTGAGGAAAGATTAGCCAAACACGATTTAACAGTAAGGTCTGCATCTAAAAGGATGCAGCTAATATGCCTGTCTGGCTGCCATGTTGTAAGCCAAGTTACTGCATTATAGAATCTATTAGGCTTGTGCACAGAAAAATGCCATGGTCTGATCAATTCCCTCCGCCAGTACTGTTTTTTGAGTTTTGACAGCAGGAAATAAACACCCTCACATAAAATACACATGCTTAAAACTGCCAACAATACTGGATCATAATACAAAATACAAACCCCAATATTTTTATTATTTCCCAAGCACTCAAACATGCAGCAGTTCCTCACAAACATAAGAATATATGTACATATATGTCTTGGCCCCTCATACCTTAGGGACCGCCTCGCCCTTCACGCCCCGGAGCGGCTCCTGCGGTCTGCCGGGGGTGCCCTCCTGGAGGTCCCCCGTGTTAAGCGGGGGGCCACGATGGAGCGAGCATTCTCGGTGGTAGGGCCGCGGCTGTGGAACTCCCTTCCGGAGGAAGCTCGCCTGGCCCCAAGCCTTTTGACATTTCGGCGGAACTGTAAGACCTGGCTGTTTGCCC
>QEPC01010260.1:1427051-1443946 GCA_003113815.1 Sphenodon punctatus
CGGGTGTGTGCCCGTTTACACGGACACACACACACACACACACACACACACACACACACACCTCCACCCACGGAGCATCCTCCATTCTGTCGGAGGGCTTTGTGGGTGTGCGGCGGGTGTTGGTGGGTGTGTGGAGGGAGCACGCATGCACAAACACCCGCCGCCCATGGTGTTTACATGGGCGCACACCCATTCCCCACTCACTGATGGCCATATACACGAACTACCCCCCCCCTGCCGCACACCCGCCCGAACACCGAGCGGTGGGGGGGGAGGGGAGGTGACGTCCATGTAAAAATAGCCTAAATGTAGGAGTGGTGTGACAAGTGAAGCCTGAAATATGTCAAGATATGAACTCTTAGCCCCATTGGAGATAATAGGATTTTGTCACCAATTTCACTGGAAGCAGGATTTCACCCAAAATTGGCTGAGGCATGGGAGAAGAAAAGTAGGATGAGTTATCTCAGTAAAACACTGGGTGTGTTATATCCCCTTCTAATGGCTGGTCTCTTACAGGGTGACAGCCTAATGCTCTTCCCCATTTAGCTTGTGTCAGAAGTCTAGGGTTCTATTCCCACTAAAGAAAAGTGGCTGGATGTTATTATGAGAAGGACCATAAATCACTTTAAATTCCTACATTATCCCAGGCACTCAGAGATGAGCTTTCCTTGATAGAAGTTGTTAGTGTAACCCTGTCTACTCTGGCAGGGTTGGGGTTTAGAACTGGAGACCTCAGCTCTCATCTGCATGAGCCTCTATCCTCTAAGCCAAAAGACCTGAGTCCCTCAGCTCTGAGAATAGTAGGCTCATGAACCTGTGAGTGGTTAGTCACCACTAGAGGGGGCCTCTGCGCCAACCTTCTCTGGGGGCTACAGTAGCATAGGCCCTTTTTACACGGATGGGGGTGGGAGGGGGAATGGATGTTTTGGCGCGATGGGTGGAGGTGAGTCTGTGTCCCTTTACACGGACACCCCCCCACCTCCAACCATGGCGCCTCCTCCAGTTTTCTGGAGGGCTCCGTGAATGGAGGTGAGTGGGTGATGGGTGGAGGTGGGTATTGCGTAGGAGCGTGCACCCCCCACCCATCCCGCTTGGTGTTCACATGGACAAACACCAAACGGACACCCATCCACCCACCCACCCACTGCCGGCCGTTTACACGGACACCCACTCCCACCTGAACACTGAGTGGGGGAGGGGGGGGAGAGTGTCCATGTAAAAACGGCCATACTGGAAAAGCATCCCATGCCCTCCTCTAATGGATGGTCCATGCATAGGATTAGACCTTGTTAACAACTAAAAGAGTTCACCCATCCACTTGAGTTGTAGAGGTGCATGCATAGGTGACTGGTAACTGTCAATTGGGGAGGGGGGCACAGGAGTGGGAGCAAGGGGGAAACTAAGCAGGGATTCTATAGGGGTTCTGAAAATCTGTGGGGGGCACATGCCCTTTATGCCTCCCCCACAAGCCAATTATGGGTGCATGCTTGGAGAGGAAGGATTCAGGGTTTCATTCAGTTGACTAGTAGTGATATTAGTGTCAGTGTACGTATTCTGATGGAAGAAAATATAGACAATAAAAGAAGCATCAAGACAGGTGTCACAAAGCAGATGCCAAAAAGAAAAGAAAAAGCAAAAAAAAGAAAGAAAAAGCAGAGCTTTAAACATGGTAAAAATCTGGGGGAAAGCACTTCAGGAGCTTATTATTTGTGTTACAGTTATGTGGTAAAACCTAGCACAGCACTGCTGCCTCAATAAGGGGTGTTTGTAAACAAGTGGGGGAATCTAGCGGATTGACAAATCCGCTCTTTAAAAAGCCACATGGGCAGCGTTTCAATGTACCGGAAGTCGCTGGATGCCATTGAAAAAAACAGCACCCGGCGTCTTGCACATTATTTTTAAAACTGGATTGATAAAACCTTGAGTTTTACAAATTCGGTTTAAAAATAATGTGTGAGCCACCGGGCGCCACTGTTTTCAATAGTGACTGGCGACTTCTGGTATGTAAAACCCTCCCCACATGACTTTTTTACAAGCAGATTTGTCAATCCACAAGATTCCCCCGCTCGTCTAAAAATGCCTAAGGATTATGACCATGTAAGGTTTGACATTAAGCCAGTTTAACTTGCTGGTGAAGAGCACAGATCTTAGAATGCTTTTAAAAAAAACCAGATGGCTAAAGGGATTTTCTTGTAGGGTGTATACTCCTCTCTGCCACAAAACTACAGCAAAAATAGATATCTGGATTGATCCCAAGCATGGGAATTTTCAGCTCCAGGGAGAATTTCTGCCAGGTAGATAAATTTGTTATTATTGTTAGTAACAATAATAAAGAATGATATGTGCATATGAGAAGACGGGATTATATCAAAAGTCTCAACATAAAATTAGCTAGTAACGTTGCTAACCTCCACATAGCAAAGTCACCCCACACCATAATATACAAACCTAGTTTGGGACTTTATATGGAGATGCTTCAATAATCTGCCTCTGTTCCCCCAAAGAGGCATCTATTACACTTGACAACTGCCTGCAGCGGTTTCCATGAACCCTTAAGAAAACTCTTTCCTCTCCATGTCCAGCATTAAAACTGCTACCTCCCAGAATTCTTTGCAAACCTCTGAGGAACTAAGGCAGGTCAACAGGGAGCAAAGAGAACTCGGAGGCTGTATGGAACCCAATCCAGCTAACTTGTAAAGAGAAACAGGCCTGCATCTGTCTATAACTGAAAGCATAATGAGGATTTAGGGAAATCAGACAGACACAGAGCTGTTCAAATAACTCCTGGCACAAAGGCGGAAACCTGAGCTTTGCTCTTGGGAACTGGAGCCTGAATTTAGAAACTACCAAAGACCAATAAATCTTCTATTAAGTCATGGTCAAGATGTGTGAGGAGGGAGAATACTGCTAAGAGGGCTAGGGGACATGCTGGGCTCATGGATCAGATCATATGATCAACTACAGAGATGCTGGATGTTTTTGAAACATCCAAGGATGTGATAGCAGCTTCCCCTAAATGGCCTGTTTAAGTGTACTGGAAGCAAGTACCATGGACCGATGCACATGGTGTGAAGGGAAATTATATGACTGATTACAACACTTTTCATTGAACTGAGAAGCACTAACAGTGTATTTATGCTTTTGAAATTCACAGGCTGTAGCCAGGCACTATTCAGACATGGAGAGCATAGCTTTCAGTAACCTTTGTGCTTCCCTTCTCTTGAGCTGGGTGCATGGCAGGATAGCCCCGGACTAAATTAGAGCAGCTGTTAAAGACCAATGCGGTAGCTGAAGTGTAGGGCTATGCGTACAAATCCTTCCCTTTCCGGGCAATGATAAGAAAGATGTTACATCTGCTTTAGAGTACCAGCAAAGCCCTATAAATGGAGGGATCTTTCTATGAGATGTTAAAATGGCTGTAGAGCAGCTCTGCACCTGCAGTGCAGCTTAAACCAGCCTCAGCACCTACTGTAGTCATGTCAATTGGACAAATTCTGGAGTCTTCTTACAGTGCCAGCAGCACAACACGCTTTTCTTGGTGCTTTCTATTGCACTCCTCACCACCAGGCACCCATCTCTTTTTCCTATAGCTCACTCTGGGATTGCCAGAGAAAGTAGGCCTCCCTGCATCATATCATCTCTGAACTTGATGCTGTCCCATGGATATCAATGGAAATTTTTGTGACTGAGTTCAGTGGGAGTAAGATCAAACTCCATCAGCATGAACACAAGTTAGTTGTGTGACTGTTGTTTGGTCCGTGTCAGTACAGTGGCAGGGTAGGCACACCAGTAGGGGTACTGGGTCTATACGCGACAGCATATTCAGCTTAGCTACACTAGTCCTCACTTGCAACAACTTTACTTTTAACGATAAACACTACCTACAAATACAAGGTACAGCTATGGGCACCCGTAAGGCTCCATCTTATGCCAATTTATTTATGGGTAAACTCGAACAAGTTATCCTTGAAGAATCTATCCACAGACCTCTGGTATGGTGGTGATACAGTGATGACATCTTTGTAGTCTGGACTAGTGGCAAACACAATTTTGAACAATTTAAGGGCTATATCAACTCCACCCATCCCACTATAAAATTCACATGTAATAGCACCGTCAATAATTCTTACATCCCCCTTTTTTTATGTCCGCCTTAACACTGAGCAAAACAAGATAATCGCAGATCTGTATGGTAAACCCATTGAGGCTCATCTTTACTTAAACTGGATTTCTTTCTGTCCTAGACACACACAAAACAACATCATTTATAGCTTGGCTCTTAGGATTAGATGTATCTGCAACAACAACGTAAATTACCTCTAACGAATCAAAGAGCATCTTCTAAATAGGGGATATTCTCCCCATGTCATTGATTCTAACATCCACCAGGCATCTATCCAAACTAGGGAATCCCTCCTCCACAAAGGTGAGGCAAATACTCACAAGGAACACCGCATCCCTTTTGTGGTCCCTTTTGTGAATCTCCCTACAAAAGGGTGATTCATGCAGCATCTCCTAAGTATCACCTGGCAACTAAGGAGAGCTACCCGTAGGCCCTTTTCACGTGGGTCGGGGTGGGCAGTGCGTGGGGGTGCATTCCCACAGATCCCCATCCACCTCCACCCATCGCTATGCACGGAGCATCGGGTACTGGCGCCCGTTGCTCCGTGCGTGGGTGATGGGTGGAGCACAGGAGCCCCCCCACACCTGCTGCGGCATCTGCACATGTGTGTGAGGGGGGTGCCCGTGTGAAAAGGGCCTTAGTAGCTAATTCACTATCGCTTAAAAAAACCATCAGCCATTCTCCTTTTGTTGCTTTTCGCCAACCTCCAAATCTACGTAAATTACTTGTCAGATCTGAACTAAAATTGCCTGTTAGCAACCCTGGATCAAATCACTGTGAATCCAAATGTTGCATCACCTGTATCCATCTGAAAGAAATGGCCACCTTCAAAAGCAGAACAACTGGTAGGACCTATTACACCAAACAGATCACCTGCAAGTCCAGCAATATAATATATGTAATAGAATGCAAATGCTCTGGATGCCACATGCAGTATGTTAGGAAACCAACCACTTGAGAGCCATCCCATGGCCTCCTGCCAGGTCCCACAGTCGTGTCATCAACACCTCATGATCCAAAAGATCTAACAGGATCAGCAGGGTACAATTTCCCCTGCTGATCTCTTGGTGTAGATCATCGACTAAGGCCACAAGCATGGTCTCAGTACTACACCCAGGCTGAAAGCCAGATTGACACAGGTCCAGGAATCCGATAGTACTCAGAAAAGCCGGAACTCATCAGGCAACCACCCGTTCAATAATCTTCCCTAAAAAGGGGCGGGGGGGAGGGAGGCTAGAGACAGGGAGATATTTGACCAGGAAGTCAGTATCAAACAATAGTTTTTTGCTGGACAACTTCCATTTTAAGTGCATCCAGCACCCTACCTTCCCGGGGAGATGCTGACAACCCCAGACAGCAGAGGCGCCGTTCTTTCACCAACTAGGATCGACATGGATCTAATTTACAACTGGTTGCCTGCATTGCCCCAAGAACATCCCCCGCATCAGTGGGTGACACCAACTAAAACTGATCCAAATAAACAAGTCAAGGCTGAACCTTCACAACCTCAAACTCCCACTCTGTCATCAAACTAGCTGCCCACAAGTTGTGGTGAATAAGAGTGATTTTTCTGCAAAGTAAGTGATAAATTCTTCACAACGAGCAACAGATGACTGAATCTCTGGGTGGAGGAAGCTCAAATATACCAAGCTCAGGGCACAAAGTTTCTGGTCGCCAAATTGCCATTGGCAACCAGAAAATTAGGGCTGGCGACCTGCCCTTAATGCGACTGCCCAACCGCCTGTCCTGCTGAGTTTTGGGGTTTTTTTAAGTTGCGGCAAATTTTTAAAAAAACCGAACTCAGCGGGACAGGAGGCTGGGCAGCCACTGCTCTGCCTGTGTCCCCCTGCAAGCTGCGCCTCCTCACGCCCCGCCTCACGTCACACTGGACCCGCCCCCTCCCCGCTCCACATGGCAGAGACCCGGAAACAAGTATGGCAATGCGATAGTCATACTTCTGGGTCTCTGCCATGTGGAGGGCTCCTGCGCAGCTTGCTGCGTGGGGGTGCAGCCTGGGCCCTGGCCGGGGCTGCAAGTACCGGCCTGTCCCCACCGCGCCTCCTCCTCTCTCGTCTGAGAGGAGGTGGCGCTGTGGGGCCCGGCCCGGTACTTGCAGCCTCCCCAGGCTGCCTGGCTGTGTCTGCTCACGGTGCTGCGGCGCCCTGGCTGGCTGGAGCCGCTCAGGCGGCTCGGGAGAGGAGCAGCCGGTCAGTCAGCGGAGCTGAGGAGGAGGCAGGCACAGCAGCAGGTAAGATTGCCACAGCGCCCGGCTGGCACCCGTAGCCACCAGCCCCTTTCTGGCCTGCGTGCATGTCCCCATCCTGTTTCCCCCGCTGTCTCCATCCCTGCTGTCCCCATCCCTACTGTCCCCCACTGGCCCGTCCCTGCTGTCCCCATCCCTGCGGGGGATGATCCATGATTAAGTGTGAGTAGTTTTTAGTAGCTATTAAAAGCCTGTGCGCAGATGAGAAACACTTATTTATGCACAAATATATATAATAATTTATTGAGAGACCCTAAGGTCATTTCAAACTTGCCATACAAGTTTAATATAAAAATAACCATTCAACATCATTAAAACATCAAAATATCCAAACAAATCAACTATGTAATCTCCAACGATACAACTGAAGAATCATAGCTAAATAGACAATATATATTACAGTCAGCTTCTATTGCGCTTTCACATTTACCTCACCCCAAGAAACTCCATTTAATATCTAAGACACCAGCACAAAAGGAAGCCAAACATCTAGAAATATAGGTATCCTTGGCACAGAACATTCGGGCCAGTATTGTGTCATAATTTGCCGGGAAATGATTATGTAGTAGCTGGTCAAGATATTTTGACCTCAGGGCAGCATAGATTGGACAGATAAATATTACATGTCTCAGATCTTCCACCTGTCCAAGTAGGCAATTCGGGCAAAGCCTGACTTCTTTTGGTAATCCTAGGAACCTACCACTAAGATGGACTGACGGAAATAAATTAAATAGAAAAAGCAGAAACGCGTGCTTTTTACGCCAGTCGAGCCAATGCGAAAGGTAGGTAGGCTCTCTCCCACTAGGATTGAGCTTAACATAAAGGGGAGCCACTCTCTGGTTTAACAGAGCTGATGACTCATATGCCTTTCCTGATCACTAATCCTCTGCTTCACCAATGCTACTGCACTCTTGAAGTCATAAGAGAGAAGGAAAAGTCTGGAAAAACCCAAGTTTCCTACTTCCTTTTCAACAGCCTCACTCCATAAGTTGGTTCCCGGTAACTTAGTTGTCAAATTAATAAGAGAATTAAATTTAGAGGGAAATAAATAAATCCTCATCCAATATTTGATACATACAAGAAGCATCTGGGAGTTCAAAGGAGAGGAAGCTGTCTACACCTTCAGCAGGGCCTAGGGGGTACCTCTTGGTACCTTCAATATTGTCCGAAGAAATTTGTTCTGAAGAGAATCAACGGCATTTAGAAAGGCCAAACCCCAAACGGGGAATGCATATAGGAGCTGGCCCATTGCCTTAGCTCTAAATAGGCGGCTAGCTGGTTTAACAAGTCTGCCACCCTTGGAGAAAAAATAACTCTGGATGGCGCAAGAAGGTTTTTTTTGCCTGACCCAAAGAAAACTCAAAATGTAGTTGTCAGCTCCTAGATGCCGAAAATAATACAGCCAGGTATCTATATGAGGAAATCTGCTCAATTATATGCTTGTCCATACGCCATACATGGGCCAGCTTCCTGCTACCCGTCACCAGAACCTTAGTTTTAGAGAAGTTGATCATCATATTCTCCTCCTGGCAAAAGTCCATAAATCTTGTCATGCTTCTTTTTAGGCCAATGGGCATCTGGGAGACCAGGACCGCATCATCTGCGTAGAGAAGGATGGATATCTTACGATCCTCCAACTTAGGGGGATGGGTATCTACCTTGGCCGTATGCACAAATATTTGCATAAATATTTGCATAAATATTTGCATAAATAGGTGGTGGCTAATTATGCAAATGTGCAGTTTAATTTACCCTTGGCAACCAAGAAATTTTTTTGGCTACTAGACTTGGATCTGAAATTTCATGCCCTGACCAAGCTGTTCACTGTCTGGAACAGCTTATCTGGATGAGCCTTTGCAGACACTATGGTAGTGGAGAAAAGAGCCTCTTCCCTTGCCACCACCCTAGCCATGCCATAGTCCTTCAAAGCCAATCTACAGTGCAATCAGTTGGCTTCAGCACAAGTCAACCATCACCTCTGCTCTAATATGCTTTGCTTCCCCCATGTACCAGCGGATGCTGTGGTGGAAGCGGATGCCTGGTGCAACTGTGTTGTCGATGGCCCTGGCCAACATGCCATTTCACAGTTCAACCAGGCCATCAACAGAGCAGCCATCAAAATCCGTGAGTACAGCCCCCAAGAGTTCTGAAATCCAACTGGCTCCATTAGTCTCTGGGGCAGCCCACCCTAACTGTGGCCCTAAGGTAAACTGCATTAAAATAAACTTTTGCTTTCATCCTCGCATGCGATTTCTAATACATGCAGGCTGCAATAGGACCAGTGAGAATTAGGACACTGACACCGTATTAGTAGGATCTTAAGCAACCTCTAGGGTGGAAGATATGTTATTCCCTCTCCGTTGTGTTCCATTTCATACCTATTCCACTGTCTTGCCTTCTTATATTCTTCTCTGCCTTCTGTTTAATTGATTCCAAGCCTGACCAACCTCGGAATTAATTTAACTGCATGGCATCCTCACCATAGCCAGCATGACAGGCTGAGACAGCATGAGCAGCCTTGGCCCAGCATGAAGGGGAACTGGGAGGCTGAAGCCAGACAGATGTCATCACAGAGTGGTGAAGTGAACTAAGGTCTAGAGGCTAAAGTACACCTGCTTAAGACCAACTTGTCTGTGTAGCATTATCCTGCGCAGTACATGAATGAAACAGGCATCAGTGAGACAGACGTTTGCCTTTCATTATTCTTTCTCATCTCTTCCTGTTTGTGTTTGTCTAAAGGCAGGAATAATCTTAACACTGGAACCTTAAGACCTCCTAAAACACAGCCTCTGTGGATGTTTGATACCATCTAAGAGACTGTCAGAAAAGATTTCTTTTTCAAATACTCTATACAAAGAAACAGAGGCAATGAAATACTACAGTGAAAGGGATAACATAAGTACCTAGGCAGAACAGAATGGGAATAAGACAACCTATCAAAATGGAGATTAATCTTTTGAATTTTCATTTTATTTTCTATTGCGCCTGCTTCTCTTGACAGAAAACTAGGAAAATTTAATTGTCGTTTTAAGCCACAGACAAAAAGAAAAGCTAATAATATGTATGTATTCTACTACATAAAATTATGTATATATGTACATATTATATAGATTATGCTTATTAAAATAAGCATAAATATATTTAAAATATACCCATATGCTTATTAAAAATATACCATATACACTTTAATGTCACAACTCTATTGAAGTAAAAGGTGCTACAGGTTGAGATCTCTTCTGATTTATAAAGCTAAGCAGGCCAGTTTTAGAAGGAATGCCAAAAATGTTTCAGGAAGTGGCGTGGATGACTCAGTTCATCAATCTAAGCACTGTAATGCTGTAGATGCCATTTTTGGGGTAAGATATAGATTCCTTATTTAATTCCATGGCACTTTTCATATGAGCATTGCTGTTAAATCTACCACTCTAGCCAACCCCAATTCTCCCCTTGCATTTGGGTACAGTTTTCTTTATTGCCAATCCTAAACTATGGGTGAAAAGACGCAATGCGGGCCCGCTATGGCCTTCAATGGCCCACCTGTACCGGGGAACCACCCACATGTCTGTTCCCTAGCCATCAGATTTTGGCCCAGAACGTCCCCAGGCTAGCCTGGAACGTATGCACTGGATGGTCCTCGGTGCACATCCCCGGCTAAGGGACACCCATGTAGGTCACAGCAGGCCAACATTTCTGTTCAGCCATGTTCAACGCATCTGGTGGCATGGCTGCCCATCATGGTGGGGGGCGGAGACAGGGCTGCCAACCCACATGTCTGTTCCTCCCCACCCCTCAACCTGGAGATCTCTACCTGTGGGCACATTTAGTTGTTGCCCCTCCCCCACCCAGAGAGTGGTGGCCGCCGTTCCCTGCCCTGGCCTGGGGAGCCGCCATGCCACCTGTGCATCATTTTTGACCCAATGTTGTTAGATATTGCTTAACAGCTGCTACTTTACAACACACAGGTGGTTGGACTTCATTGTGAGGCACGTGAATGCGAAGTACAATGTGTGAAGGAAACAGGGTGAGAGCATACAATTTCCCCCCACATTTCTTGTAAACAAAGAATGCTTACAAGATATGCTTTAAGACCTTCAATAAGAATGTATTATTTCTGCCACTGCGTCGACCCAAGCTCAAGTGTTAGTGCAACAGTGGCAATTTGGGCTGACACTGGAAAATTAACTGGAGACCTCCAGAATAAAAAGCATTTTATTTATTTATTAGTTCATTTATTTTTTACAACTTGTGTCAAAATTTTGGGACCCGTACATAAGTCGTGTCCTTTGCCACATCCATGTAGCCTACAGAGGCCAGTGAACTAGAGTAATAAAATGTATACAAATGTACAGAAAGTACTGGTGATATATGCCAGCAGGTGGATTGGAACATGAAGTACTGAACCTGAATGGCACTGTACATAATCGGTATAGTTCTCTCCATATTGATATGGATAGGCCTTGTACTTAAAGAGGACATTAATGATAATTTATAATGAAATCCCATCTGTATTAAACATCATATCCTCATGAGACTGTAATTGAACTCCTCATGATTAATGTTATTAATATTGGGACTAGTATATGGGACACTCATCATGCATTTCATGACAGAGGAACATTTTCTCAACTGATGAGAGCTAACTGGCTGAAGGAAATGTTTCCAACATTCAAAAACTACCCTACCCTTCTAAGCAACGGTATGGTGGTCTTCAGTGACAACATTCTACGCTGAGTCTTTACTTAAGCCAATGGGTCCCAACAACCGACCCATTAAATCTCTGTAGTGGTATGCTAATTAAAAAAACACCACACAAAAGTCAGATGGAAACAATGCAAATGACATGGACTTCAACATAAGCGCTCCACTCTGACTTTGGCTCAAGAAAATATACCTTGGTTTGCGCAGTTTACTTTCAAAGACTAATAATGGAACCAAACATATACCAAACATTGCCAAACATATACCAAACATATGCCAAACACATACCAAACATTGCAGAACTTTGGGTGTCCAATCCTCTCCTCTCCTACAATGACTGAAATCTGTTCACTGATCTCTGTTCACACACCACTTCCAGCATCAAGGTTTGAAAGGACAGCAAATCCCCATCTTTCACTGTTGAGTCTAATATGGACCTTTGATGTTATTTAATGTAGGTTTTATATCAAATTTCCTTTGTTTTTTAAATGGTAATAGAAAAGTTAAATAATAAAAGAGGTCAGTGAAATTCTATGATTGCCTATGGTCATAGCTGTGTCTGCCAAGGACAGCTCTAATCCACATATCATTGGCAAGATAATAGCTTAATTAGTGTGCATTCCAGGTCCTCTTAATATAGGGGACATTGCTCCTTTTGGAGTGGCCATAGTCTGTTGCATCAGTGCCTACTGAGCACGTCTGGAATCTATGCATTCTAGAATGCACCATGACTGTCAGCTAACAGCTGTCTAGAATATAAGATATGAAAAGGTGAGGACTTCAGAGTATTGGAAAAACCGTCCAAACTTTTGCCTGAAAAAAATTATTCAAGCTCCCTGCTCCCCTCCACTTAATTAAAAACTTATCCTTTCATTTCATTTCATTACATTTCTATACCGCCCCTCTCACTGATCACGACTCGAGGTGGTTTACAAAACATTTTAAGAGAAAGGATTTAAACATAAGCAATTTAAAGATGAAATGTGAATGGGTGAGGAATGAGAGAGTGAATGGAGTACAGGAAAGAAGAAGCACTGTTATCCCTTACTCAGCTTGTCAACTTATCCCAAGGCTAGAGGGGACTAATTAGTATGACTCATATCTGCTTGTCATACTATCGTACTGGGTTTATTACATAGGACTCTTTGTTAATAGCTTTGACTTTGAAGAAGCACTTGTGTATCGAATTTTGGTATTCGAAAAGTCTCAACATTCAGAGTTTAACTAGTTCTTGCTTGTTAGGAGCTGAAGGTTGTGGCAGAGGTAAGAGGGAAAAGTAATTTTCTCCTGGATTTGAAATATTCTCAGATGCGACTTCGATGTCACAAAAATACTAATGATTACAATTAACATGTGACTTTTGGGTGTAGATTTGATAAAATTGTATTAATTCACAAGGATGAACACAATTAGTACAGCTCATTAGTTTGAAAATATAATTTATTTGCCCTGAATATACCCATTTCCTTGGATGAGGAGCTCCATTAGGTTTATTATATTTGCAAAGCTTTTGTAAATATCCAAAGCATTACAGAAGTAACAACTTTGAAAAGGGTTCCTTTTCATCCAGCAGCCATTTTTCTAAGTCAAATAATATTTATTTTCTAATTTGAATATCTAACATCAGCAACCCCATAGTGTGTGGCGAATGTTTCTACACATAATCATTTTATTAGGACAGCAAATGGAAAATGCTATTTCCCCCTAATTATCTTTACCTCAAAAACAAAATGGCAGTGCTTACCACTGACTAAAATTAGCCTACTTCCAATAACATAATTATCCCAGATCTCTAAGCAGCAAAAAGGAATCTAACATTGGAGTTTTGGTTGCTGAAAGTGGGACTGTATTGCGTTCAGGCACATTAACTTTGCTTAATGCTGTGCTTTAATTTTGCTGTAATATGAACTACAGAGTATCGATAAAATTAATACATTGCAAAGGACCTGTGATTACTCATATCACTGAGGTATTTTACAAATAAAATATAAAAGTGGCCAGGGAAATGTTTAGACTTTTTGTAAGTATTATATGGGCTAAAAGCACTGTCACAAAAAAGTGATGCGTTCCTCATTTCCAATGTGGGAACGATACTAATTACATCATCTGTCATCATTACAAAGCTAAACAAAACTTTTCTTTCATAGAAAACTGCCATTTAGCCAATCAATGGGTAATGACCCGTAGTACACAGAAGATTGAAATTTGGGAATTACATTCATGTTAGCTTGACTGCTCGTCTCCTCTCAATTTTACTCCCCTAGTGAGTGTGTGTGTGTGTGTGGGGGGGAATCTCTCTAATTATCTCATTTGCTAATGGACTCTCTTCACCCTTGGGACTTGGTCCAAGCTCAACCTGACCCAAATGAGAATAAAATTTATGTTAAAAAGCCCATTCAGCCCAATTAATGCAAATAACCTAATAAATCAATGTGCACCAGGAGTTTATATGCACTAATACAGAAATTCCAGATTTTTAATTGTCCACATTCTAAACTGTGCAAATACCTCTGCATACCTGGTATGTATGCAAAAATGGGCATCTGTATGCACATCAACTGTAGGCCAACTGGTCACGTGTGCACAAATATTTGAACTTCATATAGGTTTATAGAATCATAAACCTGTATAGTTGGAAGGAATGGAATGGGCCATCTAGTCCTGCTTTGGGTCAACTTCCTGCTTTGAGGCAGGATGTCCTATAACAAAAGTTCTACACTTTTTATAGCATCCTTTTAAATATTTGGAAGATTTTGACTTTTCCTCTTAATTTTCTTTCCTCTACTCTAAACATGGCCAGTGCTTCCAATTGATTGTCTTTGTTGCTCTGAATTATTTCAAGCAGTCAACATCTTTCTTAAGATGTGGAGTCGAAAACTAAACACAGTACTCAAGAGCGACCTGACCCGTGCTGATTATAGTGGCACTATAACTTCCAGCATCCTGGATACAACACTTCTGTTTATGCAACCCAAAATAGCACTGGCCTTTTTTTGCAACAGCGTCACACTTCCCAAATATTTCTTGGCAGTCCTGCTGCCTGGCCAGTTCTCTTTCCTATGTGCAATACTTTAGTCTTCTCTTTATTGAATTTCATTCAATCATTTTCAGCCTGGATCTCTAATTTATCAAGTCAATTTTGAATTTGAATCCTAGCATCATTAAAGAGCTTGCAATTTCTCCCATCAGCAATTTTATTTTATTTATTTATTTATCCAAATTTATATGCTGCCCTTCCTGTAGAGGTTCAGGGTGACTTACAATTAATAAAACAATAAAATTCAAACAATAAAACCTCCCACCCTCCCAAAAAACCCAGCTAACCGCTATCCCCACCTGACAAATGCTTTTTCAAATAAAAATGTTTTACGCGGCCTCTGGAAGAGGCCTAGGCTCAGGCTCAAGAGAACCTCCTGAGGAAGGGAGTTCCACAAAACTGGGGCAGCAACCGAGAGCGCCCGCCCGCCCCACAGACAAGGGTAACAGATGGAACCTGCAAGCAGAAGTTCCCATCCAACCATAGGGGTTGCAACAGGACATAGTAGGACAGGTAGACTTTAAGATATATGGAACCCAGACCATTTAGTTAAAGGTCAAAACCAGCACCATGAATTGTGCCTGGAAAACTATAGAGTGCCAGTGCAGACTTCAGAGCACCAGTGTAATGTTCTCCTGGTGACGTGTCCCCGAAAGGAGCCAAGTCACTGCATTTTGCACCAGCTGCAGCTTCCAAACAGTCATCAAGGGCAGTCCCATGTAGAGCGTGTTGCAGTAATCTAGCCTTGAGGTGATGAATTCATGGATGTCAGTGGCCAGCTCTGAGCCAGAAAGAAAAGGCCGCAGCCTCCTCACCAGATGGAGGTTGTGAAAAGCACTCCACCACCATCACCACCTGGTATTCCATGCGCAGCGACGGATCTAAAAGCACACCAAGGCTATGAACCTGACTGACCAGAGGGGGCCAGACTCCAACAATAACAGGAGTCCCAATCCCCTCCAAGTCACAAGACTGGCCAACCATCATCACTTTAGTCTGGTCAGAATTCAGCTTCAATCGACTCACCCTTGTCGAGTTCCTGACAACTGTCAGTCATCAAGTAAGCAATGAGACCATGGGACCTGGATTGGATAAAAAAGAGAGGTAGAGCTAAGTGTCATCAGCATATTGATGACATCTCACCCCAAACCTCTGAATGACCTCACCCAGCGGCATCAGATACACACTGAACAAGAGGGGAGACAGAATAGAACCCTGCAGGACACCACAGGGAAGGTCCTGAGGGAATGATGAGCAATCGCTCATTACCACCTGCTGGGACTCCTAGACAAGAAAGATCGGAATCACTTAAGAGTGGTCCCATGCACCCCTGCCAGGTTCCGCAGTCTTGTCAGCAACACTCCATGATCTACTATATCAGAGGCCGCTGAAAGATCTAACAAGATTAACAAGGCAGAATTATCCTGTTCCGTTTCAAGGCGCAGGATGGGAAAGGATCTAATTCACAACTGGTTGCCCTCATTACCCCAAGCACCTCCCTTGCATCGGTGGGCAATAGCAACTGAAACTGATGCAAACAAACAGGACAAGACTGAGCTTCTATAACTCCAAAAACTGACTCTGCAATTGAAATGGCAGCACCCACGTTGTGGTGAATACAAGTGATTTTTGTCGGTGAAGTAATAAAAATGTCATGGAGAGGGCATTAGATGACTCAGTTTTCTAATGGAGACAGGCTGGGTTAACCAGGCTCCTCACCACCCAGAACAGCTCAGCTGGATGAGACTTTGCAGACACTATGACAGCGGAGAAGAAAGCTTTCTTTCCTGCCACGATAGCCCTAGCCTAGTCCCTCAAAAACTATCTATGCTGTAATCTGTTGGACAAATTTGGCAAGTATATCGTCCATGCCTTTATCTAAGTTATTAGTGAAGATATTGAACATCACTGGACCCAGGACTGATCCTTGAAGAACCCCACTTGACACACTTTTGCAGTTCAAAGTTGCCCTATTAGGCAATGGCCTTAAGACATTGCACCGGGGCTGATGGATTACTTAAATCTGCAAGCCCCAGTTCAACATCTAAAATTAGCTTTAGTTATTACTCTTTAAGTTCAATTTTTCAGTCAATTCTGTATTCATAGTAGTTCCTACTAGACCACATTTATAGTTCTTACTTAGGAGAATGTGATTGTGACTGAATCAAATCTTTGCTGAAGTACGGATATATTATGTCAACTGCATTCTCCTTATACTGTTACCTGGTAACATTAACAAAGAAGGACACAAGTTTTGTCTGGTGTAATTTATTCTTAAATCCACGATGACTACTGGTAATCACCCCATTTTCCTCTAGGCATGTATTATGACTTGTTCTAGTATCTTCCCAAATACTGAACTAAGACTAACCATATAAGTGTGTAGATCTAGGTGAGCAGTTAAATGTAGGTTGACTGGAATCAAATTGGAATGTTGTGTGTACAAATTGCTCTACCCAGTACTAGTATTTCATCCCACACTCCAGAGTGGAGTGTACCAGTGCCACATTTTTAGTACAGGAAGCAAAATTGCATATGGCATGCAACTCAAAATGACAGGAGGGTTTTATGTGGATACACTATAATTGGGAATATTTATTTATTTTTATTTTATTTTCTAGATTTCTATACCGCCCCATCCTGCCATGCAGCTCGGGGCGGTTAACAACAATAAAAACAGTATAAAAACATTTAAAACAAATATAAAATATATCAATAAAACAGGGCGTGGTACAATCATAAATAAATATATAAGGTGGGGGATTAAAAATCAC
>QEPC01010260.1:1447019-1477005 GCA_003113815.1 Sphenodon punctatus
ATAGCTTTACCTAGCAACTTTCTTAAGCATTAGTTCAGGTTTGGATAAGAGCCACATAATAATTCAACACTGTTTTCACCAGCACTAGAATTTCTCTTAGATCTGGCAACCACTGAAATCAGTGGCATAGCTCCCATTAACTTTGATGGTACGCAATCAAGGGAAATGCTGACTCTGCCCTCCCCCTGTCCCCCACCCATGATAGTTGATATGACTTTATTCTGCTTTTTCATGAAAAAGCTATGAGCTATGCCACTGATTTCAATGGTTGCCAGATCTAAGAGAAATTCTAGTGCTGGTGAAAACAGTGTTGAATTATTATGTGGCTCTTATCCAAACCTGAACTAATGCTTAAGAAAGTTGCTAGGTAAAGCTATGTTTCTAGAACTACAGTGTGAGAAAACACCAAGATCCCATACATACCCATGCAAATATCTCTGCAAAGTCAGGACATAAATCTTCATCTTGGTGATATTCCCAATTATAGTGTATCCACATAAAACCCTCCTGTCATTTTGAGTTGCATGCCATATGCAATTTTGCTTCCTGTACTAAAAATGTGCACTGGTACACTCCACTCTGGAGTGTGGGATGGAATACTGCTACTGGGTGCAGCAATTCGTACACACAACATTCCAATTTGATCCTGTTGATTTCAGAAGGATTTATGTCTGGTCTATAGTTGTAACTCACCTATTAAAGTGTGCAAAATTGAGATACTTTGGGAAGAAACGACTATATATATTTGGAAAATAACTGGTTTTAGTACTTATAATGTTGCCATTATTTTATAGTTTCCTCATATTTGGATCAAAATTTATTTTGTGCATTACCAGCAGCAATTAATTTTGTTCCATTATAGAGCTCTCTGTAAATGAAGAAGAAACAGAAACATTACTCTGCTATGAACAACTCTCTTTTGTGCTTCCAACCCTCTCTTAGAGGCTCTGGGGATATAGGGGGGGAGAGAAGTTTAACTTGTAGAAATGCTGAGTTTTACTGAAATAATAGCTATGGGCTTCCTCCACGTTCAATGCATCTAAGTCTTTCTTTCCTATTACAAGAGCCTGGGAAGAAAAAAAAATTGGTAAAATGATTTCCTGGCTTCGGTGAAAGTCTGAATTGACTTTATTTCTAAGTCGAGAGGCATTCTCAACACCACTTTATCATTGTGAAAGTGAATTAAAGGATCTTTGATTGATAATGCCTGGAATTCACTGGTTGGTTCTCACTGCATATGATGTGTCAAAAAAGGCAGTCTTAAGAGAAAAGTAAAATAATGATGCCTTACCAAAAGGCCTAAACAAGGCTTCTATTAAGAGCTGGGAAGGTCAGGTATATTTATTCATGGAAGGGATAGATTGGGCTTTAACAAATATACTGCCTCTGTTAACACCCTGCATTTCTGTTTGAGAAAATATTATTGCCCTTTGGCAGATGGCCCATAGAGAGGATACCTCCCTGTCCACATCCGCCTTGCCCCCTCCCTTCATACCTTCAAATCTCTCCTTAAAACTCACCTCTTTCGCTCTGCTCTGTCTGACTCTTTATCCTGCCGAGCCACTATTCCTATACCTACGATCGGTTTACCCTTATCCTTGCAACATGGACCTGCCTGCTGTCATTCTCATCGTAACCAAGCCAAGTACGTGCACTTGAGACCTCGCATCTTCATGAATGTTAGACCCCTTGTCTCTCCCTCTGTTCCCCTTCCTAAGTCTCTCCCCCAGCTCCTGTCTCTCAGATTGTAAGCCCTAGGGGCAGGGACCGTGTCTATTTTATTACTTTGTAAAGTGCCAGGTACACTGCTGGCGCTATATAAATGTTTGTTAATAATAATAATAATAATAATATCAGACTTGTTTCTGCTATAAGACACCGTGGAAGAGACTGTCTTTATGAACTGACAGACTAGGGTTCAAATTACTGCTTGGTGTATGTATGAGTGTGCCTGAGAGATATTTATCTATGCACTGTTTTCCTCCTATGGATTGTTTACACTCTGATTACTTATAAATATGAATGTGACACTCACAGAGACCCTCTAGCTAGATGCATGCACTTAGCTTAGGGTATTTTCAGACGTTACGAGATCACAGTCAACCACACTGAACCACGGTCAATTTAGCTGCGGGGCCAAAGCGCCCTGAACGTCTGTTTGGCAGCCGCCAGATGTTCACCACGGCCGATTCCCACATGGGGTCAATTTCAACCACACTTCCGGGGCTCCCCGTGGGATGAGCTCCGAAAGCGTGGTCAAAGTGATTCCCGGCGGGAAGCAATAAAAACTAACGTCTGGCTGGTGATCATGGCCCGGAATCCCCGGTGGGATTCCGGGCCGTGGTCAAAGCAGTTAGGCGCTGCGGCTGCATTGGCCGCGGTGCCCGCCTGTCTCCCCAGAGGGTGGGCGGTGGGGGAGCGTGGGGAGGGCGGGGCCATGCGGCCGCACGTTGCGCCAAGCGGCCCCTCCCCGATTCCCCGCCGGGATCAGCTGGCACGTCTATTCGGGCCATTGTTTGACCACAGGGGGAGGGGGTGTTATTTCATTCACCCCCGCCGGGGATTCACTGGGACGAATCAGGCCAGCGTAACGTCTGAAAATACCCTTAGTTACAGTATCTGCAGTCCAAAGATATTAGTAAGATTTTTCTCCCATCAACCACATTGAGAAAGGGTATGCTTGAGTCTTAGCTGAGCTTGACTTTGGACTTTGATGAAGATCATATCTGCAAAAGAAAATTACTGTTTGCTGAGTGTCTTGATTGATATGCTACTTGAGCAAATTTTATTTTAAAATACAGTATCACTATTCTTTCCTCATTGTGCAGGCTGCAGTACATAGTTTGATAGAGATCATATGTGGCACCTTTGACCAATGATTCAAGTATAGGCCAACAATGGAGACAGGATATGGACCGGATCCTTATATCCTTTATTTTTCTTCCTGTGCTGTGGCAACAACTCCGGGTAGCTTTGTCTGAACTATCTGTAAAAGCATTTTAAAACTTCTTGAGAAATTTTTACAGTATAAGTATAATATTAGTTTGAGAGTAACTTTTTCTGATTAATTTTTTTGTACGTATAAACGCTGACTCAATCAATTGTGTGTGTGTGTGTTGGTATTCTCAGACAAAGGCCTATCTTGAGTCATGGGGTTTATAAATTTTTCCATAGATTTTTCTACCACAGTGATGATGAGGTTCTTACTCGAAGAGGTAAGAACTTTATTTTAAGAGTGCAATTTAAAACATTTTTTTTTTTTTTTTACTATGACAGTTGAATCTATTTTGACAGAAAACGATATCACATTGACTTTCTATGCAGTTTTGACTGAGGGAATTAGTTTCTTTTTACACCTACCAAAACATTCAAGTAGGGCAACACTTGCTCTAATTTGCAATTACTGAAACAGAGGGTATTTTCAGACGTTATGAGATCACAGTCAAGCACAGTGAACCACACTCAATCCCGCGGCGGGGCCAAAGCGCCCTGAACGTCTGTTTCGGGGGCACCAGATGTTCACCACAGTCAATCCCCACCAGGGATCAAAAATAACTACGCTTCCGGAGCTCCAGCCCGGACCATCTCCGAAAGCGTGGTCAAAGTGATTCACAACGGGAAACAAACAAAACTAACGTCTGGACGGCAACCACCGGCCGGAATCAAGCAGCATGATTCCCAGCCAGGGACAAAGCATGCAGCGTTGCTGCCAGGTAACCGGCAACAGCACAGGCCAGGGAGGGAGATTTAAAGGGCACACAGCGGCAGGGGGACGTGGTGGGATGCAGCGAGATGGAAGGGAGAGGAGAGCGGAGGGCGATAGAGCATGGCAGGAGGAGGAGGTGGTGGAGGAGGCGCAGACACAGGCGGAGGAGGCGGTGGTCGTGCTGCACATGGTGGCGGTGGAGGGACAGCAGCAGCAGCAGCAGCAGCCGGTATGACCCGCCCCGGCACCTTCCAGGTGCTTTGACCACAGCCCGGGATCAGCGTAATGTCTGTTGCACTGCCCCGGGCCATGGTCTGCCAGTCCAATTCCCTGCCGTGGTCCCGCTCCTGTCATGTCTGTTTGGGGCCTCTCTTGTCCACGGGGGGTGGTTAGCTGGTTCGCCGCCACTGGGAATCCACTGTGGTGAATCGGGTGCCCGTAACGTCTGAAATCACCCAGAGTTTAGAGAGATATCTTGACTTCCTTGGGTACATGGTTAGCACGGCTAGAGGCCTTGTAGATACTCTTAAAGAAAGGCAGACGATGTAAAAATATGAGAACAAAATCAGACTCTTATATCAAACTAAAGAGGGCTGCCTTTTAGCCAATATAGAGAGATAAATCAATCACTATTAAGAAGTCTTTTATATGAGCCATTCCTGCAACATATTTCCAAATTTAAGAAGTGTATTTTGTTGATTATTTCAAGTATGTACAACATAAAACTTTATTACATCATCACACACAAGAAGTCCAATACAGCAACACATTTTAAATAAACAGTCTAGTGAGTCTAGTCCTCAAATCTAATTTTACAATATTTGCTCTTGCTTTTGTGTCAGCAGACGCCCTTCTGTCCTTTTGTCTTCCCAAGCCCGATAATCAATTATTTCCAGTTAGACAGTTAATATTTTTATTTTAAAAGCTAATGTTTTTAAAGTGCTTTGAAGATGTAAAGCACCACATAAGTCCTACAGTATTACTATTATTTAAAATGACAGCTATTTAAAGTCCAGTCTTGCTGAGGGATCATCTGTAATCTCAAGGCACAGCAGGGTAAAGAGTTTCCAGTCTAAAATGTTTCTGTTTCATTGATTTAAAAAAAAAAAACTAACATAGGAGAGATTCCTGTTTGTTCAGGTTGTCAAAGGAGAAGGAACTGTTCTCAACATCTTCTTGAAGAACTGCAGTCACTGTCCCACTTGGGGTTAGCAATCAATGACCTATAATTCCACTTAACTTGTTCTGAAACCATTTCACAATGGTTTCCCTTTTCTCTTTTCTCTCTGTCTCTGTCTCATCTGCCAAAACTCTTGTTCATGCTCTGGTCATCTCTCGCCTCGATTACTGTAACCTCCTTCTTTCTGGCCTTCCCCGGTCTCACCTTTCTCCCCTCATCTCTGTCCAAAACTCTGCTGCCAGGGTCATCTACCTCGCCAGTCGCTTCGACCATGTGCAGCCCCTCCTCTCTTCGCTTCACTGGCTTCCCCTTCCTGAACGAATCCTGCACAAGCTCCTAGTCTTCACCTATAAAGCTCTTCACAACCTTGCTCCCCCCTACCTCTCTGCACTTATCGCCCTCCATACTCCAGCCCGTGCACTTCGCTCCTCCTCTGTCCCTTCTCTCACCCTTCCACGCCTTCCCTGCTCCCCTAAGCGCCTTCGTCCCTTCTCACTTGCTGCCCCCCATGCCTGGAACTCCCTCCCTGTCCACATCCGCCTTGCCCCCTCCCTTCATACCTTCAAATCTCTCCTTAAAACTCACCTCTTTCGCTCTGCTCTGTCTGACTCTTTATCCTGCTGAGCCACTATTCCTATACCTACGATCGGTTTACCCTTATCCTTGCAACATGGACCTGCCTGCTGTCATTCTCATCGTAACCAAGCCAAGTACGTGCACTTGAGACCTCGCATCTTCATGAATGTTAGACCCCTTGTCTCTCCCTCTGTTCCCCTTCCTAAGTCTCTCCCCCAGCTCCTGTCTCTCAGATTGTAAGCCCTAGGGGCAGGGACCGTGTCTATTTTATTACTTTGTAAAGTGCCAGGTACACTGCTGGCGCTATATAAATGTTTGTTAATAATAATAATAATAATAATAAACAATAAACACTGGAATATGATTTCATCTGGAAGTCTATAAAGTCATCAATTTTAAAACCTCCAGAACGTAAATATTTGTTATACATATAATACGTACACAATAGCTCAATAACCAGATAGAATTTAACTGACATTTCATCAAACAGGAATTCAACTGTCGATGCATTCTATGCATCCTTAACATTATATATCAGTGTTTCAGACCATTTGTGAATTCTCTTTGGTTATTTTACTCACTGTTTTTTGATCGTGAAGAGTTAGGTATTGTGGCATTTGAGAGAAAATAGTGGCCTTCAAAGACAATACATCTGGAATATGAACTGCTCAAAATTACAGCTGTTATTACATTATTGCTATGTATTCCTAATTTGCTTAGTACTGTGGTATCCAAGTGCCAAATGCTTCCCCTCAGATTATTATAATCTAATAATCTTGGATTACAATCTTGGCTGGATTAGATGTTGGATGGCTCTTGGATGGATTAGATGTTAAAGGCACCCAATTTTGTTCATGCTTATTCATTACTATTATTATATAGCACTCCTGCCACCAAATGGTCTTCAGAATGCTTACACAGAGTGTTTACACAGAGTGCTTACACAGAATAAAATACAATTAAACAATGTAAAATCCATTTAAAAACAATTTAAAGGGGAAAGGTAGAGAGAGAGGACAGATTATATGAAGGGGAACCAGCAGAGGATCCTAAAAGCACACAAGCGGGTGAACTCAGGGCTAATCGGGGTGATAGTGAGGCAACGTCTCATGTGTGTTAACATCCATACTTATGATATTCAACCCCATGCTTAGTCATAAGATCCCCAAGAGCCTCCATGTATACATTGAACAACATGGGCAATAGAATACAATCCCAGAATGTGTCACATTTCAAATCTCTTGGGAATGATGCATAACCATCCATCACTACCAAATGACTCCACTCTTGGAAGGCAGGACTCAAACCAGGAGCTCCAGTCACACCAGTGATGTTCCTCAGCCACTGAAGCAGGAGCCCATTGTCAATTGTATTGAATGCTGCTGAAAGGTCCATCATGATCAAAATGGCCACCTGTCCTTAATCTAAAATCAACAGCAGCTCCTTTATTACCCTGACAAGTGTGGTGACATGGGAAGACTGGAACCCAGACTGTAATTTCCTCAAGGTATTGTTGGAATCCAGATGCTTCTGCAGCTGTACTGCCATGGCCTTCTCAATTACCTTCCCTAAAAAGGGAGGTTAGAGACTGGGCGATAATTGGCAAGTACTCCAATGTCAAGAGATGGTTTCTTGAGATGGGGATGAATGTGAGTTCAAACTTGTGAGAACCTGCTAACATTTTTATGCTACTTAATCACCTGCCATTTAATTACTAGTGAACCTACAGATTATTATTGTTTCTTTTAGTTTTTAAGTGGCAAAAGGCCCAATCAAGATTTGGGCTCCTTGTGCGAGGTATTTCAAACCATAGTGAGAGACATTTCTTATCCTGATTAGTTTAAAGTTTAAATGAAGAAACAAATGGTTGGGGTTTTATATATGAGGAATTAAGGCTCAAAGAGAAACAGACATCTTTTTTTTCCCTAGGTCCCCTTCCCCCTCCTAAAACAGAGAGACGACACTCTATTGTTAGTAATAACCATTATCAAGGAAGGGAAGTCAATTGTTTTTAAATACATATTTCTTGCAAGAGTCCAGTGTAATGAGGACATGGGTAAAGGGTAGCTATACACACTTTGATTAGATCTGTGACAGCTCAATAGCCATTTGCAGGATGCAGCTTTGCTGTTTGAAGATGCTTGAAAATGAGGCATTAAGAAATTAGTATTACAGTTATAGTCTAACAGTCTTTTATAGTTCTAGTATATATTTACTTTATTACTAAATCTGTTATGACTTATACAGTCATTACATTTTGAACAAGTAACAATTTTCTAATTTCTTTTCTTGTTTGTAAAAAAATTGCAATCCAATAAATGTAAAATAACCGTACTTAGAAATAAACATCAGTATTATCCATCACATTTCATAAAATAACCAAAACCTCCCCAAACTAATTATAAGTTGTAAGGGGAAGCACCAAAGCACAAAACTTTAGTTTTCTCATTTTCAATGCTGAATTTGATAGAACTTCATTCCCCATGGTTGTAGTTTTATCAAAATGATTTAAAACTGCACTTTTTTACATTCGCAGTTCTCAAACATGTCTTGGCATTTTAATACAGCACACATAGTAATGAGTATTCACACAGGGATTTTACCACAAGCCCTGAGCACAGGAGGAGCGAGTGGTTGAGTGCTCCAGAAGTGTATCAAGTCACAACATCCACACCTCACCCCCCAAGATGAAACCAAATCTTCACTACCACCAATACACCTCCCTCTCCAAATGCTGACCCATCTGTAATTGCTGACTGGGAATGAGAAAGGATGGAGGCTAGAGTCCACTTACCATCAAGCATGGAGATGGTGGTGGGGGCAGAACAAGTGTTGTGCAAGCTGCTTGGCACCTCTCTCCCCTAGACCATGCAGCAAGGGAGAACACAGGCAGCTCATGACCCTTAATTAATTACATAAGCTACTAAAATTGTAGCAGAAAATTCTTCTTGAGCAACTATGTATATTGCCATGTGAGCTTTAGTGGATAATTCTGAATGTGCCTTTTCTAATGCCCATGGGCCTTATCTTTGCACTACAGAACAGTAATCAGGAGAGAGATAAAAAGAATGCAGTGCAATTGCTAATTCTGCACTAAAATATTTGTGTGAAATTTGTGTACTTAGATGACATGGCTTTGGATGACAACTAGCAATGCCTTTCGTAAATTCAGCCCACGGGCATTTACTGTCCAAACCAGTCACATTTCAAAAGTACTGTTCAGCTTATATGGAAATAGATCTCATGCCTTTCACAAACCAAAGCAATACAATTCTTTACTCATATTGCATAAAAACAATAATTTTCAAAGATAGAATTTTCTCTTCCCATCATTCAACTGCTGTAAATATAAAATCCATTCGATTATATAGCTAAATTTAACAAATTAATCTTTAGTCTGTTTTTGTTTTTAAAAGGACCCACTTAAGATCTTTCCAACCCTCCACAGCTACAGAGCAAAGATTTAGCCCCCAGTCTTGTGTAAATCTTGCGACTGAATCTTTATTTCGTAAGTAGTTCTCACTGAATATAAAGGAAATAACTGCATGAGTAACAACTGCATGATTGGGCCCTTAAACTATAAATAAAAAGCACATCTGCAGTAAGCAACTATTCTCGATAAATTTAAATAATAATCAGGAAGCCATACAGGCGACTGGACTTCAGACATAAATTAGAGAAGCTCATTTGACCTATTGCAAATGAAATGCTGCCCGGGGCTTTTAACTACGGGCAGGCTTTGCCCCTCCCCCCGCTGGGAGGGCCTCCGCAAAGGGGTATATAGGGGAGCCCCCTTGGGGGCATCCCAGCAGTTACAGCTCGGTTTCCCGCTTCTTGGTGAGAGGGGGCTCTTGCGAGAGCAGAGGAGGAGCCTCAGGTTAAATTCCAGCGCTCAGTCAGGGGACGGGCTGTGCACTGGAAGAGGAAAGAAGAAGAAGGTCAGTTACCTTTGAAGAGAATCTCTTTGTGGCTGAAGATCTTGGCACGGTGAGGTTAAAGAGCAGCTTTGGGACAGGCAGGAGGTTCTGGTGTTGGCAATTTAGATAAATATGCTACCAAAGTGGGCTTGAAAGCTGCCGCAGCAGTAGCAAGGCAGGGCTGGGGAAGCGCATGAGGGCTGAGGCCCGATCTTCCGGCGGAGTTGGCTGGAAGGCGCTCGCGAGGAGGGGCTCATCTGCCTCAGGGTTTGTGGGGGCACCCTGCGGACGTGGTTGGGCCAGCAGGGGAGGGGGCTCCCCCTCTGTCTGGGACATCCAGGTCCCGCAGGGAGCCACAAAATCTGGAGGGGGTTCGGAAGGGGTTCTCCGGGGAGGAGGCCCCTCTTCCTACTAGGTCACAGGGAAGGCCTAGGGCTCCTCAGGAGTCCCCCTTGATGAGGGAAGTGGGGAGTTGGAAGCGGGCGTTGCTGCCTTGCAGGAATGTCGGCCAGCCGGGGGCCTGAATGAAGAGGAGGGCCACTGTTCTTCCATAGGAGGTCAGGGGGTCCTCCCGTTGGGGGGCGGAATGTTGTTTTTTCTTCCAGAGCAGCAGAAGAAGAGTTAGCAGGCAGGATAAGAATACTGGCGACCAGGATGGAAGAGATGGAGAAGGAAAAGGAGACTGCTGAGTTTGATCATGGCAGTGGGATCACAGCTACACCGGGTGGCAGTGTCCATCACAGACCCCGTGCTGGTTAGTCTGGGTTGGCGATTAGCGCTTCTTCTGTGGGGGTGTGGGTCCCCCTTTGATTCCAACAGCTTCAAGTTTGGGACACTTTAAATCAGCAGGGTTCAGGTGAGGCGAGTGAGCAGGGGTTTTACTGGGATGGAGTGGGCTGGAAGCTGGGTGGACCAGCAGTTCAGCCAATACAGTGGTCCCCTGCTGCTCTGCCTTTTACTGGTTTAGTGGCGAACTGTGTGGGGGGTCTGGCAGGGGCCTAGCCAGCAGGGTAGTTTTTCCCCTCCTGTTGCGGGGGGGACAACAGGGGCAACTGGCGGGTGCAGGTCATCCTCAGCAATTTGTGGGATCTATTTTCCCTTATGCTGAGGTGTCCGCCCCACTCAGGGAGCACCTACTTATTAGCACTAGGGAGAGGATATGGAGTACATAGACATATTTGCTCTCCTTTTCCAGGAGCCTGTCACTGATCCAAATGACAAATCTGATAAGAGGGAACAGAAAAAAAATACAGAAACCAAAGGCAGATAAGAACTGGAGTAATTGGGTCCCGGCCTATACAATTTATATGGGAGCAGTTATTCAGGCACAGCCTTGGAGAGCTTCAGCCATGCTGAAGTATTTTGATATAATTCACAGGGCATTTAAGATGTTCCAAGGATCGGGGTGGCTCTGCTTTGATGAGACCTTTAGGATGAGGGCCTCCATGAACCCTAGTATGAGGTGGGATCTCCATGTAGGCAATTTATGGTTGGAATGCATGTTTCAATCGGATACTTTAGCGAGGGCAGATAGCAGGCATGTCCGTACAAAGGGGGCATGTTACAAAAGTGAACATGAACGAGCTGATGTGGTAAGGCCCGGGGCAGGTAATTTGGCTTGCTGGGACTTTAATGAGAGGGGAAAGTGTTTTCATCAGCAATGCAAGTTCCGGCATGAATGCACACACTGTCTTGGGCGTCATTCCGTGTTGTGCTGCCCCAGGAACAAACAAGGAAAATCCAAGGGTAGGGGTGCTGGGTCCCCTTATGGGAAGCCACACCCTGGGTCAGTAGCACCACAAGGTAAGGCCCCCAATGCCAATTAAGATAGATGTCTTCCAAGATTGGATAGTGGGTTACCTTAAGCCACAGGATGCAGTTTATTTGATATTAAGTTTCAAGGAAGGTTTTAGGATTCGGTTTGAGGATGTTTGTGTTTCGTTGCGGTCCCCTAATTTATTGTCCTTAAAAGGTTTGGAAGAAGTGGTAAGAGCTAAAATAGCCAAGGAGGTGCGGGAGGGCAGGGTGGAGGGCCCTTTCGCCAACCCACCATTGGAGAACTTCAGAGTCTCTCCTTTGGGTATTGTTCCAAAGAAAGTGCATGGGGAGTTTCAAATGATTCATCATTTGTCTTACCCTAGGGGTGGGTCAGTGAATGATGCCATTGACCCTGCGCTCTGTTCGGTCCGCTATTCCTCTTTTGATTCAGCGGTGCACATGGTCCGAAGTTACGGTGTGGGAGCTTTGTTGGCTAAATGTGATATAAAATCTGCTTTTAGGCTCCTACCTGTGCATCTGGAGGATTTTGATTTGTTAGGTTTTAAGTCTGAGGGATGCTATTACTATGATAAGGCCATGCCAATGGGCTATTCCATTTCGTGTGCAGCGTTTGAGACCTTTAGCAGCATGCTTGAATGGGTGGGCTGCAGCAGGGTAGGGGACGCGCATATATCTAATTATTTAGATGATTTTTTGTTCGCGGGGCGTGCAGGAACGAGAGACTGTGCTCATCTTCTCGAGTCCTTTCAGAAAATGGCCACCGAGCTTTCCCTTAGCGGAGGAAAAGACTGAGGGTCCAGCACACATTTTGACATATTTGGGGATTGAACTTGATCCAGTTCATGGTTGTTGTAGGTTACCAGACAGTAAGCTTATTCCATTGAAGGCTGAAGTGGTGAGAGTAATGCAATGAAGGAAGATTAAACTGAGGGAGCTTCAATCTTTGCTGGGGTCCCTTAACTTTGCTTGCGATGTTGTTGCCCCCGGCAGGACATTTTTGGTAAGACTGTACAGAGCTTCAGCTGGGGTAAAGGCCTCGCATCACTGGATGTGAATAACTAATGAAACGCGGGAGGACCTTTCAACGTGGCTTGAATTCCTGGTTAGTTTTAATGGGGTATCATTTTGGCGATCTGAGTTGCAGCTGAAATCAGAGTTTCAAGTTCAGCTGGATGTGGCGGGTAGTTTTGGGTTTGGCGTGTTCTACAATGGAGCATGGTGCGCGGAGCAATGGCCCTTGGAATGGGGGCCTGGCCTAATTAGAGACTTAACATTTTTGGAACTGTTCCCCTTGTTGGTAGCAGTGTCAATTTGGAGTAAGGAATTCTAAAACAAGAGAATCTGTTTTTGGTGTGACAATTTGGTGGTTGTTCACATTGTCAATTCTGTGTCCTCTAAATCTATGAGAGTTATGTGGCTGGTGTGGGCTTTTGTTTTGTGCTGCTTGAACTTTAATATTCTGTTACAGACTAAGCATGTACCCGGGGTAGATAATTCCATTGCTGATCCTCTCTCTCACTTTCAGAACATTCGTTTCAGACAGTTGGGTCCAGCGGCAGTCTTGATCCCGATTCGGATTCCGGCTCATCTTTGGAATCTTGGACTAGAGTAATTGACAGGGCTGTGAGGCGTTCTCTTGCACCTTCCACGCTAGCATGTTATGAATCTTGGTTTGGAAAGTTCAATGAGTTTAGAAGTTTTTCTGGTGTTCACAGTTCTTCCCCTGTCACCCTCCCCCTACCTATGTGCCCTGCCGGCTTCCAGATGCGGGGCCGGCGGGGAGGGGAATTCCCCTTGCTCTCTGGGGGCACGCCTGGGGAATCAGGGAGCGACACCTGATCTCCCAGTGGGGTGCTTCCCGCAGGCTGATCCTACCCTTCCCCATAACCCCTAGTGTTCTTTGGTCCCTTCCGAATCCCTCCGTCCCCAAGGCCGTCCCATTCCCTCACGGCGGCCCTTCTCACAGTTCCCACTCCCAGTCCAGTGCGCAGGGGTACTTCCCTTCAGCTCCTGCTCTTGCACCTCTCTTCCCCCGTCCTTCCAGGCTCCCCGGCTCTTCAGGGCTTCCTCTCCATCCCCGCCCCTGGTGTGGCGGTTCTCCTCTTGACGTCCCACCGGCTTCCTGTCATCTGGCCCCGCCTCCTAGCCCCGACGTGAGAGCTATGGCAGGCTGTGGCTCAGTGGGGGCCCCTGGCCGTCCGTCGGTGGGTTGGGGTTCCTGGTCGCCACTGGGCCCTCCGTCACCCCCTCGCCAAGAGGCCCCCCCCTGTGGGGTCCGTGGGAGGGGGTCGAGTCGCCCTATTGAGAAAAGAAATCTGCATTACGGTGGAGTCACCCTGCCCTATGACAAACATCAAAACGATAGGGTTGCAAGGCCAACTACCAACGTAGTAAGCGGGCATTATTGTCTTTCATAGAGGCGAGCTACTGAAGAAGCGCGTGGTCCGTGACCAGTGTGAAGGAGGTACCTGCGAGATAGTTGCACAACGCCACCACCGCCCAACGGACAGCCAGGGCTTCTTTTTCTATGGTGGCGTAGGCTTTTTCTCACGGGTCAAGTTTGCGGCTGAGGTAGGCAATCAGGTGTTCCTCCCCCTCAATTACTTGAGATAGTATGGTCCCAAGCCCCACATCGGAGGCATCCGTTTGGAGGAGGAAGGGTTTCTCGAAGTCCGGAGAATAGAGAACTGGGGCAGTAGAGAGCTTCTCTTTTAATGCTCTGAAGGTGGTTTCTAGTGCGAGTGTCCAAGTCATGCTCTTACGTCTGTAAGGGGTGTCGTCAACGTCGCAAAGTGGGGCACGTGTTGGCAATAATACCCCGCGAGCCCCCAAAATTGCTGCACCTGCTGCTTGGCGGTGGGTGTGGGCCAGGCTTTTACGGCTAATATCTTATCCCACACTGGACGGATCTGGCCTTTCCCCACACAGTATCTCAGGTAGGTGACCTCTTGGAGTCCCAACTGTCATTTCTTGGGGTTGGCAGTTAGGCCGGCGTCGGCTAGGGTGTAGGCTACGTGTCATAAGTGTTCCAAATGGTCCTCCCAGGTATGGCTAAAGATGATAATGTCATAAATGTACACTGCCGCATAGGCCTCATGGTGGGCTAAGACCTTATCCATCAAAGGCTGGAAGGTGGTTGCGGCCCCGTGCAGCCCAAACGGCATACAGACGAACTGAAAGAGTCCTAGCGGGGTCGAAAACATCATTTTTTCCCTGCGCAGCAGGAGTCAACGGAATCTGCCAATAGCCCTTGGTAAGGTCCAGGGTTGACAAGTACCGGGCCCTCTCCAACTGCTCTAGCAACGTGTCCACCCGGGGCATAGGATAGTCATCGAACTGGGACACTGTGTTTACTTTCTGGAAATCGATGCAAAACCTTGTTGAGTCGTCTGGCTTTCCTACTAGCACCGGCTGGCTGTGCCATGGGTTGTTAGATTCTTTGATGATCCCTAGTTGGAGCATTTATTTTATTTTATTTATTTATTTAAAACTTATATCCTGCCCCTCCTGCCCAAAGGCAGCTCAGGGTGGCGAGCAACACACTTTAAAATAAATCTACAAATTTTAGAACAAATCATAAAAACTCACCCTCCCTCCCAACCCCCCCCCCACAGGAATGTCAGTTTCCTTGGTTGTTCTGGCCTCGCAGGGTGAGGTGTCCCCCTTCAGGGCTTCCATGGGCTCGGGCCGCCGTTCTTTCCACTCCTTGAGGAGGAGGATGTAATAAGTCTGTAGCTCGGGCTGTCACCCGGGCTGGCGCACGACANACATCAGTGGCCACCCGTCTCGCCCGGGGAACCTCCAAAAAGGCCCCCACGGACAATCTCAGGGGTCACACGGGCACATGGGGAGTGAGACAATCCTGCAGATAGGCAGGGCCCAGGCCGTGAAGGGCTTTGGAGGTCAAAACCAGCACCTTGAACCTAGCCCAGTGCTTTATAGGCAGCTAGTGCAGAGTCTGGAGCACAGGTGTCATGTGCTCCCTGCGGCATCTGGCGTACTTCGTCCTTTATCACCTGCTTCAGATGGTACGGGCTCCAGCAGGGGGGTCCCGCACCACGTTCCCTGGCTCGGTCACAATGTCATGGTAGACCCAGGTCCTTTAGTTGCCCCTTCTGGGCGGGAGCTAACGCCTCCCCCACAGGAATGTCAGTTTCCTTGGTTGTTCTGGCCTCGCAGGGTGAGGTGTCCCCCTTCAGGGCTTCCATGGGCTCGGGCCGCCGTTCTTTCCACTCCTTGAGGAGGAGGATGTAATAAGTCTGTAGCTCGGGCTGTCACCCGGGCTGGCGCACGACATAGTCTACGGGCCCCTTTTGCTCAATTATTTCATAGGAACCCTGGCACGTGGTGAGTAGTTTGGACTCGGTGGAGGGCAGCAGTACTAGGACGCGTTGCCCCGGGTGCAAATGATGGGCCTTGGCGTGTTTGTCAAACCACCCCATTTGTTGCTGCTGGGCTTCTAAGCCATTCTGGGCTGCCCAGTCCCACATTCGTTTTACCCTTTCTCAAAGGTGTGTGACATATGTGACCACATTATCTTGGGGGGTTGGGGCTTCCTCCCACCCCTTCTTCACCAGATCCAGCAACCCCTGGGGATGTCACCCATACAGCAGCTCAAAGGGAGAGAACTCCAGGGAGGCCTGGGGAACCTCCCGATAGGCGAATAAGAGAGCTGGTAGCAGGGAGGCCCAAGCTTTGGGTACCTCTCGGACGAACTTGCGGAGCATGGCTTTTAAAGTTTGATTAAACCACTCTACAAGCCCATTTGTTTGAGGATGGTATACGGATGTCCGTATGTGGTGTATCTTCAGTAAGCACCACAGCTGCCATATGAGCCGCCCTGTGAAATTAGTGCCCTGGTCGGTCAGAAGGGTGTGGGGAAACCCCATGCGGGCAAACATTTTTAGCAGCTCTTGAGCAATTATCGGGGCTTTGATGGACCTTACAGGGACGGCCTCCGGATACTGAGTGGCGTAGTCCACAGTCACCAATATATATCGGTACCCCTCCGCTGACCGTTCTACTAGCCCCACTATATCCATCCCCATTCTTTCAAAGGGGGTCCCCACGAGGGGTAAAGGGATGAGAGGGGCAGGGTTTACCCGCCTTTTGGTGGTCAATTGGCAATCCGGACAGGAGGCACAGTACCGCCTTACCGCCGCCTGGATTCTGGGCCAGTAAAAACGGGCTGTCAGTCTCTCTAGCATTTTCTCGTCTCCTAAATGCCCTGCGCAGGGTACCTCATGGGGTAAGCATAACAAGTCTCCTTGTACTGGCCCTGGAGCCAGCAATTGGCACACCTCCCCCCTGGACTCCTCCCTATCCACTCAGTAGAGTCGGTCTTCTATCAGCTCAAAGTGGGGGTAGGAGTTAGGGTTAGGCTAGGGGATCGGACGTCCGGGGTTTTGGGGCTCCCCATTTACCACTTCCAGCTGTTCGTGGGCATGACCTAATGCAGGATCGTTACGCTGTGCTTGTATAATATCAAAAGGTCTTACCATCCATGGCATTTTCCTTCAGAGTGGTGCGCCCCCCTCCATCCTGTCCTGGTCGGGGTTCGCAGATTCCCCCGGTTGTTCGTCGCCCTCCAGCCCTTCGGAGGCCTGCAACAAGGAGGTCAGGGCTCCCCAGTTGTGTCCTAATATGACGGGGTGGGCCAAGCCGGGCACCACCCCGACCTGTTGGGGCATCGAATGCCCCGCCACCAACAGGTCGACGGTACACGTTGGGTAGAAATGCACTTCCCCATGCATACAGCGGATACCTATCTGGGGGGAGGTGGCACGGGGTAATCCCCGGATCCCGGCTCTCACTAAGGTCTTCCCACAACCCGTATCGACCAGGGCCCCATATTCACGGGCTCCTAGCCACACGGCGTGAGTGCTATGGCGGGCTGTGGCTCAGTGGGGGCCCCTGGCCGTCCGTCTGTGGGTGGGGGTTGGGGTTCCTGGTCGCCACCGGGCCCTCCGTCACACCCTCTTCAGAGATGCAGGTGCTGAGATATGCAGTTTTTCTCCACAGAGAGGGTTTGAGTCCTAGGACCATTGCCGGAAGACTGGCAGCAATCTTCTTTAATTCCAAGCTTCATAATTTTAGGGATCTTTGTTTAGGGTTTCATTTAAGGAGGGCTTTGGAAAGTTGGTCTAAGGAGCGGGGATGTAGGGTTGACTGGCATCGCCTCTTATCAATTTGTTCCAGTTATTGTCATCCCTGCATCTGGTGTATTATAGCAGCAACGAAGTTTTGT
The DNA here is from genome assembly GCA_003113815.1 of Sphenodon punctatus. Lineage (NCBI taxonomy): Eukaryota > Metazoa > Chordata > Lepidosauria > Sphenodontia > Sphenodontidae > Sphenodon > Sphenodon punctatus. The sequence goes on from QEPC01010260.1 coordinate 1,464,425, forward strand.
TATTTCGCGCTGCTTTTTTAGTTGCTTTTTTGGGGGCCTTTAGAGTGGGGGAGCTGGTTATGTCATCCAAGGGAGGGGCGTTGGGCATCAGGACATCTGATGTGAATATTGAATCTGGTCATATGTTCCTTTTTTTTAAGGCATTCGAAGACAGATCAGCAGGGGCTGGAAAAAACTATTCATTTGCACTCGGTCCCTGATCAGGCACTGTGTCCAGTGGACGCGGTGCGGCGGTTCATGGGAATTTGTCCTGTTGGGCCTATTTCTTTGTACATAGAAACGGTTCCCTGCTTACGAGATATCAGTTTGTTGCAGTGTTCAGGAAATTATTAGCAATAGTTGGATTGCACCCCAGCGAATTTGGGGGGCATTCCTTTAGAACTGGCGCTGCAACAACGGCTTCTATGGCTGGTTGTTCGGGTACAGACATTCAAGCTATTGGCCACTGGAAATCCCAAACCTACAGGTGTAGCCTTCTGGCTATTTGGTTTAGTTTCTGGAGTACAGATGGTTTGTAGAATTATCATCATGTCACTAAATATCTGTTTGTTTGTTCAACAGGTCGTGGCCCCAATCACTGGCGCAAGCAAGTTTGGATATTCGGGCATAGTCTCGTTTTTTGGGGCCACTTTCAAGCATGCCAGCAATGTCATGCGCCTAATTTGGGGCTGGATCAATGGCTTGAAGTTAGGTGGTTTGGTTTTAGGGGTATGAAATGGAGGCAGTTCCTCCCATGGATCATGCCTAAGCTGAGTGGGTCATTGCCAGATGTTTTGGTTCTCCATTTGGAGGAGAATGATCTGGCACAGAAGTCAAGTTTGGAATTAATTTCACTGGCAGGGGCTGATTTATGGGAGGTGTGCAAACACGCTCCAGAACTGCGAGTCCTGTGGGTAAATAGGTTGCCCAGAATACTATGGGCGGGGGTGCATTATAATAGACAGGACTCACAAGAAAATGGATCAGAGCAATGGGAGGAAATGTCATTAATCACCCTGAGATTAGTTTTAGGGATCGTTTGTTATTCAGGAAAGACGGTGGACCTTTGTCCTGGAAGGGTAATTCATTGTACCTGGATGGGATTGTCTCAGGTCTCATTGCGTGGTTTGGTATCCTGTAAGGGGTGGTGGTGGTCATTAGGCTTAGCCCATTCCCTGTGGAGATTTGGTACAGTGCGCAGCTGTTAATTTAGCCTAGTCCAGTTAGCTAAACTGAATGTCACCACATTTTGGTGAGGTTTGGGGTTCCATGTTGGGATTATGCAGCCTGGTGTGGATATCCCCAGGAGGGGGGATGCGCATTCACTCCTCGCCTAGGCTGGGTGGCTTGGCGGGCTGTGCATATGCTTTCGTCCTCCATTGTTTTACCTTTTGGTGGAATTTGGGTGTAGAGGTCTGATACAACTCTGCCTCTGCTGGGCTGGGAGGGGAACGACTTGTCAGCCCCAAGCAGGCTCGCTAGGAGCTTACTTTGTTATGCACTGTACCTTTCTTGTATTACTGCTGTTGACTGGATGACTTGATATTGTTAATAAAGGGTTGCTGCCAAATGTTTGCCAAACTTTATACGACTCTGAGTCCTTTGTGGGGGCCGGTGGGAGGCAATAGGATCAACACTGTCTTTGCTTTTTGCCATTTGTTTACTTTTAAAATAAAAATATGCAATTAAGAACACAACAGAGTTTTGGGTGAATGCATTCTAATGTAGCTCCTACAGGAATACATCTCAGCCAAATGAAACATAATTATGGGAAACAAAATGTGAAATTTCAAATCAGTTCACTAATGAAGTCTAAAAATATCAGTACCCCCATCATTCTGACAGGCAAGACCTGTTCTTTCACTTAGGGGATTGCAATGGGAGGTAATTAGTCAAACCCATACAAGACTGGACTGTCAAGTAAAACAATAAAACAGAAAATTGCAGGACTCTAATGAGATAGATCTCAAGACTGCCTACAGAAGATCTTATTGTAATGCTGGCCAAGGTTCCCCAAAAGAGAGAGAAGAATTCTTAAACTATTGGTAAACAACCAGTTTTGTCTTGTACGTTTGAACAACTTGATATCATCACAATGTGTTTCCTTTCCATCCCTTGTCTGAGAGCAAACTGTCTATCATCTAAAAGTGTGAAATCACTTGGGCTCCAGACAGAGAAAACCCCTGGGAGAGAAATTAAAACCATTTTAAAAAAAATGACCTACATCTAAACCCATATGATTTATATTAAGATTTTCATTGTAACACAATACGTTTTAAATGTCTAGATTTAAAACTAAGGTTTGGGTTTTTTTTAATTAAAAATGTAAATAATATATTTGTTTGACATTAGATTTCACAAGCAGAATTACAGCTCTAGAAGTAAAGGCTTTAAGATTAAAGCCAAAGGAAGAAATAATATAAACAAGAAAAAAACCACACACAAACGAACAGCTCTGCTTTAGAGGCATTTGTATATGCATGCTTCATTGTTTCCCTTTACCACTGAAAGAGTGGGAATAAATCAGTTGTTGATGACTGTAAATAGAGAAGCTAGTTAAATCTAATTCTCAGGAAAACAGCTGTCGAGCCTGCAATTCATGAAAAATAATATGGCTAATATGTCAACAGTTGTCACCAGTTGGAATTACTGCTGGTTTCAATAGTCTATTTCTGAATGTTCTAAGAACAGAGGTTTCTTGCTATTCATGGGCAAAAGGTACTGCCACTTGGACTGGCACTCCCATTATCTTAATAATTAGCTTACCTGCTGATCCCTAGTGTATCACTGCTTCGAATTTCTGCGCTTGAACGTACAACGGAGCTCAAGCTGCTCCAGAAAGTACACTCACAGTTACTAGAGCAGTGTGCAGAACAGCCAGACTTCATATGTGGCTAGCAGTTTAGACTAGTTTAAAGATCTTAAGTATTTTCCCCACAGAGTTCAACTAGAGTTTGGATTAACCCTACTGGACAGGAACCATAATGCCCACCCACTGGACAGGAAGTAAGAGTTATCTGAGAACAGGGAGCCTCAGCTATATCAACAATCAGCATGTGCCCCATCTGAAATCCATGAGTACTCCTTTGACTTCAGTGCGACTACTTATTTACTTAAAACTAGGCACATGGTTAAGAACCTTAGTCTGGTAAATTAGCATGGTTAACCATAGAAATTCTAGACAAGGAATGGTTTCTGTATAATATATAGAGGTATTTAGTAGAACCACATAAGCTAATGTTTTGTCCAATATTCTAAAGCTATCTTGGCAAACAAACTTTTTGAGTTAGACGGAGGGTTTTGTTTGTTTGTTTGTCCCCCACAAGGAATAGGGGATTTTAAAAAGATATAGGAACTTCATACACACCAAAGATTTGCCAGTTTTCAGCTGCTTTTCTGTACTGTCATAGCCCACTTTCAAAGGAAAGTTTAGTAGGAGTATTTAGTAAACAGTCATCCTGCAATGGTATTGAGTAATTTTTTTGTACTTTGGGTTGTAAAAAACTGGAAAATAGTGAAAACATTTTGCTGCAGAAAATAATTGTTGAGCATGTGCAGCAATTATTTTCCAAAATATACTTGGTTAGGTTTGCAGATGCTAAGGTACAATTTATACAATACATACTAAGACACATTGGGCTAATTTTTGTAATAAACTTGCAGAAAGAGGGGGAAGTGTTGGAAGGAACAGGCTTTAGTAGTGTCTGGTTAGTAAATAATTGACATTTGGACTGTGCCCTCAGTACAAATGTACAGATACCATGACAAACTTAATGGAGCCTTTGTGGTCTCTTACGTGAAGTTAATAATTTTTCATAAGCTGCATTTTATTTCAGCTTCATATGTGGTCTATTAATGCTTTTAAAGAACAGTGGGCAAAAAGCTCTAAAAGTGAAATAAAATCTCACAGCACACACAGACTAAATTAGAACAATATTCAATGCTATTTATAAAACTGAAACTCCAAACTTAAAACTCCATTGTGCCTAAACACTGTAGCACATTGAGAGACGACTCATCAGGAAAGATCAACTCTTGATGGGTTTCCCATCCACTGTTCAAAGGCTGCTGTAACCTCTGGGCCCAATGAAGTGGAGAGTGCATAGAGTTCTACGCTTGATATTGAATTTCCTGTTTTTAGTCAATAATGTTAATTTAACTTGTTTTGTTTCCCATGGGGGGAGAATAGGAAGGAAATTGTTAAAAACAAGTTTATAGCAGTGTGACTCCGGCACAACTTCAGCCAAAAAGAAAGTGGGCTGACTGATAAATAATTATATCACATCTCAAAAGAAATCACAGAAACATTAAGGCACAGAAAGACAGCTCTCACACACTTTGAGATGTGGGATTCCTGCTTTAGTTGATGGACCCTAAAATGTGTCACTCAATACCATAGGAAGTCCATGCTTTTCTTTCTCCCCTCATAAGCACTGGTTTTGTCATCTTTAATTCATAACAGCTACTGAAGAGCACAAGACAGGAAACTGATGCGGGAGTGCTCGCACAGGAATGTTAACAGCAAAAAGGTTTTTATTGGTGAGACTGCCTCTTTTGCCAAGTTTTGGCACAACTTGGATATTATATTCTAATATATCCCTGGAAGCCCACGTCCTGTGGTACTAGGTCCCAAAAATATGAAGAGGTCTTGCCTGACTTACCTTTTGGATGCCAAGGGTCTGTGAACTCGTACTTTCCCACGCCAATAGTCCGTAGCATTTGTACCCCATTTGTGTTGTCCTGACTGCTCGTCTGGTTGGGAGGAAGCTGAGGAGCAGCCTGGCCATTCGTGGCTGGAACACTATTAGGTAGGGCAGCTGAAGGCAAAGCAGGTGGTGGTGGAGGCAGAATAGGGCAAGTCATGTGACCATTCCCTACTGCAGGAGGGTGAGTCACCTGGCCAACTCCAGTCATAGAAGACATGGCGATTGGCTGGCTGTTAGTGTACAAAGGCTGGCTTTGCAGGTTCACAACCATGTTACTCAGAGGCTGTGAAGGCTGCTTCTGTAGCTGGTAATGAGCTGGCATTAATGGAAGCTGGGGGGTAACGTGAGGAGGGAGTGAGGGTGTAACTCCAATGACAGGGGCCTGGACGTTCACTGCTGGGCTGAAGGTTGGAGGTTGAGTCATCCCATATGAATGAGTTATAAGAGTTGGCTGGCTACCTGCTGCAACTGTAGTAACCCATGGTGCTGTACCTGGAAAAAGGAAAGCTAGCAGTAAGAACAATTTTGACAAAAAAGCCCCAACAAAGTTTCTCTTTTATGTAAATGTTGCCCTGAAAGGAACCTTTTAGTACCATCTAGGGTTTCTTTTCCTTTACAGTGCACAAAGCAGTAGAAAATCTGGAACTATTCCAAACTGGTAAGTGCCTAAAATTGCTACAGTGATGTGAGTGCAATTCTTAAAGTACTGATCAGGTAACATGCAGCATGTTTACAATTGTGTGTATTTTGTGCTTTGCACAGCTGAAGTACACGTTTCCAAGAAAATTAACCTCTCTCCCCACCGTGCTTTCATGGCTCCCTGACAAACACTCTGCGTGTATAATAATGGTGCTCCAGCCACTACAAAGAGATTGTAATTAGGCGTCTGGCATAACTGCACAATGTATGATATGTGTCTGGAAGTTGGAAATCATTTCAGGTAGCTCTGGACATAAAAGAGGTCTTAAAGTATTACACAGTGCTTTTTACTCTGGCAAAGACAGAGAAGAGGGAAAAAACACTTTAATGAACTTGCAGGCATCTCAATACATTTATATTAGCCCTCATGTAGAAGAAACTTGAGGTCTTTACATCCAGAAAGAAAAGCCTACTGCAGTACAAAAAGAACAGATGATAAAGTCTAAAATAGAGAGGTAATTGGAAATAGTGCATTGAATCTGCTTTGATCAATTTTCCCTTGTAGAATTACAAATAGGATTGAAAGTATACCTGGGTTTTCATTCTCCCTCATCTGCTTAGATGGTGGTTCGTCTGTGTCCCAGGGTGTGGACTGGTTGATGGGTGTCTGTCCCCACCGCACGCTAGTAGCAAGTCCTTGAGGCTGATTTTCAGTCTTGGAAATGCAGGGTGTCTACCAGAGAAAGAGACAAGATATGTAAATAAGAATGTTAAGAAAAGAGGGATTATTGTACCTGGCTGCTAGTAGCATGTTTTCCCCCTTAGACTTATAGATATGAACCACCAAAATTTGGTTCGTATCCCCACGTATATCAAAGCTCCAAGCTCCTTGGAGCAGTGCTGGAGCCGCTCCAGAGAGCTTATGCATCCATCTGCCCCCAGCTCTGACTCCCCTGGATTCCTGCCCGTCCAGCCCATTTCCTGCTCCAGCTTACCTCTACTCCTGAGGGTAGGCGGCAGTGGGGGGCAATGGGCTGGGGGGGCAGAGGTTTGGGGGAGGCGGGCAATGGTCCTCACTATTGGCAATGTCGGTGCCATTTTGAAAAATGGCAGTGGTTCTGCGCATACTCAGCCAGCAGTTGGGCATGTGCAAACCAACTGCCATTTCCCAAAATGGCTGCACATGCACACAACAGCCATGGTGGCCATTTTTGTGCATATGCATTCACTTTCTATTATTTTCTTCCCACCATGTCCTGAGAAGGCCACACCAAGCACTGCCAGGCCACTAGTTTGGACTCTGGAGCCCTGCAGGAAATGTAAGTAAAGCAACTAACCCCCTCCCCACCTCTGCCTCATTCCCTACCTGGCCCCTCTGCCCCCAGCTCTGCCTCCCCCAGACCCACGCTCATTTGGCCCATCATCTGCTGCACACTACCCTCGGGGTGGGGCGGGTGATGGGCCTGTTGGGTAGGAGCTCGGGAGAGGCGGGCAGGGATCCAGGGGAAGCAGAGCTAAGGGCAGACATGGATTCAGGCACACACTGCTTATATACAAACTGCATACAAGCAATATGAATCTGTATCTGTACAGTGCTGTGTATAACTAGTAGTGCTATAGAAATGATAAGTAGTAGTAGTAAATCTGAACAAATTCTAGTTCAGGTTGGGTTAGAACCAAATCAGAATTTTCATCTGAACTCCCACCCCTGCTCAGTCTCTTTCCCAAAATAAAATAAAAACATTGAAGAGTTTTATTTAGTGAGATGCAAAAAAGTATCTTATTTACAACTATAGGACAAATTACTGTATGAGAAAGTCTTAGTATTTACTGTTCAGCAACCCCTAAAAGTGAACCAATAAAATAACACTCCACTGTAACAACCTGCTAGTAAAGTGGCTATGATGGCAGTTTTTCAGAATTGTTAAAATAATTGTAAAGTAGTGAAGGAAGCACTGCTCACTAATCATGGATAGGGGACATAATCAGCAAGACAGCTCTAGATAAACAATCTGACAGGATTAAGTGTTCGGCTAGACACCCATTCAATTCCGCAGGTTCCCTGCCAACAGCCTCAGTCCACCCTGCTCAAAAAAGGACTGTAGAAAAACATGATGCTCCAGAAAGTCTCACTTATGTGACAGCCTATTTCATTATTGGGGGATTCAAATTTTGATTGGTTTTAGAACCCAGTGCACAAACAAAATCAGCTACCTAGTAATCAAAGCATATGAGGTCAGTCTACAGTGACCACTTGCTAAATTACATACAGAAGAGAAATTTGGTTGCCAGTGCTAGAGATGGGGACAGCAAGAAGTAGATTCTGCAGGTGCTGTTGGTTGGACTCCATAAAATCTCCTCACAGTAATCCCCGTAAGGCTCCTTCACAGCACTTTACACCCCTAGATACTCACCCTCTTAGATGAATCAATCTCCCTTTGTTCTATCTCTTCTAAATATGTCACTGTCACATCAGTTCTACAAGTTAACTTCACCCTTCAAATACACCACTAAGCCTATGGTCGAAAACATCAATAAATCCCCTTTTTTCCTCCAAATTAATCAACTTCTTAATTATTGTTTCTGCCTTCCTCCTTCTCTGACCCCTAATTTTGCTTCACATTTGAAGACAGACAAACTGTTACTTCTACAGCATGGGGTTCTGTGAGGCTGCATCAGGAGAGGGGCAAGGGAATGCCTTAACCCTGCCCCTTTCCAGGTACCTCCCCCAACCCCCTTGCAGCACAGGTTTGCAGGCGCTTGCCCAACGCTCTAGGCTGGCGCTTGCAACTCCATGGTGCTGGACACATGTGCATGTTCAACAGATAGAGGGCACAGGGTGGCCCCCCTCCCGTGATTCCCCCAACACACAGGAGGTAACCCCGAGGCAGCACGTTGCCCTGCATTTCCCCAGATATGCCCGCACAGCAAACTCCACATTCCCACTGATGACGCCATGTGGAGTGGCCCAAGAGTGAACATCTGGTGGCTGCAGAACACACAAGCGGGTAAATCTGGAGCTAATGAGGACAAATGTGGGACATCATCCCATGGCTGTGGGAGAGAGAAGCTGGCTCCAGAGTGGTAAAGGGCTGGCAGTCCCAAAATAGAAACTGCTGGGCAAAAGCATCATTCCAAAGAGAATCCAACTGTGAAAACATCCCTCCCTCCCCACTACCTCTTACTGTGAGAGCATTCTCTCAGGACCTGCCACTCCCTCCCTCCCTGTGAAAGCACACCTTCAAACTCTTCCAGCACCTGCTTGCGTTTCTCTCTTTCATCCTACCACTCCCGCAGCTTGCCAGAAATACCATGGCAATGTCAGGAACTAGACAGCCCCTTAAACATCAATTTCTCTATGATCCCTGAATGACCAAAAATTGGTAACAGGGCAGTGCATATATTTTTTTATTTTATTTTCTTAACATTTCTATGCTGCCCCCTCATGCCCACAGCATCTTGGGGTGGCTAACAATACAATAAAACAATAAAATACATTAAAACCAATATCAATTTTAAAATAATTTTAAAACCCCTAACTCTACCCTCCAATTCCTTACCCCACCCCACCAATCTCCCCCATTTACCCCTCCCTCCCCCTCCCCTCCAAAGGCCTGGGCGAACAGTCAAGCCTTGCATTCCCGCCGAAAGGCGAGCAGACCTGGGGCCAGGCGGGTTTCCTTCAGTAGGGAGTTCCACAACCGTGGTCCGATCACTGAGAACACCCTCTCTCCATGGTGGCCCCCCACCTTACATGGGGAACCTCCAGATGGGCGCCCCCAGTGGATTGGAGGGTTCGTCCTGAGTCACGGAAGGTGAGGCGGTCCCTGAGATAAGAGGGGCCGATACCGTATAGGGCTTTGTATACCAATACTAAAACCTTGAACTTGGCTCGGTACACTATACACAGCCAGTGCAGAGAGCGGAGCACTGGTGTAATGTGCTCATGGCTACCCGTCCCCATAAGGAGACATAACAGCGGCTTGGTGCTAGTGGCAGCTACATACTGCTCTCTCACCCATTAAATTTCGGATCCCAAACTATGACATGTATGTTTGCACAAACAGATGTAACAACCAAATATGTACTTAAAGCTGAAGTCAGTAGCTAGCATTGCATTTGGTAATTTCCCATATCAACCCTCTTTGTTTTAGGCAATTTACAAATTGATTCTTAGAAGAGGTTTGGTGGGATGAGTGAAAAAAAATATTGGCAGGGGTTGTGAACCTCCACTCCACCCCGCAGTTTTGGCTTGAGGCCTGGATTGCTCTCCAATAGGAGAAAACAACCCCCCCTATGCAAACATACCATGAAATGTAGAACGAGTTTAAAATTCCATCTAGGAACACATTCTACAGATTGGGCCCTTCCTGCACTATAATAATAATTTTTTAAAAAAACAAAAAACTTAGAGCAGAGCAAATGAAAAGCCATATGCAGAAAGTTACAATCATTCTGATTTACCAGCCCATTTTACTGCGCCAATATATGAATAAATTTATTCTGCTTCAACGTCATCTTAGGTCTTTTTGGATACGCATTTTCACAAAGCATGCTCACAAATCCTGATTTTAATGGCTCAGTGGATTTAAATGCACAAATCCAGCACATCACTATAAAACTGTACTCCTAAACTTGAATTTATTTGACCAGAAACAGCTACAGATTAGTCAGTATGAGATTACAACACACACTAATGAGGCTCAATTTAGACAATACACTGTATGGAGAAAAGACAAAGCAGTTGGCTAAACTTCCTGACATTTACTGTATTTCTGAACTCTGATCTAAATCCAGAGTTATTTCTCATACTATACAAATGCTACATTACCAGTGTTACACACATTTCTGAGCGGATTCCAGAAATTAATTGTTTGTATATTTTGAAAGCTTAATTATTTCCACTATTATCAATACAGGGAGTTTGTGCGTACATGTGTAGATGCAAAAAAGCATCTGCTTGAGGCTCCTAATGTACAACACAAATGTCTAAAAATGGCCTGTATTATTCAAGTTGTGCACAGGGAAGACAAGCGTTTCACAGATGTTCTTGCAATTTTCACAAAAACTAATGACATTATATTTTTTGTGTTTTGCTTTCAGGTCAGATGCTTGTTTGAGTTTAATAAAGAACACAGTCAGGTGTGCATTTTAAAATACTGGCACGTGCCTATTTATATGAAGAGACAATCCAGAAGAGGTGCACATTTGCAAGCTGACCACAGGAGGAGTTAATGGCAAGTTGTAAGGTTGGGGGAAAGCCATGCCCACTGCCACTTCAGGGTCCCGCCCAAGGAATGCCTGTAACCTCGCTCTCCTCTTCCCTGGACCAAGGCCGGCCTTAGCACAAACATGGGTCAGTGGCAGGACTAGGAGAGGGCTGGGGCCAAGTCAGAGAAGGGGGAGAGAGGGTGAAGGTCCACTTATCCCCTAACTCTGTTGCAGAGACGTGATGCTGCCTTAAGAATCTTGCCTGAGCCTTGCCCCTGACCCAGACCAGATTCTTAGGGTCAGTGGCATGGTTAGTGGGGAGGAAAGCAAGCCGACACTGCAGTCACAGCTCTCTACATGCATGGAAAACCATGCTTCCTAGCAAGGTGGTGTGACTTTCCCCACCTGGGGATTCCTCCATTAACTCCTATGGCCAGCTTACACATGCACTTGTCTTCTGGTTCCCGGGCCAAAGTCTGTGAAAGGTTTATGGTGGTCTATCTGATTGCTAGCAAGCATCTCAGAAAGGATGAAACATATGATAGAATGCAAGGCTTGCTGGAATCAACTATGAGCATATATCAGAGTCCCTAAATATGCCTCATTCTGTCACTACTCTAAATTACAGGGAGACTACATACAATTCAAGGTGGAAGATTCCCCTCCTCACTTCCCCCCAAGTTCCTTCTTAGCGGATACATCTCAACAGGTAGTCCTGGGGGAGTGCACTTCGTCCCCCGGGGTCTTCCGTGTGGGGTTCCACAGGGCTTCATTTTGTCCCCCTCTTGTTCAATATGTGTATGTAGCCACTGGGGGAGGTTGTACGTATATGGGGGTAGGATGTCAACAATATGCTGATGATACTCACCTGTACCTCTCCTTTTGCTCTGACCCAGGCCCTGCAGTCTCAGTGCTTTCCTGGGACTGGATGAGGACTAGTCGATTGAAGCTGAATCCTGATAAGACAGAGGTGATGCTCGTTGGCGGGGTCAGCGATCTGGGTGGGTTGGAATCCCCCATTATTGATGGGGTCCACCCAGTGCTGGCACCTTAAGTGTGAAGCCTGGGAGTACTCCAGTTGCACCTTGATGTCCAAGTGTTGGCTGAGGCCAGGAGTGCTTTTTGCCAGTTATAGCTGGTGAGGCAGCTCCACCCATGTGTCTCAGACTCTGATCTCGACACCATCATCTATGCATTTGTCACCTTGAGGCTGGATTACTATAATGCCGTCTACGTGGGGCTGCCCATGGTGACAGTCCGGAGACTTCAGCTGGTGCAGAACGTGGCAGCCCATCTTCTAACTGGGATGGGTTGTTGGGAGCACATTACACCTGTGCTCCGACCTCTGCACTGGCTGCCTATAGTCTTCTGAGCCTGATTCAAGGTGCTGGTTTTGACCTATAAATCCCCAAATTCTCTTCCAGTCTCTCAGCGCACCACCTCCAGAAGGGGATGGGACCAGTTAGATTGGTCCGCCCTCGGAGGCTGATGGAACCCCAGAGGTTCCAAGAGGTTCTGATGGAATTAACCTTGGACCTGGATGGCCACTCTGTCGATGAGCTAGTTCAGAATGGGAACAGTTTGCTAGGGGAGGCCATTGACAGGGTGGCTCCGAGACACCCCCTGTCTCTGTCTCATCACCGCAGAGCCCCTTGGTTTACTGAGGGGCTGCGGTGTATGAAACAAGTAGGCAGGAGGCTAGAGCGATGCTGGCATCGGACTCGCTCTGACTCCAACCGACTTCTTCATAGGCAGGGGCGGATTGGGAAATCAAAGTGGCCCGGGAAAATATAGTGTTAGTGGCCCTGTGCCGGCGGCAAAGCCGCCGGCGCGCCGGAAATGGGCTAAGGGGGCGTGGCTTGGGGGCGTGGCTTGGGGTGGGCAGAGTGTACCAGATTTGGGGCCTATCGGAGCTGAGTCCCCAGACTCAGATCCTCAGCAGCCTGGCAGGGGTGAGCAGGAGGTTATGGGGGGATGGCAGGGGGGAGACTGCCACTGGTGGGGGTACTGGCCCTCATTTCAGTGCTCTGGCTCCCCAAATCACTC
>QEPC01010260.1:1480262-1521582 GCA_003113815.1 Sphenodon punctatus
GAAGAACCTTCTTTACAAGGTAGCAACCTTCTGATCAGCACATGGGCAGGAGCTGTTTGTAAACAAACAGCCTTATCTCCCAGCCCGATCGCTGTCCCCGCTGCTGCTGCAGCCTACTTAGAGGGAGAGTCAGGTAAGCCCTCCCCCAACCCTCCAACACAACACAACCCTACAGGGGTCAGGACCAACAATTTTTTTGGTTTGGTTGTTAAGAATAATTTTTAAAAAGACAGCATGACCGGCCCCCAGCCCGGCCCCCGGCCCACCGGGAATCCTCCCGGTGCATTCAATGGCCAATCCGCCCCTGTCCATAGGGCCCATTTGCGGTCCTATGTTGAGGCTGTGAGGACAGCAAAGAAGGAGTTCTTTGCTATCCTCACAGCGTCTGCAAAGTCACGCCCGGCGGAGCTGTTTCGGGTGGTGTGGGGGCTGGTCAGTCCGGCCTCCCTCCGCCCGGACGGGGACTTGTCCCAGGCCCGCTGTGAGGAATTTGTCACCTACTTTGCAGACAAGATCGCTCGGATTCAGAGTCACTTTGATGCTGGGTTGGGGGCAGTAGGTGAAGAGCGCGAGGTGACGGAGGCCCCATCTGGTCCAACTTTGTGGGTTTTTTTTTCAGGAAGTGACACCAGCCGATGCGGTGGATGTCCTGGGGTCTGTGAGAGCCACCAGTTGTGAACTTGATCCTTGCCCGTCCTGGTTGGTGAAAGCCTCCAGGGAGACACTGGGAACGGTGCTGGCGAGAGTGGTTAATGAGTCCCTGCAGCAGGGGAGGCTGTCGCCTAGCCTCAAGGAGGCTGTGGTGCGCCCCCTGCTGAAGAAACCATCATTGGATGTGGACACCCTCGCCACCAACGACCTGTCTCTAACCTATCCTTTTTAGGGAAGGTTATTGAGCTGGAGCTGGCGATCCAGCTACAGACGCATCTAGATAGCATCGGTTTCCTAGACCCTTTTCAATCGGGGTTCCGTCCTGGCTATGACACTGAGATGGCGTTGGTGGCCTTGGTCGCCTATCTTCGCCAGGAGATGGACGCAGGATTGTACATCACCCCGAGATGCCGTAGGCATATGGGGTGACTAATAAATGTTTATAATAAATAATAAATAAATAAATAAATGGCCTTGACCCTAGCTATCTGAGGAATCACCTCACTTCCCGTGCTCCAGAGCAGCTTCTGTGGTCATTCCTGGAGGTTCCACGGTATCGCTGGGTGGGGACCAACAGGTGGGCGTTCTCGGCGGCTGCACCCATGCTATGGAACTCCCTCCCAGTGGGGGTCCGCCTCAGCCTGACCCTCCTTAATTTTCTACACCAGTGTAAGACATGGCTCTTCTGCCAAGTGTCTGGTAGAGGGGGATGGTTGTGGGGGTTTTAAAAATATTTTTTGCACATCTCTACCTGGTTTTATTATATGGATTTTGTACTGCTGATTTATTTTATATCTTTTATTACTGTAAAACAGTATTTATTTGACTGATGCGAGCCACCCCAAGCTACCGGAGGCAGGATGGGGCAGGATATAAATACATCAATTAATTAATTAATTAATTAATTAATTAATTAAATAAATAAACAAACAAACAATCAGTTTTCACTACAAGAAATGTAAATTTTTAAATCAAGATTTATTCTCCACTTGAAAACTGCTACATAATCACCTCTGAGGTGTAACACGGAGGAACGGTGCAGAGGTGTATTTTGAAGCTTGTCCTAGCTTTAGTTCAATTTGCTGCTGTTTCTACTATTAATTTGTGTAGGGTGGTGCAGAATAACAGTTTCACCACGGCGAATGGGAACGACACTCAGAAAGAAAAGACTGACGTTGGTGATGTCACTTGCTCAGGCTGATTTCTGTGATGTCACTTTTTACATTGCCAAATAAATCGATAAATCTATCTCACACTTGAACTCATTTTCTCTCGGGTATAAAATCTTATTTTCCCTCTCTGCCATTTATGACCCTATCTGTTTACTTATGCCCAGATGACACTTTAAATTCTGTTCTCCTTGAGACTGACAATGTGGAGAAATGTACAGACTTGGGGAAATAGTTCAGCAAATAAACAAATAAAATTACTTACCCTTACAAATAGTTTTCCTGAGAATATTTTACATTACTAGAGCTTAGCATTTAAATGTTAGTAATTAGCCAGTAAACTTAACAACAGCAATTAAAAATTATTCAGTAGATCTTTCACTATCAAAAAAGGGAATCTCGACTTAAAATAGTAATCAGAGCAAACACCAGTGGAAAATCAGTTTTGTAGTGAAGTTCTTATCTGCAGGATTGCATCCGTGCACTCATTATTTTCTCAAAATTAACCAATCGAGGCTGTGAGGTGGTATTTAAAAACAAAAAAGACAAATGATTTAAACTCCAAAAATAAAGCAGAGCTTCTGTTTACAAGTGCATTTTAAACCCCTAAATGTCAAACGTAAGTTATCTGAGTGAAACATGGCTGTTACCAGACGTAATGATACCCGTGAGCTTAACCAATCCAGTATGTGGCAACCGGCAGCCTCAGGAGCAGAGCTGGAGAGGCCGTCCACCCTTTCGACAGACCGCTACTCAGTACTCCAGGTTTGGCTGTCCCACTCCGCTTGCAGCGCTCCTCGACATGCCGGAGCACCGCAAGTGGAGTGGAGTGGAGTGGGCCCAGAGCAGACAGCCCCCGCTTCGCTTCTGCTCCGCCTCACCCTGGGTGGCCCACTTTTACACTGACGGGCCACCTGGGGGTGAAGCAGGGCAGAGGTGGAGCACGTGTTCATCTAAAAACACCCTACGTGAGGCTTTTAGATTGCATTTATAACTTTTAATTCTATGTAACTACATCATTCCGGTATCTTAAAAGCTCCCTACCCCACAACTGTAAGTGCTTTCTGTAAACATCAAAAGCATTCCAAATCTAAGTATAAAAGTTGCTCATATGAAGTTAGCTCTGATGAAAATTATACTCACCCAAAATTATAACAACCTCCACTTCAGCCAAATTCAAATCTCACCATTCACCAGTTAGGAAAAGTCTAAGAAATCATGCTCTTAAAAGACATTCTTGGAAAATTTAGTCTATTGTGTGATTAGAAGTTGACATGGTAACAATGCTATGTGTAGTTTTGCCTTTGTTATCTTGTGGTAACATGGACATTCTGAGTTTTAGAATTCTCCATTGAAATGACATCTAACTTGCAAAACGTTTTTAGTCTATAAGACAGCAGGATCAAGTGTTCCTAATAACACCATATACAATATCCATCCCAAGGGCTTTTTTATTTTAAGTCGCAGAGGGTCCATTGAAGTCTTAAATGAAGGATTGTCAAACCCTTTAGTTGCTGTTGCAGCTGCTGTGCATCTGTTGCTGATGTCACAATATCCTGTTCTGACCACAGCCAGGTTGGAGAAGTTAGCAGTAGGGTTGGCACGATAGGGATCAGAGGGGGTAAACGTAGAATTAAGTTGTGGAGGTCTCAAAATCTTTAATGACTGAAGGTTACAGGCCCGATGACTGGAGACGAAGGTAAGATTACCCTATGTTGGAATGTAGATAACTAATGGTTACTAGGAAACTGGGAAGACACAGAGATGTGCATCTGGGAAGACACACGGATGTGCATCCACACATTCCCACCCTACACCTGGTGGCCTGTCTGTCCGGCTGACGGCCAGTCATGGCAGTCAATGGCAGACACTCTGGGAAAGTGGAGTAAAGTGATAACACACTGCCCCAGTCAGCTGGGATAGCTTCCTGGTGTGTTGGTGAGTTAACAGCTAGCTCCCCAGGGATAGCTCCCTGGCAAAGCATTGCAGGTTAACGGCTAGTTTCAAATAAAACCCACCAAAACGCCCAAGACAACATGAAAATCTTCCCGTAAGTCCTTACAAATACATTTTAGCAATTCCCCCAAAGGCTTGCAAAACTGCTGACACACACACATGCTGCTGCTGCTCAAAGTTCTAAAGCCTCTTCGAACAGTTCCATGGGTAAAAAGAATCGATATGGTGCAATGCTCTTATTTGTGCTTCCCATAAGCCAAACCTATTTTACTAATGCTTTCATTTAAATGGATGGATGAAGGGTAGCGATTCTTTGTTCCAATTATCCAAAAGACATTAAGAATGGCAGCTTAATGCTAAGATAAGGTAATCAATCTACAACCTATTTTACTTTCTATCCCCACTAAAATTAAACACACACATATTGCATGTGGGCAAAGGCAGACATCCCCATCAATAGCTTCATAGTTCTTGCTAATCATGGTCAAAATAGCTACAATTTAACCCAGAGGATTACTCTGAAGCATGGTGAGGTTTGCTGACCACATCTCAATGTATAGTTCTTGTTGTGGATCTTCTTTTAGCCGGCAAGCTGATCTTTGGGGCTGGGTGCCCCCGAAGCAGAAGAGGCTACCGTGCTGTCTGGGTTGGGGTCATGCCAGCTCCTCCGGTCTCCCGAGCTCTCAGCTTGGCATGGTGAAATTAACAAGCTGGCTATGCAGAGCTTGCAGCTGCTACTGGACTCAGTGCCAGCCAGCTGATCTTCGGGGTGCCCCGTACCCTATTCTTTGCCCACTAGTGGCATTGGGCCGTGTCCCAGTATATAGTCCAGCTTTCTCATCTCATCCTAGATTTGGGGGGAAATGGCAACATTCTGGTAGCACTTCACCAGTGGGTACTGCGTTTTCTTGTTCTCACCACATAGAGAAATGAAGACCTTGGTCTCTTTTCCCCACTCATGGCATGGAGTGCTGGGGCAGGCTTTTGAGAGGCTGGCAACTGGCGGGGATGGTGGCTCCCGGGTTTGCGGGCTCATTTTTGCTTGGCTTGTGCTTTGTACCATTGCAGTAATACTTTTAAGCAGCAAACATCAGTGGCTGGTGCTTGTTTACCATACCAAGCTTGGAAAATGCATTCTGAAAATGGCACATTCTTTTAAATCAGAATGTTGTGTGCCTGCACATTACCATGCAACTATTAAGACACACAGAAAAAAGATGTTTCCATCAGCATCACTTCTGAAGTATACATGTCTCTATGGTTCTAAATGACTGGCAACAGGAGTTGGGGGGTGGGGGCTGAGAAACTGGGGTTGACTTGCCCCAGACCAGGCAGCACAGGACTACAAGCCCCAGCAGCCTTTGGCTGTCTCTGGCTATTGCTGTCTCTGGCTGGGGAACAAAGGCTGCTGGGGCTTGTTGCTGGAGGTGCTTTTGAGCAGGAGAGGCTGGAGGAGGCTTGTTTAAACCATGTTACTCCTACCCCCTCACATAACAGTAACTAAAGCCAGCGCAAAGGCTGCTGGGGCTTGTAGTCCCAACTCCCATGCTACCTGGTCCGGGGCTGGCCTGGCTCCTCGGGGCACCCCCCCACCCGAGCTCCCAGTGTGGTGCACTAGCCGGCAAGCTGATCTTTGGGGCTGGGTGCCCCCGAAGCAGAAGAGGCTACCGTGCTGTTTGGGTTGGGGTCATGCCAGCTCCTCCGGTCTCCCAAGCTCTCAGCCTGGCATGGTGAAATTAACAAGCTGGCTATGCAGAGCTTGCAGCTGCTACTGGACTCAGTGCCAGCCAGCTGATCTTCGGGCTGCCCCGTACCCTCCCTCAGAAGCAGCAGAGGCTCCCCCGCTGCCAGAGTTGAGACTGGGCCACCCCCACACCCGGCGAGCTCACAGTGAGTTAAAGTTTATTTTATTTATTTATTTTTAAAATAGTTTGCGGTTTCTCATCGAGAGTCACAGCAAGACACTGGCCGTTCTTAGTTTGTTCTCGGTTTCCAGGATGAACTGAGAACCACGATTCTCAATGAGAATGAGCAAAAAAGCAAACTCCAGTTTCAGCACTAGTAGCCAACACTACCCATCTACATCTTTCATCACCAGCTTTCACCAGTTGAGAAGAATACTATGGGATACCGCTGTGATACGGATCTGAATCCCTTGCTGTGGAATGCAATTTTCTCAGTAAATCTAGGACCTTCGTGAGCGATACTAGCCTAAACTCAAGAAGTGTAGCTCTACCTACCTAACATGTCCTTCTCTGCTATCACAGATGCAAACAACCTATCCAATTAATGCGAAACAGAGTGCCCCTCACAGTTAAGTCCATACACAGGAAAAGACTTGTATCTAAGGGAATATTAACTACATTGTTTAAGCCTGGTATTTAGGATTCAAAAGGTGTCATGGTGGAGGCAAAAAACTTCAGCTTACCACACATCATTATTTTTAAGAAAAGGCAGAATGGAGCATTCACTTAGGGCATATTCTCACCGGTATGAAATTAAAATATCAATTAGCTTCTAAGTGAGTGAGCAAAGCATCTTCGGAATGGTCCATTGAGGGACAATAATGATTTAAAAAATAAAATAAATCCTGAAACAAGAACTTTAATATAGTTTATGTTTCCTCTATCGTCAATAAAAATGAGTGTTAGATAAATGCATAGGAGTATTTTTTTTGTTTAAAAAGAAAGTCCATTCAATTTAAAACTGCAATCAATACAATCATTCATTTCTATAAACTTCCCTTTTTGTTGGACTGGGTGCCAATGTATAAATTCCTTATCTGTTAGCCAATCCTTGTGAGAAGGTTATGCTCCAAATGGCAAACTTTGTTCATGTCCTGGTTCATAGAAATTGTAAAACTTCTCCATAGCTAGGGGCCAGCTGGGGTACCAATCAACGTTAAAGCTCTCACTGTGCTGCTGGGGAATTTTGTAACTTTGCAAGAGATGGGCTTTTGCTGTTTGTAAACTCAAATATTTTTTGGCTTTGGTTTTAGATACTGTCATTATATGTATAATAGGAGATGCCCGCCTTGTGATTTTCTTTGTTTGTATGGTTTTTATATTATGTACAATGTTTCTTCTTTTGCTACAACCAATCGGTTGAGCCAATAAATTATTATGCTATGCTAATGTATAAATTAAACAGTTTAACCTTTCTAAATTCAATGTTTGAAATGTAGAATAGTTTCCTTGGTGGAACTTGCCTACACAGCAGGAACATTAAGGAGGAAAAAAAGATAAGAGTGTGATTGTTGAACAGTGCTGCACAATATTGCTGATTTATTAACTTGCCTTGATCGATACAGCTATCATCAAGGGCACGTTTAGACTGCACATAAATTTCACCTCCTAACTAGGACTTTTGTGAGTTCATTTTAGCTTCCATAATCTGATCCAGATTCTCAGGAGCTTTCTTTAATGGAGAACAGAGAATTCTTTTTCTAAAAGCAAGATCAAAGTATACTTGGTTGACTCTCAAACAAAAAGGACAGTCAGAACTATAAATGCAGTATGTTCACCTTTTGCAGCAAGCAGCAAAATAAGCACTTAGGACCAAGTCCATCCCTGGTGTAACTCTTTTAGAATCACCAGAATTATTGCATCGGGTATAGATTTAGCCCTTCGCAATTTAAAAATCCCAGTTTTCCTTGAAAGTCTTCAGTTAATAAGATGCTAATTTTATGCATAATTAAAGCATAGTGGATTTTAAACTCATTGAGCAATTGTAAATAAAAAACAACCTAAAATCCTTTTATATTCTAATTTTGATCCCTTTTTCTTCTGCAGAACCACAAAGAGTTTCTAATAAAGAATTTATTTACTCTTTAAATCTTAAGGTAAAAGCCTTCTGAAGGATGTGGGAAAACTTGACTAACAAGATAAAACAACTAGCTCTAAGATATGTACACTAAGTATAACATATTTCACATCACACATGAAAGGTAGACTACAAATATATTAGAAGTGACTCACTGAAATTCTAAAATGTTAAATTAAAAGCATGTTCTGAATGTGAATTATAGAATAACTGAATTATGCTCTGAAAAGCAGGATTAGACTGCTCTCTAGGTCAAGGAAAATATACACTTTAAAACACCTCTTTTCCTACATAGGTAGTAACATCAAAAATACTATGGCCCTTTTTACATGGGTTGCAGAGCGTGTGTGTGTGTGTGTGTGCGCGCGCGCGAGCGCGTGACCAGAACTCCACCTATTGCACACACACAGAGCAAATGCTATTTTCGCTGTTTGCTCCGTGCATGTGTGATGGGTGGAGGTCAGGGCGCATGCGTGTTCACGGGAGACACACGTATCCCCACCTGCCACAGTGTTTACACAAGACTCACTCACACATGAACACCCAGATTTCTGAGGGTTCATGCGTGGGTGCCACTCATGTAAAAAGGGTCTATGTCTTTCTTGAATTATGTTTGTCACACTACAGATCTAGAGTATGGGTGATTTCCAAAGTGACGTGGTGAATGTCCACCACAGTCAACCTCAGTCAAACGCGGGAGGTGGTGAAAGCGCCGTGCATGTCTGTTTGCTCGCATCCAGATGTTCACCACAGTCAAACGCGGCCCAGGGTGAAGCTAACCACACTTGGTGAGGTCGGGGCGGGAGGAGGTCCAGAAGTGTGGTGAATGGTCACCACGGCAGGGGTGAATGAAAAGTAACTTCTGAACGGAAACCCGCAGCCGTAGTGGAAGGAATTGACCCCAGCCGCGGTGCGTTCTGGGGCTCGAACTGCGGTCCACGTCTCCACTGCATGTCTGTTGTGTTCCCCTGGCTCACGTTCTCTCTGACTGTCCCCGAACGGTGGTCACGATCCTGTCACTTCTGTTGGGGCCGCACGTGTCACCACAGCCCACGGTGAATCCGTTCACACCGGGGTGGGATTCACTGTGGTGAATTGAAACGCGTCACTTCTGAAATCACCCTATGTTGGCACAGCCAAAAAACCCTCAATAAATGTTTTCAGAAAAAGTATTAATACAAATGACTGAAGGAAAATATTTCAGGATTCCTCAAGAATGGTTCATACCAAAGTTGTTATTTCTGAATTACCCTATTGGTTTCTTAAATGAAAATCAGTACACTACAGGCTGTTCCAAGTACTTTTGCTGAGCAAATCCCTTCTAGGAACACAAAGTCTTACGGCTCGGTCCTGAATACATTGAACTATGGCTGCAGGCAAGTAACTTTCATTTTCTCTTTGAGTGGCTCTGTCCATTCTCACCAATAGAAGAGTGGTAAAGCAATTTAGCTCCAATTTGGATGAATGGAAAGGAGGTCTAGTTAAACAAATTCTGCTCTCCCAAATGTTGCATCAGATTGGGTTCCCATCTCAAATGGGTAGTATTTGGCAAATGTATGCAGTGATTACCAGGTAGATATCAAGAATTGCTTCCATCCCTGCCCCAAGGTGGGGGGGGGGGGGCGGGGCAGGCTTGTTGCTGCGCCCGCCTAGAACGGGAGGTTGGATGTGGGTGTGTTTGATTTCCCGCCTTTGGGGCCATAGGCCCCGAGGGTAGAAAAAGCTGCTGCACACAGGCCTGGTGGGAAATCTGGAATCCTGCCGGGGTTGCTAGGGAACCCCAGCAGCCGGTGATTGGGCGGTTCGGGCCACATGGGCCCTGGCTGCATGGGCGGAGCTTAACTCCGCATTTTTCTGGTTCCCGTGAGTTATGAAGCTGGTTAGGGCGTTTGTGCTCACCTGTCTGAATTTTAATATTAATATGCCAGGCATGTACCCAGCATTGATAATGGTGTTGCCGACGTCCTCTCTCACTTCCAGATGGAGCGTTTCCGCTCGCTGGCACCTTGAGGCAAGGCAACTCCAGAGTTGCTGCCACCATTGGTGTGGAGCCTACTCTGTCATTCAGGGATCACTGGCTCCGCGAACAAGGGCTGCTTACAACTGGGCGTTCCGTCAAATTCAGCTATTTTGGCTGTTGCACAGGTGGGAACCAGGTTTCCCGATCTCTGAGCCCCAAATGCTCCAATTTGCCCTCCACCTAAGGCAGAGGGGGGCAGCGCCAGGCACCATAGCTGGTAAACTGGGGGCGTTGGGGTTCATGAGCAACCTAGCCGGGCATCCACCCCCAGACAGCGGTTTCTTCGCCGGATGTCTCTGAGAGCTGGGCCAGGGAGCCCAACACCCCTCCCTGCTGCTGGACATATGCGGGGTCCTCCCCCATGTTTGTTTTGATGGTTACGAGGTTTCTTTGTTTAGGACAGTCTTTAAGCTGGCATTCTTCAGGGCATTCCACGTAAGCGATCTTGTAGCCGAGTCAGCCAGGGATATCACAGGAAAGGTGCTTAAACTTGGCAATGTGCACATCAGGCCAGCGATGATGTCCCTGTTGATCCACCACTCTAAAACCAACCAAAGAGGCAGAGGGCAAGTGGTTAGGCTAAACAGGGCGGGACGTCTGAGCTCTGTCCCGTCTGAGCAGTCGAGGCTTACCTCATTATATGCCCCCAGGCATCCAGCCCCCTTTTTAGGCATGCTAGGGGGAGTTGCTGACCAGCTACCAGTTTACATCTGTCCTTAGGTCCACTGTAGCGCACTTGGGTGTGCCAGTGGCCGAATATGGAACTCATTTGTTCCGCATAGGGGCTGCCAGTTTTGCAGCAGTGGCTGGGTTATCAGAGCAGGACATATGAACAGTGGACTGTTGGAGGTCAGGGGCCTTCCGGTCTTATATTCGGTCCCCCCCCTCCACAGCCAGCTCTGAAATTCTTCTCGTTTCCCAGGTGTACCCCCTCATCGCCGGAGGCAAGTTTGGATTGTTGGTCACAGCCTGGTGCACTGGGCGGCCAAGGTGGCCAGTCAGATGTGGTGGGGAATGTAGCTGGGCCTGTCGGCATGCACAGAGATACACTGGATGGGCCGTGGTGGCATGAGATGGCACCAGCTCTTACCAACACTTCACAGACCATATGGGGAGCACCCGCCAGATGTCATCATCCTGCATTTGGGTGAGAACGACATACCACAACTGAAAGGCATGCACCTTATAAGGAATAGCAAGAGGGATGTGTGGGAGATAAAAAGGATTTTCTCATCTGCTCTCATCATATGGACTGATCCGGTAGAACGAATCTCATGGGGCAAGGGGGTCCACCCTAGGAAAATAGATAAGACCCAGAGGACCATTATTGGGACGTGGGCCAGTGGCTGGTGAATTTGGGTGGAGAGTGGATCCTCAACCATGTGGTGTTGCATAAACGGCCCGAACTGCACCGCTGTGATGGCGTGCATCTGTCGGCTGAAGGGAACTAGTGCTACCTAGAGACCCTGAAAGAGAAGTTAGCTTATGTATTAGAAAGGTTTTAGGTAGGTGGGGGTCGGGCTCGTCCGGGTAGCTCCAGCGACCCCTTAGTGGCAGAGGTCCAGTACTGAGGGTTAAAACGTAGAATAGAATTTGATTAAAGTACAAGTCATCTCCTTAAGAGATGGGGAGCCCACACCAACCGGAAATGCAGGGATATAGCAACCAGTGGGGTAGCCTCCCTGGGGACGGGTGTCCAGCGAGGGCAGTAGGGACAGGTATGGTCCCCTGCCTGCAGGTGCCCTCACCTTACTCAAGTCCGGAAGGACTTTGGTCCCCCTCATTCAGGGCAAGTGCCACAATGAAGTGGGAGACGTTCTGTTTGTCACTGGGGTGGTAATTGAGGGTATATTGAAACCACCCCTGAGCTGTTTGTGTTATTATAGAAGTCAGGTACTGGACCCGAATCGCACTAGCCGATTTCCCCCCACCTAATTTCAATTATAATCAGTTTTAATAAAGAGTGCGGCCGTTTAAACCCAATATTTGGTATCCTATCTCCCTCGGTGCATCAGCAAAGGGGGTCTCATCTAAGGAAAGCTGTAAAAGAGGACTGCAACAGGGCAGAGTTCCTGTGGGCTGCTGCCTCTTTAAGAAAGCTAGCATCTGCAGGTTGGTTGACAGGTGCTAGCACGGCTGCAGGTGCGTCCAGGAGTGGGAGACAGCACCTGAGAGGAAGCAGCTGGGCGAGGGCGTGGTCAGGCCAGCCCAGACAGGGTATAAAACTGAGCCAAAACTCAGAATGTGAGAGACTACTGCAAAGGCAAGAGCTAAAGGAGTCTTTGAAATTTTATCTAATTGATTGCAGTGTGGGTACTAGTGAGATGTCTATCTTCAGCACCTCCCAAAGGAAGCTCCATCATCATGTATTGATGCAGAAGAAGAAAGAAAAGAGGTAAATTAAACAGACCGTCTACAGGTATATTTTTCTAATGCTCTATATGATTAATTATGTGATTAGTTTTCAGTGACTGGTTCAATCAATCCATATCAAATTAACAGCTGAAATGATCAAAATACAAGCAAAAAACAATACAGATGATTTGGTTCCTGGGGATGCAATAAAATGAAACGGGATTAAATTAACCAGTGATAGGATTAAATAGAAATCACCGAATGAAGTAAGAAACACGTCTGTACTTCTAGGAGTGTTCTTGTATCTTTAATGCTAAAGAGACCTTTCCTCCCAACTCTAGAGTAGTATATAAACTGTTTTTATTGAAATGCTTTCTGCTTTGCAAATGAGAAAAGCCATATGAACAGTGAGAAAAGCCATATGACTGCAATATCAGGTGATAAAAAATAGAAAATTATTATTACTCCTTGAATTCCATCATTACCTTGAGGCCCCAGTGATAGGCTAGGGTCCCACTGGAGTCGTACAAATGCATAAGTTAAGGGTGGATAATCACACACACCCCCAACCCATAGGCCACTTTGAAAATTATAACAAGCTCCATGGGCTGGATAGGAGTTGGGGGCAACAGTGCCGAAGTGATGTGCTCAGGCTGCGGAAAGAAAGGGAAGGGTCCAGACCGTGGACATGAGCTGTAAACCCAGGCCGTTCTTTAAGTGCATGATTTCATCTCTACTCCCTTCCCCTGAGCTCAGTTTTTCTGTGCTTCATGGTAGGAACTGGATTCATAAGCCGGATTCAGGAATTGAAAAGGGGTCAAATGAAAAACAGCTACAAACCAGATTTAACCCATGGGCTGGAGGTTTCTGATCCCTGGCAATAGAGAGGCCATGTTCTGACAAACAGATACTTTGCAGAAGTTAAGCCTTAAAGGACTTTTATTCCTGCATCGTTCACAGATTAGGTGCTCTAAACCAAAGCTATTCAGAAGAAGGAAGAGAAGTACTGAGAAATGGGTACCTACCCTCTAAGACTTTTTATTTCAAAGTGACTATAGTATGAGACCTTTACTTCAAAGAAAAAAGTGAAGGATAACATTGTCATGACTAGAGCTGAAATGAGTATCCACCACTATCCAGCTAGACACTGCATTTTAGGGGTGGGACTCTGGACAAAATTTCACTTTCGGTTTCTTTTGCTTTCAGTTTTCCTGTGTCTCGGATCTCCTTTCAGTTTTGAATCGATCGGTGTTGGTTCTTTTTGCCACTGAAGTCAATGGGACATTTTCTCATTGACTTCAATGGGAAAGAGAACCGTCTAAGAGTCCTGAGACACAGGGAAGCCACCACTGTGGGCATCCCCACCACCTCACTCCTGGGCTCTGAGGGTGCGGATCCATGACCCCTAACACCCCCACCCCCAGGGGGACCAGCTTTATCCACCACCCTCCTCTTCTCGGGTCTCTGTACGTTACTCTTACTTTTGCAGGTCTAGGTCTGGAGGGTGGGAGGTAATGACCGCCGGCTGGGCCACCAGCTGGACCAATGTCTCCGCTACCAGCAGCCAGGCCTCTTTCTCTGCTGACTGCTTCTGGGCATCCGCTGCTCAGATCTCTACTTACTCCGGCAGCGGGATTGCACCCATATGGTACAAAATATAAAAATACGATAAAATGGGAAACAGGATGATGGAAATCATCAACCAAATTATACCACAGAAGGAAGAAAAAAGAAACTAGGACAAAGGGATACTATTCTGTTAGAATTTGAGATGTAACAAAATTTCAAATGAAAATCTACAGTGATTGATTTGTTATGTTTTTACTTACAAATGCATATACATACTTACCCTCGTGAAGATGGGTCCCTGCCCTTATGGAATTGGATAATGTATATGCCTATTTACATGTGCATAAACCAAGTATAATGTTTTACATATACAAGACACCCTTCAGTGTCTTGTATATGTAAGGACAGAAATTTCCAAAGCATTAGAATGGCCAGACCACAATGATTTCCATTGGCTCAGGCCTCATTTAAGCTAACGTGCTGATGAATAAGGCTGAGATGAGTGCAGTGTTCACATTCTGAAGGGAAATATGGACATTTTGGGACTGCTTGTGAGTGTCCATCAGTATTTCGTCAGTTTCCAGTGATCTGTGCTTCCACCAATTTTGGGGGGTCATTTTTGTCACTTTCTGGGATTTTTTTGTCAATTTCCAGGACTTCTCTCATTTTCTGGGAATTTTACAACAATTTTACGGCATGTTTTGCAGCACTTGTAATGCAATTTCCAACAATTCCCTGGTGCTTAGCTGGTGCTTAGTGTGTGCATGTGGGGCACACACAGGCCTTGGGACCGGCCTGTGTCAGCCCCGTTCAAATTGTGAAAAATAACGGAAAATGGAAAAAAACAGCTGGAAAGCCTGTAAGTTTCCACATTGTGCAAATCTCGACGAATGCCCTCCTTCCAACAGAAGAAGCGCTCAACAAGTTTTTTCGTTTCAGGTCTACTGGTAAACACACTGCATACTGGACTCTAAGTCAGTGGTTCCCAAACTTGTTACCTGCTTGACCCCAGACACCAATAGAAGACAAGTGTGTCATCAAAAACCTTATCGCCCGCCCCCTCACACAAACACTCACACTCTGTCTTTCCCTGCTTCCCTCACATTCCCTGCAGCTTCAGATCACTCCTCTCCCACTCAGTCAGTGCTGGGAGGAGGCGGCTGATGTCGGCTTTGCACTGTCACACACTGCCTGCCTCCTCCCGCCGCAGATACTGGCAGCAAAATCTGATCCTTCAGATCCTTCAACCCCATCTGTAGGGTTACCATGTCTCCCCTTTAAAAGAGGACGCTTATGAAAAGTACTGGTGCGGGGCTGCACTGGTGCCACTGCAGCCCTGCACCATGTATTCTTCATAAGCGTCCTCTTTTAAAGGGGAAGTATGACAACCCTAGCCATTTGCGCATGGAAGTGATGCCATTTGGGGTTGTGAGCCATAGTTTGGGAACCACTGTTCTAAGTAATTCAAGAGCTTAATGTTAAAAGTTAACTAGGCACTTCAGAGCCAAAGCCATTTTTAAAAATGGAGTTTAGACAGCAGTCTTATAGAACGTTTTCTCTTGAATAGCCCCAATAATTACTGATTACAATGGAACTTCTCCAGAGTAAGTGCTTTTTCTGGATTGTACCCGCAGGCTGCTAACTCACTAGACACTTTGGGAAAAATCACCCTTAATCTCTATTTATTCTTAATCTGTTTCTTCCATAATCCATGTAAACAATTCATTGTACATAGTAAAAAAACAACATGAAAATCATAAAACAAAAGCTGCCTGCAGGGGCAATATCAGGAAAATAATTAAATTGCCCCTGGGTAAAAACAGTTCCTTCTCTATGCATCATGCTCCGCTTCAGGCAATATACTACAATCTCAGGAACTATTTTTCCCTTGGGCAATAGTTTTGCTGCTCTTGCCCTCCAAGTATCACTCATAATGGTAATAGTATGTGCCTGAATTGTGTGTATTCTCTCTCTCTCTCATGCGCGCGCACACACACACACTTTCTCTCTCGCTCCAATTTTTAACTTCTCCAAAAATGAAATAATAAATTAATCTTCTCCCCAAGGTTGTGTAAAATTCAGCCTTATGACTAGTTCTAAATGTCAAATATACAGACCATATTATTATCATAACAAATAATGCTTTTTATATTAATATGCTGCAATACAGCTATTACTTAGTGCACAGGAATGTAATTAAATATGAGTTTCCATAACAGACTCGGATCATGTTGTCTAGACACAATTTAGCTTGCATTAAATTAAATCCACCACCAGAGGAGGTGCAACTTTAATAAAAAAGAAGATACAGCAGAGTTACTTAGATCAGCTGACTGTGTTATGTTGGGAGGGGCAGCCAAAACCAGAGAGAGAGAGTGAGCTGTTATAAGGCACATCCCTTTGGGCCAGAAATAAAACCCAGTACTGAAATTCCTTACAAATTAGAATGGCCTTTTAAAAAAAAAAAAAAAAAAATATTTTAAAATACGTTCTTGGCCTAGTATTCGACATCAACATCCACTTGATTTAGGTGAGACAAAACCAGATGATCTTAATGGGCTTATACCCAGGAGTCTTGGCTATCATTTAGGTCCCCAGACCACTACTGTGCCTCTGGTTTATTTCATACTTTATGGAGATCCTTTTTTTATTTTGCTAACTGGCAGCTACGTACAGGGATACAGGACTGCAACAGTGAGGCTCTTTCTCTTCTAAATCAAAACAACCCACCGATTTTTATTCTTTGCTCATTTAAAGTGAGTTATAGTCAAAGATGCTATATGGACAACTCTGGATGCTATTGGTCTATTTATTCACAATAAAAAGCATAGTCAAACATGGATTAAGACTGTGCTGGACCTGGATCCACTGTCACTATTTTACTTCTCCTCTTACATCTCCTCAGCATCAGCAGCCCCAGTCTGCTCTCTGAGATCACTGAAGATCCCATGCCCTTTGTTCATCTCGGTATTCTCATCCAAACTTCCTCTCTCTTAACCACGCAATTGTGAAATGAGGAGGCTACATAGCAGCCTCCCTCCAGAGGTGAGGACATTTTAGTGGCATTTTGTGTATATTGATATGTAGATATCAGTCTCGCAGTAACTACACATTTCTGGGCAGCCCAACATACATTTAAATAATACAAGATTATCAAAGGCATGTTCACATAAACCTGCTAGATTTGAGGTTTTTTACTCTGGATGAGTTCCTCTGGGGTTACTACCTCAATTCTTACAAACAGGGGAAGCCAGGGGTTAAATAACTCCTCCTTTCCCTGGAATTTCGTTCAGGGTACTTGCAGTAGCTGTAGAGGTGGGAGAAACATGCAGTCAGAGAGGCAGAGTCACTGGGTGTTTTCTGACAGACAGGGAGCATCCTGGCATCCCAGAGTAGCCACATGGGTGCCCCAAGGAAGAGTCAGTTGCCCGCATGGGTTTGGTGGCCTTCACACAGACAGTCCGGCACACAGGTGAACCATGCGCACAGGCAGCAAACAGACATTCCTCCCCACCGCCTCCCTCCGGGAAAGGCTAACCCCCTGGCCCGCATCTCTCACTACCCTATTCCCCGCCCAGGAGCCTGCCCCTTGCCAGGAGCCACAGCTCTGGCAACCATGGCAACAGGACACAGCAGCAGTCATTAACCCCTTACTGCCCACAGCCCTGGGAGCCAGGTTAACCCCTGCCGAACTGCACCACCCCCCCCAAAACCCAATTGCTTCTCCCCCCGGCAGCTGCAGGGGATCGGGGGGACAGCAGCTCCGTGTTTGCCCATTGCCCTGAGTTTGGCTGGCCTGTTCTGCGAAGTGTGCTCCTGGAACGTGTGGAGTGCCCCGTGCAGTACTTCCCCCATGCAGCTGCAACCTGCTCTCTGTTGAACATCTGATGGGCATTCTTCTGATAGACAAACCCAGGGGTAACAGGAACTTGTGTGGGCAAATATGGAGCTGCTATTGGTGTCTTCAGACAAGACGTTGGGCATGGATTAATCCACTTTAGCATGGATTAATCCATGCTCAACGTCATGTTTAAAGGGGGCCACCAGATGTTGGCCCGGGCCGTAGCAGTGCTTAGCCCAGGTCGTTCCTCCGAATCATCCCCGAGGAACATCCTGGGCTAAGCGCTGCCATGACCTGTGCAAAAGACATCAGACTGGGGTAAAGTGGGCCATGTTTGATGGCTTGCTCACACTTACTCCAGGCCAGGTCCGCGGTGCTTCCAGGCAGGCATGGCCACCCGTCAGGGAGGAGAGCAGGCCGCTCTGAGCAGTGTGGGGCAGACCCAAGCAGATCTCTATCTACCAACCATCATGTTATGTTTGGCATCTGGGCCAAATTCTGACTGGCGTGAGCGCCTACACTCTAGGCAGGATTAAAGCATAGCGGTGCTCAGCGCTGCCATGTGTGAAAACATCTTCTGTCTCTTTGCACTCACTGTGTGAGACACACAGGAAGGAATAGTGAAGTTTGCTGGGACGGTAGATAGAGTTGCCAGATACACAAATTGTTCCAGGACACGTAAAATGCATGTTGTAGGCCCTGCATGGGCACTTGAAACATGTATTTTTCAAAAGTGTCCTGAAAAAATGTGCATATCTGGCAACCCTAACAGCAGAAGAGTATACATTGAAATGAGAGCAAGGAAAAATTCTCCTGAGCAGTACACATAAGCATGGCCTTGAGTAGGAGCCACAGCTATTTAATGTGTATATGCAGCCCTTGGGGGAGATCGTGAGAGGGTTCGGGGTGTGTTGTCACCCATATGCTGATGATACTCAGCTGTACCTCTCGTTTTCAACTGACCCAGGTCCTGCTGTCTCGTTACTTTCCCAGTGTTTGGAGGCTGTGGTAGGCAGTGGCTACTTCCGCCAGTTGTATCTGGTGCGGAGGCTGCGTCCATACATTTCCAGGCCCGCCTTGGCCACCCTCACCCACGCCTTCATCACCTCGAGGCTAGACTACAGACTACTGCAACGCGCTCTACGTGGGCCTTTCCTTGATACTGGTTTGGAGGCTACAGCTAGTGCAAAATGCGGCGGCCCATCTCCTTACAGGGATGGGTCAGCGGGAGCATATAACACCTGTGCTCCACACTCTGTACTGGCTGCCTATAGCATACCGAGCCAGATTCAAGGTGTTAGTGTTCACTTATAAAGCCCTGCACAGTGTGGGCCCTTCATACCTCAGGGACCGCCTCGCCTTCTGCGCCTCAGAGCGATCCCTTCGGTCCGCCGGGGGCACCTTTCTGGAGGTCCCCAGGGTAAAACGGGGCCCACAATGGAGAGGGCGTTCTCGGTGGTTCGGCCACGACTTTGGAACTCCCTCCCGGAGGAACTGCGCCTGGCCCCAGGTCTGCTGGCCTTTCGCCAGGCCTGCAAGACCTGGCTCTTCGCCCAGGCCTTTGGAGAGGGGGGTGGGAGGCCGGGTTAGTTGGGGTTAAATTGGGGGATTAAAAAAATTGTTGGGGTTTTAAATGTATTTATTGAATTTTATTGTTATGTTTCTGGTTTTGTAAGCCACCCCGAGATGCCGTAGGCATGAGGGGGCGGCTACTAAATACAAAGAAATACAAAAATACAAATACAAAATACTTTCTCCAGCTTAACACTGCCTGTTTGCAGAGGCAAACACCCCTCCTGACAAATCTTTATTCTCTAACCTCTATGTTAGTGTGTGAGCACAGACAAAGTTAGTGAATAAGGATGTAGCTATCTCTAAGTGCTCATGTGAGAAGCCCCAAACCAGTAACCTTTCTCATCCCTCCATCTTACCTATTCATGCAGTTCTTTCAGGCAGAAGTTCTTACAGATCTGCAAATAATTATTAAGAACAAGCCTAGCTGAACACTGAATAAAATTATTTGTTGAACACCACATTTAAAAAGCAATGAATCATTCTGGTATATTACTCAAAAGGTATTATTAAACTAGCTAATGAGCTGTTTGGATAATGCAAAACAAAAATCACTGAATAATTTATTTGATGGACAGCAGCATTATTCGTCAAATATAGTCTTCTACTAATAATATTCGAACAGCACAAATTAAAAGCAACAAGAGTACAGCTTTTGAATACAGCTGACTCAGATGCTGGATTGGCTCAGTTAAAAACACAGATTGTCTGAATCAGAAGTGCTCCATGGTGCAATCTGCATTCTGTTCAAACTGCAGACGATTCATATGGCAGATTACATAAAGGAGGCATACCCGCAGTAGGGTTACCATTTCTACAGCAGTCAGGTGTGTGCTTGGGTATGATACATAAACAAAATTGTTTTACTGTTGGAAAAAATTGGGACCACACTGCAAAAAATATAGTTCTGAAAGTTTGAAGTCAGTTTTTTTGGGATTCTGTAGTGAAGGGTTCCAGATGATAATGAGCAGTAGATAAATTGTCCAAATAAACTGTTCAGTGGGACCAGGAGCTGCTTATTTATAAACACAACAGTAATCATGTCTAACTTTTTCCCTCCCAACATATGACAGAAACATGGCAGGACATGTGAGTCTCTTGAAATTAGATGAGGAGATTCGTCCTTGGAGAGAAGAGCTATGGAACATTAGTAATGTTCCATGTAATACTCTTCTAGTTCTAGCACCAATCAGGGATGTGGTTATTATCGGACTGTTGCCTCTAGCTTAGCCAATTGCATAGTTAAAAAATGCTTGAACAATTAGCTAAATAAAATCTACTTTATGATCTTGGCAAAAAGTACCCACAGTATTTAGTGTTGCTAAATACATTATAAAGAATAAATGTCACGCAGAGACTTTATAGAGCTTCCAGCAAACACAAGTCAAACAACTGGACCGTCCAGTTTGCTGCTGGAAGTACAGACAATGGCTTCAATTCTATGGTCCGCGGATCCCCGTGTGCAAGCTATGTGTGCGCTCATGTGCGCGGTTTGCACACAGCACAATGTGCCGGCGATCTGGTCCTACGTGGCTTCACAGAGGATCCACAGACCATGGGATCAGGGCCACCGGTGGTTAATGTTCTCCAAAATCTGGAATTAATAAACTCTTCCAGAATGCACTTAAATCCTTCAATGGAATACCCCACCCTATTTTTAGGCAGATCATGAAAAAGCAAATGTTTGAACAGCTTTCCGACAATATAGTTCAAATGAATACAGGTGGAGGTCACAGTATCTCCACTGGTGTTCCTCTAAGTACTAATTGGAAGGGCTTTTCCAGTTTAATTTATGTTATTAATTTAACCAAGCTCTTTAATGATTCAAGCCACTCTTTTGACTCTAATCCTTTAACACATGCTTTGAGGGGGGATGGATTAACATGATGAAATGCAACACAGATGGTAAATTCATGCCACTTGAGAAGTAGCAAGTGACATTTACTGGCCTCTCAGTTCCCATTTCATGACTGATATCTATCTATAAACAAGCAAATAAGTACTTTAAAAATCTTCCTATTAAGCAGTGAGCAGGGTATTAGTGTCGGTTTGCCTATGCTTATTAACAAGCCATGTCAATTGCTGCACACTGATCAGGAACTGTGTAAGAAGAACTCAGCCTACTGCAGAAGTCCTGAGTTTATGTGCTTTCATTTTAGAGCATAACCATAATACGCTCCACAACCCAATGAAATTTCTAATAATACTAACCAACGATGTGTTAAATTGAGACACTTCTAGCTTGAATGCCAAAAACGTCACTATGATTTAAAGGATCTGTGCTTACCTTTCTCTAACAATTTGCTGTTAATTTACAGCTATTGGAGCAACTTACAAAAAGGGATAATTTTTTAATATAAATTTTAATATCAATTGTCATTTTAAATACATATTCAAATTACATTTGCCTTCAAAATATAATACCACAACTCTGAATGAATAATAAATTGCACAGAAGAACATCAGAGGCAGGGGGATGGAAGACATGAGTAAGGACAAGCCAACTGATAAAAATATCAAAACAGTGGACTAGGGGATAATTGTCACTACTGGTTAGAAGACAGGCTGTGAGCCACAAGCTGCTTGCTCCAGTGTAATCTCATTAAAGCCTAAAGAGCTTCAATGGGTCTATTCCATAGCAAGTGGTTTGGGGATCATGGCCAGAGGCATTCGGTCCCAATTTGCAGCTACACAAAATGCTGTACATGTCATATATACAAAGTATTATGTGTTTCTTCTGCTGTAATTTATTTAATTTTGCCAATCGTATTAAGTGTTGTGCACGTTTTGTTGCACAGTTATAAAGAAAGACTACAAGATTATATTGTGAATTCTGGACTCCACCATGGCAAAACTCCCAACTGTCTTCAGCAGAGCTAGGATTTTATCCATACTGTGTTGTTTTTAAAGGTTTGTGTGCCCCTCCACAAGTGAACGAAGTAGATTATGTGCTGAGTTGTATAACATATCCAAAAGCATATCCTATGAAAGTCTAGGTTTAAAACTACCCCACATCATCATGATCTTTATATAGTTACCTAAATTTATACCTCGCCTTCCCTGAAGACTCAGGGTGGGTAACAGCATAATAAATAAATAAATAAATAAATAAATAAATAATAGGGACCCTAGCAGTTCAGAAATCAGAGATAATAAAAAGAAATGCAAAGGCATTTTTAAAAACTTTCATGGTTTTAAGCTACCTCGGATTGTTGGAAAGTTTAGCTGACTCATGATTTATGGATGCTTGGGATACATTGTACTGATGCCGTATCTATCCTGAATGATAGGCAAAGTCAAACAGTGACTTAGGCAGTCATAAACAGTAATCTACACATATAGGGTTATTATATAACCACTCTTTCAAAATATTATCAGGATCATTCAGGACTCTGGGGCAGCTGTAAAGTTGAATCCTTTGTACACCAGGGTAATTCACTGGAAGGCAGATTGCCAATGCGAATTCAAGTACCTAAAATAAAAATATTTAAATTTAGGTTTGTGATTAACGCTGCACTTACCCTGGTTATTCATAGGATGCAACTTATCAAAATATAATGAGCATATCAGTGCTATTTTTGCAATATTTACACTTTTAAGAAATAGTTCAAATCATTTTGGGCCCTGTCACTAGACAACAAACAGTATTTGAAGATAAATTAATCCCTGGTGTAAACCCACTTAAACTGCAATAGTTACATCAAGTATGGATCACAGAAGAGGGAGTGCAATGAACATTTCAAGGTTAAATTTCCAGTGCTAAAGCCTGAAACAAAAAGGGCTAGCAATTAAAAGTAATTTAAAGACAAAGGGGGATGGGGGGGGGGTGTTAGAAGACCAAGAGAAAATGCAGCAACTGGCGCAGAGAAACTCATGCATCCTGCTGATGTCAGTGTTATTCTGTGCTCCGAATACAATGCAGAAAGGCTATAGTCAAGACCACCTGTACTATATAGCACAGTACAGTGGTTCCCAATGAGCATGTCATGGCAGACTAGTGTGCCTTACTGGGTAGTCAGGTGTATCCTGAAAATTCAGCTGAGTACAGTTGTTCACTGAAATGCAATCTCTCAGATATTTAGGGCGCAGGTCATTTAGGGTTTTAAAGATCAGAACCAGCACCATGAACTGTGCCCAAAAAGCTACAGGAAACCAGCGTAGATTATAAAGCAGAGGTGTAATGTGCTCAAGCTGGCCCACCCCCAAAAGGAGCCAGGCCACAGCATTCTGTACCAGCTGCAGCTCCCGGACAGTCGCCAGGGGCAGCCCCACGTAGAGCGCACTGCATTACTCTAGTCTTGAGGTGACGAAAGCCTGGATGATGATGGTCAAATTAGAATGAGAAAGAAAGGGACGCAGTTTCCTCACCAGATGGAGTTGGCGAAAAGCGCTCCTGGCCACCCTTGCAACCTGATGTTCCAGGTGCAGCAAAGCACTCCAAGGCTGTGGGAAGCTGGGTAACCAGAGAGAGACGGACCCCTTCAATAAAAGCGGTCCCGATTCCCTCCAAGTCACAGGGTTGGCCAACCATCAGTCTTGTTTGGATTCAGCTTCAATTGACTCACCCTCATCCAGTCCTGAACAGCAGCCAGGCATTGGGTAAGCACTGAGACTACAGGATCTGGATTGGAAAAACGAGAGGTAGAGTTGGGTATTGTGGGTCGTGACCCTAAATAGGATAACACCATCTGCAGATGTTGTCTCGATACTGTTAGCTATTTGATATAATTTGCATGTCTTTGGGTGAAAACAGACATGACGCTAACCACCTTTTAACCACCCTTGGTGGTCATTTATGCATGTTTCAGGACTGCATAGGGCACCAATACAGACCTGCAACATGCATAATTAACCACCAAGGGTGGTTAAAGGGTGGTTAGCATCATGTCTGTTTTCACCCTTTGTTGCTATATCTGTAGATATGGGGTTACACAGGCAAAACACAATGCTGTAATGGATAATTTCATAGCCCAAATAATACACACTCTGTTTTGTTAGATACAAGAAGGGGTTTAAGCGTGTGGGTTTTGATGTATATCAATAAGGTTGTTGTGAGGATTAAAAGTGGTATGTGTAACGTGCTCTCAGTGCCATGGCAGGGGGGTGCTATATTTTAATAATAATTAATTATAAATTAAATAAGCTAAGGTATGCTGCAAAAAAGTTGCTGACTAAAAGGTGTGCCTGAGTTGAAAAAAGTCTGGGAACATCTAATGTAGTATGTATGTTATTCCTTGATTTATTATGTAGAGCTAAACCCAAGTCCTGTGACTTGACCTGGCATGCCAAAGCCACATTAAATAGGTTGTGCAGTACAAAAGGACGGTTGGGAAAGTCATTTTCTTTCACAAGCTCACCAATTCTCCCTCCCACTGGATGTCTTAGATCTTCTTTCCTCCAAAGCATACATTTGGGCTAGCTTCTAAAGGTTCACAGATTTCTCCCCTAAAGAGGAGTCTTGCACTGTCGTCGAAATGAGGCAAGGTCCAGGGCCACCTGGGCCTCCACCGAAAGGGAGTTCCCAGCCCAGATGCCGCCACCAAGAATGCCCTCTCCATTGTAGCCCGACGCACCACATGGGGGAAATCAAGAAGGGTGCTCCTGGCGGACTGTAGGGGTCAATCCAGGGCAGAGAGAGTAAGGCGTTCTCGCAGATAGGAGGGGCCCAGACAGTATAGGGCTTATAGCCCCACAACGAAAAGATAGGAAACAAAGAGTAGGAATAAATGGTCATTTTTCAAGATGGAGAGAGGTAAACAGTGGGGTGCCTCAGGGGTCAGTATTGGGACCAGTATTGTTTAACATATTCATTAATGATCTGGATAAGGGATAAAGAGTGATGTGGCTAAATTTACGTAAGTAATGCCATACTGGGTCAGACCAATGTTCCGTCACGCCGAGGCCCAGCACCTGTCTCCGACTGTGACCAATCTCGGTCGCTTAGAAGTAGTACCCAACAGGTCACAATGGGGTGATCCATTCCCTGACTCCCAGCTCCTGACAGTAGAGGTTACATTTCCCAAACCTAACTGGTTAATAGCTGCTAATGGACCTATCCTCCAGAAACTTGTCCAACCCTTTCTTAAAGCCAGTCATACTACTGGCCTTGCCCACAAGTTAATTGTACGCTGAGTGGAAAAAATAAAATACTTTCTCTTATTTGTTTTAAATCTGCTACCTGATAGTTTCATGGAGTGTCACCTTGTTCTAGTACTGTTTGAGAGGGTAAATAACCATTTCCTATTAACTTGTTCCACACCACTCATGATTTTATAAACTTCTATCATATCCCCTCTCAGTCGTTTCTCCTCCAAGCTGAAAAGCCCCAACCTATCCAGCCTCTCTTCATAGGGGATCTGTTTCATACACATTATTTTTGTTGCCCGTCTCTGTACCTTTTCTATTTCTACTATATCTTTTTTGAGGTGGGCAACCATAACTGGACACAATCTTCAGGGTGCAGTTGCACCACAGATTTATATAGTGGCATTCTGATATATTCAATCTTATTCTCTATCCCTTTACGAATAATTCCTAACATTCTGTTTTCTTTTTTAACAGCCGCCACCCACTGAGCTGAGAATTTCAATATATTGTCCACAATGACTCCAAGGTCCTTTTCCTGAGTGGCTAACTCCTAATTTAGAACCCGGCATTCTGTACATAAAGCTTGGATTGTTTTTCCCTATGTGCATCACTTTGCACTTTTCCACATTAAATTTCATCTGCCACCCAATTCTACCTCTTCTTTTCATCTGACTCAGGCCTGGCAGTCTCGGTGCTTACCTGATGTTTGGCAGCTGTGGGGAACTGGATGAGGGTGAGATATCTGAAGCTGAATCCCGACAAGACGGAGGTGATGCTGGTGGGGAAGGCGGTGGGTGTGGCATCTCCCATCATCGATGGGGTGTGCCCCCACTGGTTCCTCAGGTTCAGAGTCTGGGAGTATTCCTTGCGAGGAGTGCGTTCCGCCAGTTAAGACTGGTGCAGTAGCTCCGGCCATAGGTCTTGGACTCCGACCTGGCCACTATCATCCATGCTTTCATCACCTCGAGACTGCATTATTGTAATGCACTCTACATAGGGCTATCCATGGTGACGGTTCGGAGGCTGCAACTGGTGCAGACTGCAGCGGTCTGCTTCCTTACAAGGACGGGTTGCCGTGAGCACATTACACCAGTGCTCCGTTCTCTGCACTGGCTGTCTAAAGTCTTCCGGGCCTGATTCAAGGTGTTGGTACTTGCCTATAAAGCCCTCTACGGCCTGAGCCCTGCCTATGTGCAGGACCACCTCACTCCCTGGGCTCTGGAGCAGCCCCTGCGGTCAGCCAGGGTTACATTTCTCAAAGTTCCCCGGGTATTCCAGCGGACGACTATGGAGAGGGCGTTTTTGGTGGCTGCACCAAGGCTGTGGAACTCTCTTCCAGTAGAGGTCTATGTGGCCCTGAACCTCTCCTTCTTCTGATGGCAATGCAAGACCTGGCTGTTCCGCCAAGTTTTCGGTGAGGGAGATGGGTGAGGGGACTGAGAGACTAGGGGGTAGGGTTTTTTATTTTTTGGTGCCTCACTATTTTATGGTGTTGTTTTCTATTTGTTGTTATTTATCTTTTCATATTATTGTATTTTAGCTGCCCTGAGCTGCTTTTTGCAGGAGGGTGCAGGGTATGTTTATATAAGTTAATAAATAAATTTAGATGCCCAGTCTCGCAAGATCCCCCTGCAATTCTTCACAGTCCACTCATATTTTTACTTCCTTGAATAAGTTGGTATCATCTGCAGATTTGATCACCTCACTCCCCTTTCCAGATCATTAATTAATACATTAAACAACACCGGTCCCTGGGGCACTCCACTATTTACTTCTCTCCATTGTGAAAAGTGACCATTTAGTTCTACCTCTTTGTTTCCTATCCTTTACCCAGTTACCAATCCACAATAAGACTGCCTCCTATTCGCATGACTTTTTAATTTCCACAAGAGTCTCTTATCAAATGCTTTCTGAAAATCCAAATACACTATATCAATCAGCTCCCCCTTATCCACATGCTTACTCACAACCTCAAAAAATTCAAATAGATTAGTGAGGCACGAATTCCATTTGCTAAATCCATGTTGACTCCTCCCCATTAAGTCATGTTTATCAATATGCCCCGTAATTCTGTTTTTAATAATAGTTTCGACTATGGAGATGACACCAAATTATTCAAGAAAGTTAAGACCCAGGTAGATTGTGAGGAACTAGAGAAGGAACTTGCGTGACTAGTGAATGGGAAATAAAATGGAAAATGATATTCAGTGTTGGTAATTGCAAGGTGATACACACAGGGAAAAATAATCCTCACTTCACATACATGATGCTAGGTTCTGATCTGGGTGCAGAAGAACCTTGGAGTGATTGTGGATAGTTCCTTGGAGACATCGACTCGGTGTCTGGCAGCAGTCAGAAAGGCAAACCGAATGCTAGGCATTGTTGCAAAAGTAACAGAAAATAAAAGGAAAAAATATCATAATCCCAATAAATCTTTGGTATGACCCCACCTTGAAAGTTATGTGCACTTCTCATTGTCCTGTCTCAGGATGGAAAGATATAATAGAACTAAAGAAGGTTCAGAGAAGGACAACAAGGATGATAGTAGGGATGGATCGACTTCCACATGAGGAGATGCTCAACAGGTTAGGGCTGTTGGAGAAGAGGTGATTAAGGGGGATATGACAGAAGTTTATAAAATCATAAGTGGGGTGGAAAAAGTAAATGAAACTGTTGTTTGCCCTTTCTCACAGTAAGAGAACAAGGGGACACTCTCTGAAGTTAGGAGACAGATTTAAAACAAAACAAACAAACAAACAAAAGGAAGTACTTTTTCACTCAGCAGACAATACAGTTGTGGAACTTGTTGCCAGAGGAGGCGGTGGAAGTCAGTACCATAACTAGCTTCAATTGGAAACTAAATACATTCTTAGAAGGATGGAGCCATACATTCTTACTAGCTGGGGCTTCAACCACCGGCAGCTGCGAGTGGTTATCATGAGATGGGTCATACCTCCATGACCTGTACTTGACGTCTCTCAAGCTACTGTAGCTGGTCACTGTTGGAGACAGAATGCTGGGCTTGATAGGTCTTGGGTCTGATCTTGTATGGCACTTTTTATATTCTTATGTCGATCTGGAGATCTTTACTGCCCCTTTTGCCAGTTTAGTCATCTGGATCTCTCCCCCATCAATTCATCTCTTTGAAAACACACAGTATTCAAGGCACACACAGTAGCTTATGAAAGTTCAGAGGAAGGTACAAGAACACCTGAAAAACACAAAACCAAGGGAAGCTCCCACCCATTTACTCAGCCCTTTGCCGGTGCATTCCCAATGAGACAGGACAACATCAAAGTGGGTTTAAACGGTCACACTCTTTATTCTAATTAAAATTAACTTCAGATTAGAATCGGTGGGGCAATCACTCATGTGATTTGGGTCCAGTACCTTACTTAACCAACAACTTGAACTCAGGGTGTAAGAGTGGGTCGCGCCGCTCGGCTCCGTAGCGTGCGGGCCGTTGCTAGGCAACGGCTGGATACCCGGAAGTAGACGGCTTGCGGGGATGAAGCGTGGTGTGCGCTCCTGGCCCCGCCTCCCCGTATGCTTGTAATTAGCGGGACACTCAGTGCAGGCTGGGGCCCCGCCTTAGGCACACCAGGAGGCACTTAGGGTTTACTATAAAGCAGACCGGCGGGGCTTGAGTTCCCCGCCGGTGATCATTCTTTGAGAGACTGGCCCCCTTGTCCTTGGTAACCCTATTGTACTACTGCAGCGTGGAAAGCAAGAGAGTGAGTGTGGAGAGTGGATGAACCCCTGTGTTTCCCCTACCCTGAGAGTGAGAGCGGTGAGTGAGCGGACGTTCCCTTGTATTGTTGTATGACCTCCCTGGGAGCCTGACTAAGAGTGGTAGAGGAGCCTTTCCCCTAAGCCTTGTACCCCTTGCCCAGCCCTCCATTCTCCTTGCACGTTCTGGTACGAGTGTCCTGTCCCCCACCATCCTTCCCCGTGTCTCCCAGTCCCCTTCCCTTCCTTTCCCCGGTCCCAAGCCCCTATTCCTTTCCCCCCTTCCCGTCACCTTCCTTGCACGGTGCCCTGAATCCCCGTATAGCTCCCCGAGTATCTGGTTCCCCCTCTGTGTACGGTCATTGTAGCCCTCCAGGGCTAGGGGTTACCTCTCTCCTCCGTCCCGATGATGAAAAGGGTTGCCCCCTGAACTGGCGGGAAAGCCCATCTAACACCCTGAGGGACCTTCTAAGTGCCGATAGAAGAGTGTGGTTGAGAGGTCGCCCCCTCCCCGTGGGTTTCTCCTGCCCCCTCCTTCTCCCCCTTCCCGTCCGTCCCTTCCTTCCCCCTTCCCCTGTGACACAGGGATTGGCCCGGTATACCATTGAGTACCAATCCCTATTAACTGCCCAATCGTCTCCCCCTCCCTTACAATGGGCTATTGGGAGGGGGACAAGGCCCCTTCTGAGCTGGAGGAAGGAGGATAGTGCCCTTGAGCTGGGGACAGTATGTGTCCCTACTGCCCTCGCGGTCACTTCTCTCAGGGAGCTGACTTCACCACTTGCCATACCCTGCAATTGCGGCAGGTGTCGCCCCCCCATCTCTTATGGAGCTGCCCCATATTCTAATTTCATCCTAGCCTACCTTTGGTACTGGACCCCTGCCACTAAGGGTCCGCCGGTCCTTGCCGAACGGGCCCGCACCCCACCTAAATTCCACCAATCAAGATTTCCTGCAATTTTTCCTTTAACGCTAACGAGTACCAATCGTTCCCTACTGGGGACAGGTGGACCCCATCCTGCCTATAAAGGTCCGGCTTCTGGTGTGAGACGGTGTGGGGGCCAATTGTAGCCCCACCCAATCCCTGTAGCCACCGCCCTATCTCCCTGTTGATAAGTTTTCCTGGTCTTGTCTATTTTCCAAGGAGGGATGCCGCTGTCCCACAACACCCGCTCAAGTAGGTCAGTCCACACTATTAGTACCCCGGGAAACAGGTGTTTGACCTCCCAGATATCGCTCCTGATGTCTTTCAGCATCTGCACTCCTTTTACCTGCACAAGGTCATTTCCCCCCAAGTGGATTACGAGGATATCTGGTCGGGAAACCCCTTTCGCCCCTTTTAATGTGGGGAGCAACTACTGCCACCGCATGCCTCCGTGGCCCATCCAGCAAATCTGAGCATGAGCCAACAGCCCCAGCTGCATTCCCCAGTGCGATTTCCCAGCTGCCTTGCCGGCCCAGTGAACCAGGCTGTGGCCCCACGATCCAGACCATGCTCCTTTGGCGATGGGGGGAACCTGGGAAAATAGACAATTATTAGTGTTGAATCGCAGGCAGGGGGGCTCTGAAGTAGGACTGATACGCCTGAGAGCACCACCTGCCTATGGCCCGGATTTCTTGATCTGGCATGCCAGCTGCGAAGCTGGTGGCTCCTATCCTAAATGAATGGGTTCCGAAAAGCCCAGCAGGGAGGTTAAGAGCTGTAAGTGCAGCACGCATTACTGCTGTCAGTTGGTATCTAGTCAAGAAACTGCCATCTGCGTAGCGGAAAAGCAGGCCTGGAGTAGCTGGGTGCACTGCTAGGTAGTGCGAAAGCGCTCGTACTGGGCATAAAGCCGGGGAGCCTGCCTGAGTCAGTAGCACTGTATAACCCCTGCCTCTCTGGTCTGTCTTTGAGCAGCGCAGGTGAAGGGCCACCTCCTGGTCCCCGAGCCTGACATCCTCGATGGTCAATGCCCTAGCGGAATTGTCCCTAGCTGAGTCGGCTACCAACTCGTTGACCCTGAAAGCCCGAAAAAGGCCACCGTGAATACTGCTGTGAATAATCTGACCTTGCCCTCTGTTGTACAGATGCGAGGAAGGGTTCTGCACAGGTCTGTTAGCAGCTGTGGTGTTATAGGTGGCGTTCCATTGAGGAGGGTGCCCTGCTCCCTAGTCCAAGCCTCCATCATATGCCTGGCGAAAAAACCCTGGTCCGGTAGGGGGTGACCGGCTAGTCGGCTCATAAAGCCTAACGTGGCCATTTTTGAACCAATAGTGCCTACTGCTGCCCCCTGGCACCTCAAGTCAAGTATGAACTGGAGCATCTGGGCCTCCAGAATAGGGAAACTCAGGTCCCAGCCTCAGGAAGAACGATAATCCTGAAATTCGTTGAATGCCCTTCTGTATGTGGCCCTGGTTCAGGGTGCCAAGGATCCCTGGACGGTGACGTACAACTCTAGAATCCAAGGGTCCACGCCCACTGGGGTAAGGGCTCTGGGTCCAGCCTGGCTCCAGGTGACAGCGAATAAAACCGCTCCATCTGGAAGCGAGAGAGGGCATCGGCCAAACGTCAAGCACGTGCTTAGCCTGGAAAAGGATGTTGTGACGCAAACAGGTCAGCACGAACACTCTAACTAGCTTCATGACCCTTGGGGAACGGAATGACTGGGCGTGGATGATGTGTACCACCACCTGGTTGTCACACTAGAAGAGTACCACATGGTTCGCGAACTCAGCCGACCACAAGTGGACCGCCAGGACGATGGGATAGAGTTCGAGGAACGTAAGATTCCTGGTCACCCCTTCCCCCTCCACTCGGGCAGCCAAGGGGCCCCACACCATCTATCCCTGAAGATTACTCCAAATTCCATTCCCCCAGCTGCACTGGAGTGAACCTGGAGCTCAGCTTCGACTAGAAGCCTCTCCCTCGATATGCCCACTCCATTGAATTCAACGAGGAAGGAAGCCCAGGTCCTCAGGTCATCCTTCATTTCCCGCGTGACCCTTATATGATGATGAGACTGGGGGCCACCTGCCAATTTCACATATAGGCATGACAGGAAAGCCCTACCCAGTGCGACCACCTAGCAGGCAAAATTAAGGCTGCCTATCAGGGACTGGAGCTGCTGCACTGTAACCTTACGAGCCACCAAGCATAGCCCAATTTTGGAGCGCATGTTGGCCAGTTTGTCCCCTGGGAGCCGGGACACCCCCGCCACTGTGTCCAATTATATCTCTAAATACTGTATAACCGTGGCAGGACCCATGGATTTCTCCAGGGCTAGGGGGATGCCTAAGCTGTCTGCTACCCTTTAAAATGTCTCCA
This sequence comes from Sphenodon punctatus, assembly GCA_003113815.1. Lineage (NCBI taxonomy): Eukaryota > Metazoa > Chordata > Lepidosauria > Sphenodontia > Sphenodontidae > Sphenodon > Sphenodon punctatus. The sequence goes on from QEPC01010260.1 coordinate 1,512,341, forward strand.
TCAACCTTAGCGTTTGAACGCCGAACACGAAAACGAGCAGCCCATGGGCATGGCCTTGTCAAAATAAAACTGGCCTTGAAACTGGAAACCTAGGAGATGAACACTATCTAGGCGGAAAGCAGACTTTACATCGCACTTCGCCAAGAGGGCCCCTGTGCCATGGTGCTTCACTAGGGCCACTGCTGTGTCATATGACGCATACCAGACCATCATCAGCTCTTTTGGAATGGCATCGTTGACAGACCCACCCAGTGAATATGAGAGATGGAGTATCAGACGGAATTCACCCGGGGATTTCTTGGGGACCACCCCCAGTGGGGAAACTATCATATTCGGGAAAGGGGGGGGTTTGCGAACAGGTCAGCTACTCTCTCTTCCGCTCGCTCCTTACCTATTTTTACTTCCACAATGGATTCTAGCCCCAACACAGATTTTAAGTTGGGTGTGGCTTTATGTGGTTGCACCTCCCCAGCTGGTATCCGAAACCCTTCCTGGAAACCATCCACTATGTATGCTACCTCAGCGTGGTATTCAAGGGCCGCCACCAGCCGCTCCACATTAATTGGAGTTGGGGCCCTTTGCTGGGATCGTCTGCCCTGCACTCCCCTGCCCCCCTCTACTGGGTGGTCTGGAGGGGGCCCTCGCCTTGGGCTGCACCCTGGCCCTGGGGCAAGCCATGGCATTGTGGAGACCTGAGCAGTTGGGGCAGGAATTCCGGAACCTATATGCTGTCCGGGAGCATTTCCCCGCACTCATGAACTCCCAGCACTGACTCGCTGGGTTGCCCGCTGGCCACCTACCGTCGCCACGAAAAAGATTAACTGGGGCTAAGCCACCTTTTGCCAGGAGGTGCCCACTATCTGATCTAGGGGCGCTGGCCGCATCTACCATGCAGTCCATCCAGAGGTCTGGTGCGTGGGTATCCCACCTCATCCCTGGCCACCCGGTGGAGAAAGGCCTCATAGTAATGGAGCCACGCCCCAGGGGGCCTGGACTTGTAAGCTCGGTGGATGGTGTCCACGTATTTAAGGAGCTCAGTAGCTCGGGTGGGGTAGGCCTGAATCACCACTCCTTGGTAGACTGCGGAGGCCGCGGTCCAGTTGGACCAATTCCTGTTGGCCTTGGGGCGCTTGAAGAGCTCCTTCTCATCCTCCAGGTCTGCTGGGTCTACTATTGGATCCCTGAAAAGAAGGGCGAACAGGTCTACGAATTAGCTCCTCCATATCTTCTCCCGCGTGGCTGGCAGCACGTGTGCCCCAATGGGTGACGACACCGAAGCGTATCCTACCCCTGGAAGCAGATACCACCCCATCTCTCTCACCTGTGAATGAACCGGGTCTGCTGGGGCGCCGGGAGTAGACCACACCTGACCTGCCTGCAGGGGGGAAAAAGGGGGCACCGCAGCCACGATACCTTGGGCTGCAATGTCAGGGCAGGCTACCGGCACCCATGCTCCGTTCCACCACAGCAGCTGAGTGGGCGACTCCCCCGCAGCACTCACCCGGTGAATGCCCTCTGCTGGCTGGTGGCTGAGAGGGGGTGCAAAGGATGGGGTCTGATACTGTGTCACCCCCTGGTCCCCACGATACAGTCCACTGGGGTTTCTCTCTGACTCAGATTGCGGCGGCAATTCCAACCCCACAGCCCCCGCCCCACACGGGGTACCTATCCCCATCATACTTTGGCTTCCCCATGCTGTAGGCGCCTTCTGGGTTGGTGCGCGGATGGCACGTTGTTCAGCCATGTCTTGGATCGCTCGCTCCAGAGCTCCTATGCGCCACCGCAGTTCGTCGTCCTCCTGTCCCAGGGGTGATCCTGGTCCTGGGGGTTCCTGGCACTCGGGTCTGTAGCTGGGAAACAGTGGGGGAGGACCCCCCAACTCCCTCTACCCCCGATCACATCTGCAAGTTGCGGGTGTGTGTGTGTGTGTGTGTGTGTGTGTGTGTCCGCCCCACCCCCGACCAACGGTGGCAGCAGCAACAGCACTATATGGGCCTGCAGCATCCCGGGCAAAAGGACCGGCCCGGTCAAGCAGCCAGGCAGCGCGGAGGGATCCAGCTGCGGGGAATCAACACCAGTCCCACCAACCAGGGTGTCCGCCCTTAAGTGCCTGGGTGCTGGTGGGTCCTCCGGGAATCTCGCCGGGGGATTAACCCTGCGCCCCCCCCGGGGCGGCTGTGGCAGCGTCAGGCCCAGCATCCTCAGCTGCAACAGGGATGTTGCTATGCCCCCCTGCAGGGGTGGCCCCCCCGTCCTGGCTGGTGTCCTCCTCCCCCCACAGCCGCCATTCTCTGCAGGAGCGCCTTGCAGCCCGCGAGGCGATCCTGCAACGACGGCGCCACAGGGGCTACTCCTGGGGCCTGAGAGCCCCCTTCAGCTGCAGACAGCTCACCCCTGAGTGGTGGCCTTCCCCCCCCCGGGCTGCCCGGGCATCAGCTGCTCAGCCTCCCCAACCCCTTGCGTTGGGGGGGGGGGGGAGGAGCAGCCAGCTGTCCCAGTGGGGACGTGGCTGCTTTTTCGCAGCCTTTTTTCTTGCCCCCATACCCTTGTGTGTGGGGGGGAGAAACCTGAACCTTTTGCCCGATGCGGCAGCGATACTGCCGGAGGTCAATCCGCCGAGGAGCCCTGGTAAACGCAGGGCTTGCTGCTCCGTGTGTCACCGCATCCCGGCTGAGGAGGCAAGCGGCGATCTGTGAACAGCACCGCCCTCCGCAGGGCGGTGCTCCAATCAGCTTGCGCGCTCTTTGCACCCAACCTGGCTAGGGTTGCCTAGCAACCCCGGCCGGGTGAATGTAGAGCTGGTAGCCGCTCTGTTTCTTTTTCCCCACGGGCCGAACAACTGCGCCGGGAGGGGGAGGGGGGAGAGACGCCCCTCTCTTTTGTCCTGTCCTATCTTCCACGGTGGGAGGGGGCGAGGCAAGATAGCCATCACAGCCAGAGGGGCCGCGAAGGGGCAAAAAGCATAAAGATTTGCATCCCTTTCTAGATGTCCTGTAACTTGTCTTTTTTAAGGGTAGATAGCCCAATTATTTGAACTCACACAAAATTCTTAATGAAATCTTGTGAAAAAGAAAGGTTAATTTTATACACTGTGTAAAAATACTTTAAATTTGTAGCACTTTGTTCCTCTATTACAGCACCAATTTTACTTCCTTTACATTTCTTATTGAAGTTATACCCATACATCCCCTCCCCTCCCCCATCTGTCCTCGCTTGTTCACCTCATAACTAAACAGTTCTTTCATTTTAAAACTCTTTTTTTCAAGTGTCTCTGGTTGTTTTTGTTGCTGTCTCTGGATCACTTCTATCATTCTAGGATACACATATGACTCTACACAGCACACAGAGGGTTCCCCCCCTTCTATTTAATTTTTTTTAAAACGACAACTTTGCAACTATTGAAGCATTTCTGTCTTTGACCTATGCCTTCTAGTTCAACACATTTCTGCTGATGGAACTGTATTTATCATTCTGCTAATCTCCCTTTGGAAATGTAATATGGAGAACAGCAAGAATTAGAATTCAAAACAAATCATTAATCAACAACTAAAAAACCCTAGAGTACTTACACTAAAAAGCATTTGATGACTTACTGAAAATGTAGAAAGCAACGTTTACTTCTTCAATGAAGAAGTTTGGTACTGTAGTACACTTAACTGCATGCTTGCATCCAGTTAAAATAACTAAATTTTATTATGACAGCTCCAGATTTTCAAATTTTTGCATTTGTGTTTCATTGCACAGTATTTCTGATGAAAGTCACAGATAAATGGTTTTTAGGTATATTATAAGCTACGTGGAAATAGAAAAATCTCTCTCAAGAAAGGCATTGGTGAAAATGCTAAGACATTAAATTGATGTTTGACAATGCCATCCAACATGTCTGCCAATTTTTAAAAAACTTTAAACTTCTTAGTTCCAAGAAATTTTTCATCTATAACAAAAACCAAAAAATTCAAAGTGGCTTTGAAATAAGATCAGCTCCTGAAGAAAGGAAAATCTGAACGTTCTTTGAAATTAAATAACAGGGTCCACATTTCCAATGTCTTTTTGCACATTATCTCTTTTTTCTGCCGAAAGATACTCAAGAATATAGATGTCTCACTCAGCAGTGATGTCTGTGATGTAGGAAAAGAGAGAGAACATCTTGCACTTAAACAGAGTTACCTTCTAATATTTCTTTGAACACCCTTCATCAAACTATTTCCATCAAAAACAATTTTTCCCTTCCAAGTCAGCCAACCAGACTTACAACACTTCTTGTACACAAACCTGATCCACATCAGGCACTGCTTATGAGGTTGGGGTTTCTTTTGGCCAGTAAAGGACTAAGTGTCGGGGGGTGGGGGTGGGGGGTGAGGCAGTTACTTCCTTGTCCTGTTTTGTTTCTTTAAAAACACAGACAATAGAGCAAGATCTGCTTTTTTAATATAACATTTTTGAGAGTCTTAACCTTAGATTCTGCTGAATTGAAACTATCCATGTCAATATAATCTCTAAGCATATTACTGAAGCTTAGCCTCGAAGCAGGCAGCCATCAAATAATATGGTACTTCAAGCTGCTTTGTTGCTCTCTTATTTTGAAATTTTGCCAACCGGAGGTCCAGAACCGTGGTTAGGTTTGACCCCCGCCAAAGATTCACTGTGGTGAACAACTGGCGGGGGTCAAATGGACGTTCACGGGAAAGCCGCCACCACAGGGGATCCACTGTGGTCCACTGTGGTGAAAGGCGTTTTTGTAACGTCTGAAATTACCCCATATTTTGTTTGTTTTTTTCAAAGGTGATTACCTGTCTCTGGCCAAGCTTCTAGTCCCTGTCCGATCACCAAACACACTACTCTCTGGAGCAGCTTTCTTTTTTAGAGAGCTGAGCAAATTAAGTAATTAATTAATTAATTTAATTGTTGCTGAGCTCTCCAAGTCATTATTATTTAGCTGTCTTGCATTTTACAATATTTGTGGAGAAGGGTCTTAAGATAGCATTGCCAATTCTGAAACCAGGTGAGAGAACAGAAATATCCTATAAACTCTAAGAAAGAAATCAGAAACTAACACCCTATCCCATGATCTACTAAGCCTCTTCCTTGACTACACTGCCACATCCTCCATGCACCTTTAACTATCCCTTCTGGTCTCTAGTTCCCCATGCCTTGATGGCATTCTCTACCTATTTGAAATTTCTAAACCTCAGAAACGTCTAATGCTGCCCACCCAGATGTAGAAATTACATACAAGAAGAAAAGGACTACCCATCTTGTACTATTTCAGTCTCAGGATTGTTTGAAAAAGGAGGGTCTATTTCTACATGGGTAATGCACCTTCCTTACACTGTGCTGTCATCATCATGCCTTCAGTCTTAATTTGATGGGACTATCCACAACAAATGCCCTTTTCACATGAGATGCCTTTCCTCTCACCTACATGGGAGACTGAGTGGCTGGGGGGGGCGTGTCCATGTGATCGCTAGTGTGGGTGGGTGTGCGAGAGCACTCCCGCACTCCACCCATCCAGGGCCGGATTTAGGAATTTTGCACCCCTAGGCCCTTCTCAGACTGCTGCCCACAAGCCAAGCCCTGCTCCTAAGCCAAGTCCCGCCCCCACGCTGCGTGTTCATGGGTGGGGGAGCCCCATGTGAATGACATGGCATGCATGCACGCAGAGAGTGAGGGTGCATGCATGAGCCCTCCTAACACGCATCCCCAATCGTCCCCACGTATGGAGCAATCGGGGAAAACGGTGGGTGCTCCGTGGGTGTGGATGGGGGGGGTGAGTGGGGATACGCGTGTGGCCGTGTGCACGCCCCGCCAATGCACCGGCACGTCCACGGACCCCGACACCCGGAGGAGCCCTGTAAAAAGGGCTTGTAAGGAGCCACTTGAAGAAGAACAGAAGGTTGCTGCCTTGTAAACAAGGTTCTTTGAGATGGCTCCAAACATTCTCACAACACCCACCCTTCCAGCCCTGCATAGAATTTTTTTCTTATATTCCTAGAAAGGGTTGGAAGGAACTGTCATTCTGAGAGGGTGGGTGGGGGGAGTGTTTCTCATACTAGAGGAGCTCGAGACCATCACGTGGACTATTTATATGGTGATTGCCACGCACAATCCAGTTGTGAGAATGTTCTGAGCCATTTTAACGAAACTTCTTTTGAAGGCAACAACTTTCTGATCACTCACATGGGGAGTTGTTTGTAAACAAACAGTTTTAGCTCCCAGTCTGATCGGTGTCCTGTTGCTGCTGTAGCTTTACTAGCAGGCAGATAGCAGGGGCAGGTGAGGGATGGGGGCTGTGGGCAGCAGCCTCCCGTCATGCAGAGAGAAAAGAAAAAAACAGAGTGGGGCAGTGCCAGCACTAGGACTGCCATCCCCAGAAAGTTCTGCCCAAGGCCTAGGGGGCCTGCCCCTAAGTCCGGCCCTGCACCAATCTCCATTGATCCCTGACACATGGAGGTATTGAACAAAACAGGAATGCCTCCATACGTAGAGATGGATGTACGTCCATGCGACCAGCTGCCCATGCACTGTACACTCGCTGTGGCGCGCGCACACACACACCCCGCATTGTTACTCTTCTCAGGTCCATTTGAAAAGGCCCAATGAAAAAGTAGGTTGGTCTACAAGATTCTTAGACTTCTGACCTTTCATCTGAGACAGTCAGATTTATGCCGCTTTAAACGATCGCGCTGTGTGCTTGCGCGGGGTTACCAAAACCCCACGAGGAGAGATTACAAGTGACGCTGCCAGCAATCGCGCGCCTGATACGGCGCCGCACATTCTTTTCAAGCTGCGAATGACATACCTCGATCAGGCTCCCGGTCAGTTCGCGGCTTGAAAAGAATGCACAGCGCGTATCAGGCATGTGATTGCCGGCGGCGTCACATGTAATCTCTCCTTGCGGGGTTTTTTAAACCCCGCGCGAGCACACAGCGTGACCATCTAAAAACGGCCTTAGTGCTGTTTTTCACCATACGGGCAGCTGTCACTTTGGAACAGGACTGAGACCACCAAATCATTTCACAAAGGGCAAACAGCTATTATGTGCTACCTGCTGCCACTAAAGCTAATGTTGGTACAAGTCACTACTGAGCTAAGTCAAATTCAAACCAGTGAACTCAAGCTGGAAGGTGCTACAACCTATGATCAAATAACGAAGTAATTATTTTCAGCCTATGGGAAACAGAGTCTACAGGAGATATGCACCTATGGCAGTGCAAGAATTCCATTATCAGGTTAAATCCAAAAGCGGTTTTGCCACTGACTTCAACAGAGCCAAATTTTCACCCAGCATGTTTATCTTTTAAAATATAAGAGTTTTTAATATCAAAGATATTCAGTTTCTACAGCCATTTTACATTTATCAAGGTGTTAGTGTTCTTTCTCTATAATTTTTAAAATAAAAATCTATTTGTTACCATTTAGCTTCAATTATTGGCTTTGAAAAAATGAAGTGTAGGCTTAAGCTCCTGCTTTTAAGTTTAAATAATAGACACTTGAAACAGTAACCTCTACGGACCCTCATTAGAGTCCGAACAAGTGAAAAGACTAACAAAATCACACTGCAGGGCAGGGAAAACAAAGAAAACATCCAGCTCAGTACAAGAGCTGTTCATTCTCTTCTGAACAGTACAGCTTAAGAAACTAAATGAGTTTCATTACAACAATCTAAGGACTTACTGAATTGAATAAAAGCCTGACCATGTCACCTCAAAACATAAGGCCTAGTAAAGTAAATAAGTCTATTTGCGTAGCCTAAGCCATAGCAATAACAGATACAATACAAACATATGGGGGCCTGTGACCAACACGGTACGAATCTAATGGGCCAACCTCTTCAAGTAAACTAAACAGACTTCATGGAATTTTATTTATGTATGTATTTATTTATTAAAATATTTATATCCTGTCTCTTCTTCTCCCAGCAGCTCGAGGTGACTAATAATAAAAACACAAAATACAAAAATACACTAGTAAAAATAGATTAAAACACTACATTAAAATTCAGCTTTTTGGGAACAGTTTGAAAACCTATGGGAAGTTAGCCTGCTGGAGCCAGTGTTTACAGTCTGTGCTCAACAGAATAAATGGGGAGTCTCCTGCCCACATTTCATGTGCTTGCGGCAGCCTCCTCTCAGTGGGGCCAGAGATCTCCCTGTCGCCAGGCCGCTGACAGCCAGCGGGAAGTCGCACTCTCCCTGCTGGCTTTCAGTGGCCCCAAGCTAAATTGCACTTCCCTCTCCCTGCCAGCTGTCAGCAGCCCTGGGTGTGATAGGCACAACTCTATGGTGCTGGTGTACCAGGATGTGGGCGAGGCTGAAGGCAAACCTAACTGATGGGCCATGGCCTTTTGGGCTCCCATTAGCCTGGATTTCCATTCATGGTGGACCTGCAATATCCCTGGACTCTACTGTGGATGTGGCAGGTGTGGGCTAACATCTGGTGGCTACCTAATAAATATGCATGCAGGTGGGTATGCACCTGGTGTGGGGTAATGTAGGCTATTATCTAATTTGAAAACACCGTTTAATGCATTATGGAAATATTTTCATTTCAATAAAACTGTTACCTTGCTGGAATTAATTCAGACATGTTTCAGATATTATGAAACCACTTAATTAATTATCCCAAATATCTTTCTGGTCATGTCTATTATAATAAATACCTCAAGCCAAATTACACTGAGCTACCTACTGTGGACCTGTACAGAACTTTGGTTTTGGGAAAAGACAAGCTAGAAGGTAGTGTCTGGCTTGTAATGTTACCAGCATTATTATGATCCAGCTAAAGCTATATAATGTTTTTGCTGATCTTACATTATAATATAATTAAGGTAATTCAAATAATTACTTGTTAAATAGATGAAATTTTGCTCATCAGCATAGAGTCTTAGAACATAGCAATATGAAAAAATTTGACTACAATTCAGCAGTTTTGGGAGAATCAAAGCCTTTGGTGAGAAGAAAGTGGTAAAAATGGAAGAAGGCTAGTAAAGGCCCATGACACAGGGTATTTTCAGATGTTACGAGATCACGCTCAACCACAGTGAACCACGCTCAATCCCGCGGCGGAGCCAAAGGGCCTTGAACGTCTGTTCGGCGCGCGCCAGATGTTCATCACGCTCAATACCCACATGGGGTCAATTTCAACCACGCTTCCCGGGCTAGCCGGGGGAATATCCTGGGAAGCGTGGTCAAACAGACCCCCACCGGGAACCAAGGAAAAGTAACGTCTGGACGCCAATCCCC
>QEPC01010260.1:1521659-1559300 GCA_003113815.1 Sphenodon punctatus
GGAGGAGGCGGAGGCAGGGGCAGCGATGGAGGTGGAGGGGACACAGGCGGAGGAGGGGGGCACAGGGGTGCACCCGACCAGGGAAGCGGCCCAGGGACAACACCAACAGCTGCAGGCGGGACGCGACGCCCCGGGGACAGCAGCCGGAACGGGGCCGGAGGAGGCACCCCGGAAAAGGGTACGGGGAACCAAGGGGAGGGGAACAAGGGGCACAGGGGCCTCCCCGGGGGACCAGGAGGGGAGCAGGGGAGCCCCGCGAGGGGGCCCCATCGGGAGTTTTGACCATGGCTGGGGATCGGCTGCATGTCTGTTGTGCTGCCCCGGTCCGTGATGGGTCGGCCCGGTTCCCGGCCGTGGTCCCGGTCCCATCACGTCTGTTAGGGGCTTCTTTTCACCCCGGGGCGTGGTTGTTCTGTTCACCCCCCCTGGGGGTTCACTGTGGTGACCCGCCCGCCCGTAACGTCTGAAATCACCCACAATCAGGTGTCCTGGGTTCTATTCCTAGCTCAATACAGACATCCAGTGTGTCTTCTTAAATTGGGCGATGAAGGAACATAGTAGTGTTTTATGTAAAACACTTTAAGAACTTACAGTTGAAGAAACTTAATCACAAATCACTAGCAAATGTAACCCTCATTTTTAAGAAGGGTTCCAGAGGTGACCCTGGAAACTTGGTAAGCCTGACATCGGTACCGGGCAAACTGGTGGAGACCATTGTTAAAAACAGAATTACTAGTCCCGTTGACAAGCCTGATTTGATTTGATGGGTAAAAACCAGCATGGCTTTAGCAAAGGGAAATCATGCCTCACTAACCTGTTAGAATTTTATGAGATTGTTAATAAGCACATGGATAGGGATGAACCAGTTGTTATAGTATATTTGGATTTTCAAAAAGCTTTTGACAAAGTCTCTCACCAAAGACTCTTGAGCAAACTAAGTAGACATGGGATGAGTGTGTGTGTCCTGGAAAGAGGGGTAAAGAGTGAGGTGGCTAAATTTGCAGATGACATCAAATTATTCAAGATATTTAAGACCCAGGCAGACTAAGGAACTACAGAGGGATCTTGCACAACTAGGTGAATGGACAATAAAATGGCAAATTATATTCTGTGTTGATAAGTGCAAGGTGAGGCATGCAGGGAAAATAATCCTCACTTTACATACATGACGCTATGTTCTAATCTGGCTGTAACCACTCAGAAGAAGGATCTTGGAGTGATTGTGGATAGTTCCTTGAAGACATTGGCTCAGTGTGCGGCAGTAGTCAAAAAGGCAAACTGAATGCTAGGCATTATTGCAAAAGGAATAGAAAAAAAAGGAAAAATATAATGCTGCTGTATAAATCTTTGGTACAACCCCACTCTGAATACTGTGGGTGATTTCAGAAGTGACGCATTCCAATTCACCACAATGAATCCCACCCCGGTATGAACGGATTCACCGCGGGCTGTGGTGACATGTGCGGCCCCAACGAAAGTGACAGGATCGTGACCACCGCCTGGGGGCAATCAGAGAGCACATGGGCTGGGAGAACACAACAGACATGCAGTGGAGACATGGACCGCGGTTCGAGCCCCAGAATGCACTGCGGCTGGGGTCAATTCCTTCCACCACGACTGCGGGTTTCCGTTCAGAAGTTACTTTTCATTCACCCCTGCCGTGGTGACCATTCACCACACTTCTGGACCTCCTCCCACCCCAACCTCACGAAGCGTGGTTAGCTTCACCCCGGGCTGCATTTGACTGTGGTGAACATCTGGATGCGAGCAAACAGACATGCACAGCGTTTTCACCACCCCCCGCGTTTGACTGAGGTTGACTGTGGTGGACATTCACCACGCCACTTCTGAAATCACCCTGTGTGCAGTTCTGGTCACCCCATCTCAGGAAAAATATAACAGAATTAGAAAAAGTTCAGAGAAGGGCAACAAGAATGATAAGAGGGATGGATCGACTTCCATATGAGGAGAGGCTCAACAGGTTAGGGCTTTTTAAGCTTGGAGGAGAGCTGATTAAGGGGGAATATAAATTGGCACAATTTATCCTATTTGTTTGAATTTGGCAGAAAGGATCGTTTGGATGAGGGCTAACACTGTCCAAATTTCATGCAATCAGATAAAAAACAAAAAAGGTAGAGCAGTTTAAAAATTGGAAAAGAAAAGTTTTTTACTTCTGGGTTTAAGATGCTTTTTATATCGCATGGAAATTCAGTTATAGAAATATTTTGCTGACCTTTTCTTCTGTTACATAACTCAGGGCTGCATTCTGGTTCCTGCTGCTTTTTGACTTTTTAGAATTCATCGTGTGGTTTAAAAGTTATAAAAATCCCCAAATTCCATTTCACTCTAGGAGACCACACATGTGCAGTTAAGCTCCTCGCCTGCGTGCCTGCCGCCAGGGTGCTCTGAGTCAGGGCGGGGGAGCCAGAGTTGCAGTCAGAGGTTTCGCCTGTGCTGGCTGTTGGTGAGAGGTGGCTTTTAGATGTAGGAATTGAAAAGGGGGGCTTCAGAGGCTGGGTTATAGCTAAATTTCTGACCCACGCTTTTAACGTACGCTAGTTGTTTCTTGAGTTTAAGGTACCCTTGAATAATTATTCCTGAATCATGGCACAGTGGTATGATTATTTGTACTTACTGTTGCCTTCTTGTTATTGTATATCATTTTACTGTTATTGTATCACCTTATTTCTGATATTTTTTCTTCTTGTGTTAGTTTTTATGCAATGACCTATGGTCAAGCTAATAATAAATTCAATTGAATTGAATTGGGGCTGGGTTAGGGTGGGAGGAAGAGGTGCAGTGAGGTGGTACTTTAAGACTTCCAGTCAGATGAGGGAAAGTGGTGCAGGGATTTGCAAGAAACCTTCCCCTGAATCTGGGTTGCTGGGCGGGGCAACTGGTTCCCTTGGCTGGAGTCTCTGCAGGGAAAGTTCCCCATGGGACACAGCCAGCCTTGCTGCTGCCTCCCTTGCCCTGCAGAATCCTGGGGCAGCTGGAACCCCTAAGATAAGGGATACAGCGGGGCTTCCAGCCTGTCCCCCGGACCTCCACATTCCCTCCCCTGCTGGGTGGGAGCCTCCAGCCCAGGGGAGCAGCCACCCCATTTAGCAAAGCACAGCCTGGGGAAGCTCCAGCACAGCAGCAGCCATGCTCCCTCTCTTCTCCCTTCTGGGCAACAGTGGCAGCAGCTCCTGCCTTTCCCGGAGCCCTCTCCAGCTGCAATGCCACCCGGGAGGGAGAAGATGGGAGTTGCGGATGCTGAGCGGATGTCCCTCCCCCGGCTGCTGGGTGAGGAACTTATCCCAGGAGTCACTTTGCTGGCCGTGGGCAGCTGCTCCGCTTGACTGGAGCCTCCACAGAGGAAATTCCCCTGGGGATGGTTCCAGCTATGCCACTGCCTCCCCTGCCGTGCGGGATGCTGGGGCAGACAAAGCCCCCAGCACCAGCACCATGCCCTAAGGGAAGAAAGGCAGTGGGGCTGGCAGCCTGACCCCTGCATCCCAAGGCTGCACATGTGTGTCTTGGATTGGGCCCTCAGTTTACTGTTTAACTAGCCAATATACTCAAAAATGCTCTGTAAAGAAATGACTAAGTAATGATGCTGATACATTTATTTTTTAAAGCCAAAAAATACCCCGAAAAAAGGAAAAGAAAAGTGAGGAGACTCGAACTTTTCTTCAATTAAAGTTAGGGAAAAATGATAAAGAACTTTATTAAGAGTAACTGTAAACTTGTGAGTTTATAGAAATATGAAGACATTTGGTCCAGTGATTTGGTGCATTCAAAATTCTAAGTTTTTATCTTCCTTCATGCTTTTAAAACTGCAAATACTTAATTTCTAGATGTAAACATTTCTTAATTATATTCATGAATGCTATTTTGATGGAAAAAGCAATATGGACTGGTTGGCAACATAGTACAAAATATTTTAGTTTACAAGTCATTTCTATACAAACAGAGAGACTAATTAATTGGCATGCTTCTATAAAATACTCATCAATCTTAGAAAGATACAAAAAGAAACCAAATTACATTACAAAAAGAAAGCCCACAGCATATTGGTTAGTAAAAAAGTAAATGGAGGGCTCGAGCCAAGATTCATGTATGCACCCTCGTGTGCGCTGCATGTGTGAAGTTTTGATCGGACCCTGAGATTTTAAATGAATATTCTTAATAAGCTGCTCCACCAAGTAAGTGAATTAAAGCTATCTACCAAGTAACTAACAGGATTTAGCATGGTATGGTCCGCTTTAGCTTGTCCTTTTACAAACTGTTTCTCTCTGAAAAACAGGATCCACTTTCCTACAAACAAACTCTGTTTGCCATTAAAGATTGGTTTGTTTTTCAATGCTAGTTAGACTCTACCTAATTAATTCTTCCTTCAACTTGCAGCGGGAAGAGCTTACAGGAAGCTAGTCTCTCATAGAGGGTGTAATGTCTACTGGAATATACCTACAAAGGAATAATGGTTCTAACAAACTCAGTTATTTTTTTCTTAAGTATTATGATTTTTGCAGGGGGGAAAAACATCGACAGCTTTGAGTTCCCTAACTTGTGTTAACATCTGCCTGGAGCAGGCTTGGAGAATCGGTGGCTCACAGACAACACCCATTTGATCTGCCCCACAGAACGAACAGCGGAATAAGTGTAGGAAGAGTGAGACACACTGGGGTCTTTGGGCAGGGAGGCAGGGGCATGCTGGGGTGACAAGGACAGGGCAAAACAAGTTTACTGAACTTCTCTGTAAGTGGGTAGGGCAGGACCTGCCCAACTGCAGGTCATTCAGGTGAGCCCAATGTCCCCTAATTACAGCCCTTTACTCATATCGCCAAACAAGAGTGTGCATAATTGGTTATGACTAGCTAATTAAAAAGGAGGAATAGCAAAACAAATTTCGTTCTGACCAAAGAGGTTAAGGGGAGGCAGGTGCTGTACTGTGAGGGAAATGTATGATCCACTGAAATTAAAAGAGCATGATAGAGTGGCCTTGTTTATGCAGTAGGATGCTTCCCTTACAACTAATCCGTCCTATTTAAGATTTACATATAATTCCAGGACCCCCAACACCAACAAAGACACGCAGAGTATATAAAATGAACCCTCTCGCATTAAATGAGGAGATGGTTTGCAGGGGTGATGGGTGAAAAGGTTCCCTTCCCTCCCAGTCTTCCCCCACATCCAGGCATCGGCCAAGGGTGTGGGGAGGGAAATGGAATGAGAAGGAGAATTCAATTCATTGGCTGTTGGCCCTCATACCTCCTTCCCAGGCTCTTGGCCCACGTGAACATCAGGAGTGTGTCAGGGTTTATCTGGCTCTGCACTCCTGGGGCAGGGAGCATTCTCTTCAAAGCAGTGGCAGAGCGCTGCATGGGGTCTGTGAGCTCTTCGGCACGCTGGAGCAATAACTTATTGGCATTAGCATCTATTATGTTTTTACTTCATGCCAATATACTTGCAAATACTCACCTAAATGGCTACAAATAAGAAATTACATAGATCACGAAGAGCACTGGAGGCAAATCTTCAGGTACAATGTGCATACAAATTCACATAACATGGGTCTTTCAGAGTGGGGAAAGGACTGCACTGCGTTCACCTAGTCTGCGAATGCCAACTTTGGTCATAGCTTTACAGACATGAAATGTTTGTTACATCTCACAGGTTGGCAATCATTGGATTAAAAACTGCCTTTCAAATAACAAAATATACAATAAAATAAGACACAACAACAAGAAAATTAAGTATTTTTTTAAAAAGGTTTACTCCTGCCCTTGAGAGCCATAGGTCTTCTATTCCCAGTGAGGGTACATTTGTTTTACTAAGCTTGGAAAAATCTACCCCCCGAGCACTGGTTACAGGTTAGGTTAGAAACGGGTACAATAAACGTAGCAATCAAAGCTAGGCAACGGGCACTGGCATATTGGATTAAGGTCCAAGCACTGTCCCCCAATCGTGCCCCAAAAAGATTGTTTATGGAACTGTCGGATCAACCAAAGGGGACAAAATCATGGGTAACTGATATCCGAACTGAAGTGGAAAGAATAGGTTTAGAATATATTGCAGCAACAACTGACAGATTAGTCACTCCTGTGGATAAGGAACTTATGTTTAGACGTTTGGAAGACATTTCCCTCCAAGAAGACGGCAAAAGTTTATAATTTAGGGTATATTCGATTGATTTATTGTAATTGCCCATTGGAAATACCTTGTTACCTGAATTTGTCCTCTTACCGGCTGAGATAGGCTATTACAAGGTTGAGGTTTGCACAATTGATTTCTAAGGTCCAGGAGGGGAGATTATTTATTTATTATTATTATTATTTTATTATAAACATTTATATAGCGCCAGTCATGTGATCTGGTGCTGTGCAGAACATAGAAATAGATGTGGTCCCTGCCTGTGGCTTACAATCTAAAAGACAAGGAGAGGGAGACAGGGAGATGGACTGAAATTCCCCTGAACCAAAGACTGTGTCCATGTACTGAAATAAAAGTGGAGGATATCCCGCATGTGTTGGGATTGTCCTCTATATGAGGAGGAGAGGAGTAAGTGGCTGCCTATAAGGGAACTATGTAATACAAAACAGGGTATTCAAGAGAAAACAGTGACACTGCTTCAAGAAAGCTGGGCAAGTTTGTTCTAGCACCGCAGGCAAGAAGAAGAAAAATGATCTCAGATCCGAATTCTACAAAATCCTGAAGAGTTATCTGATAATTTAAGCCCGGAAATAGGAAGCTTAGAAGGCCTTGGCAATCCTTATGTAAGTCTGTCATATGGGGGAAATTCCCTAAACTTTAAATTAATCTGCTGATTTATTATGTTACCTTAATTGGTATGGATATTGTAGTGATGGTCGAGGTGACCAAACTAAATATTGATATATAAATGTGTGTTTTGAGGGTATGGTTGCGGAAACTGGGTTTGGGGTTTTTGTATTTATATTTTTGTTGTTTTTGTTTTTTTAGTGTGAAATGTGTGGAATTTCTGCGTTGTATCTGTTCCGAGTTTTGTAAGGGACTGGGGGGTATCCCACCATTTTGTATCTTATGTTATTGACATGGTTATGATTTGGCCAAATGGCCGTAAATAAAATCTATCTATCTACGAAGCTTGGATAAACTGAGAGAAACTGGGCACAAGACAGATCAGATCCATATGGAGTGCTGGGAAATGATCTTCATGACATATTTATAGGATGTATGCTGATGCTGAATTTCTGAGTTCGTTAAATGTTCTCCACCTCATTTGTAGCTTGCTTATCTTTAGGGCTAGTCATTTCCTCTTTATGGCTTTTCAACCTGTTTCCTTGAATCTTCAACTTAAAAAAAAAAATTAGCTTGACTCCAAGACTAGCTTGAAATAAGAACCTGACAAGAAATCAAAGAAACAAGTTCTTTTCTAAAGGAATATCTCTAGAGAATCAGGTCAAAAACCTACCTCTGGCCTTTTAGCACATGTGGGAGACATAAAAGCAGCTTTGTTTTAAAAGTTGAGAAGTCTGTACACAATATTGATAATTGTTTTCTTCTGTTGTTGCTTTTGAGCAACTTCAATCCAAGATCTTGCATGCATCAAAGGAAGGTTTATATTTGGATGGGCTTTGTTTGATGAGGGAGGGCTCCCTTTATTTTCCTTAAGTCTTCAAACAGCTTGAAGGAGTAGGTGTAGCCGAAACAGCCTCAAAAAGGGCCCCAAACATAACCGAGTAGAAGAACAGAATGGGAAACTTCTTAGGAAACTATACAGCTCTAGGTTCAGGTGTACACAGTTTGGGAGCTGGATGAGAGAGAAAGCTAGGGAGAAAATCATATTTGGCAAGTATTCTTCAATTTCATCTCTCAAATGCTAATGCATTTGAGAGATGAACCATGAACCATGCACAATGCACCATGGTCCTGATCCAAAATCCACTGATGTCAATAGAAAAATTCTTTTTGACATCGAAGGGTGCTAGATTAGGCCTCAAAGACTTCAGTATATATGGATTAGAGACATTTCACATACCCATTTAGGTAAGAACCACTTATCCATGTACGCATTGTAATCTATACGCAAATACAGGGAAACCTACTGGGGAATCCTGATTGGACAGCACAGAAAGTGAGCAAAGATCATTGTTAAAGAATTTTCCTTTCAGTTCCCACAAAAACTATTTGTCTCTGAAAGAGTCTGGCTTGAACCAGCTCTGTGTTCATTGGCTGCTTAGCCAATTTTTCAAATTCAAGCTGAAGGGCAGTTAAGCAAAGATTGCCTCTCTGCCCTGCCCAGTGTGCCAAAATCTTTCCTCCAAGTTATCACCTTGGGGAAAATAACTGAGACAGGGTGAGCTGGATCTCCTGCCCGCTCCAGGGACTGGCACCGCAGTCACCACATTTTGGGCTGGTGGGGAGGGCAGTTTAAATTAGCAGCTCTCCCACCCCCTCAGGGAATTCAGGTGCCAAACAGCTGACTGGGGAGACCCAGAAGAGCGCGCACACCCCAGCTGCCAAACAGCTGATGGGGGGAGGAGGGGAAGAGCTGGAATAGCAGAGGAGCCCAAGCAGCTGTTTGGCAGCTGGGGTGAACATACTCTTTCGGGGGCCCCCAATCAGTTGATTGACGGCCAGGGTGAGCACGTTCCTCTGGGTCCAATTCTCAGACCGCCTCTTGCTGTGGGGCTGGGCAGGGCCTGGCAGACAGGCGAACATGCCGGATTAGCCTGGCTGGATGAGCCTTGGCCTGCTCAAAATGTGTGGTAGCAGCTGCCTGCCCGCCCCATGGCGAGTGCAGACGAACATCTGGCAGCCACCAAACTTATAACCAAGTGACTCACGGGCTACTGGGTTTTTTTGTTTTCATCCTTTGTAAGGTTGACCTTACATCTAGTTCAGCAATAATGTATCTAAGTTGCCCCATCCAAATATCAGTTGGAATGTGAGAGAAAAGACAAACTTCTAATGCTTCTGCAAAGATAGATTTGAAATGAAGTGTTTGGAAAATCCCTGCAGTTTGGCCTGATAGCCAGCCTCCAAAAGGAGGGTGAGGGTATCGGGTGTCAGACATGGAGAGCCAGACACAAGGTTGAAGTCCAAATAAAGTTTATTTACCAGAGTTAGAACAAGTTGCCATCAAGCTCCAATGCTGGGGGACCTGACAACTTACAAGAAAGGAGTCTGGGGTGCAGGTGACACCCTAGGGACATTTATAGGATTTAGACAAAGACCCTAAAACTGACCAATAAAGAAAGAACTCATTCGCATATTTTACATGTGAGTTTTCACAGTTTTACAAAGGATCATGTTTTGAAGTACAGGAAGTCTTTAGCTCTCCAAACAATCCTTGATGGAATTAGTCATGGGTACCACATTGTGGCAGAGCTGAGATTCTTTGCAGGAGTAAGAGCTCGGAGAATTGGAGCACTGGCCTTTTAAGTATCCCAGACTGTGGGCTAATTAGGTCATGTGACATGCCCCTGGGCTGAGGAGGCAGTATAAAGGCCAGAAGCCACACGAAGTGGAGTGTGGAGGTGGTTTACAGAGTGGAGTTGTGAAGCAAACAGTTGCCACCAGGTTGGAGTGAAGCCTGAAACCAAGGCTTAGTGGAGGCCTTAACACTTGGAAGCCTCCATCAAGCAAATCCAACCTACAGATGGCGCTTTGGAGACCCTGGTGGGATCCACTCTGTATTGTGCACAAAGGCAAAGCTTGGCTGGGTGTGAGCTGCTCAAGGAGAGGACACCCCTGGACACCACTTGTTTGTAGGATAAGCCCCTATAAGAGAGGTAAGGAACTGGCTGTAAGGGGCAGATGAGAGGCCAGTGAGCAAAGTGCCACCCCAAGCCAACCAACCACCCTGTTGTGGCGAGACTGAGGGGAACATTGTGCGGGAGCTGCAGAGTTAATTCCCTATACAGAGGCACCGCCCAATTATAAAGAGGGCTGCGCCCCGGCAGCTGCCACACACATTCATAGCAACAATGTATCAATATGGTTCTTCTTGGCTCCAGCATGGCTGGGAAGAGCCCTTATCATGGATATTCACTCACCAGTTCCTGCTTTCACAGGGGTTTTATTGCTTTCTTTGCAATAGTTGTTGACCATCTGAAAATTTTTATTTTCCAGTAAACTGTCCCTTTTGCTTAAGCCGGTCCAAACCTTTACCTACATTTTGGCTCACCCTAGTTGCCCAAACACGAGGGATCCATCCCTACAATAAGAACCTTAGAGGAACAGTACAACAACCCAACTTTAAATTAAGCTGGAGCATGAGAACCAAAATGGCCATTCTGTTCATCTCATCCTGTATTATTTAGGCTTAGGAATATGCGCGTTTTAGCAGGAATGACAGGTGACACAGAGGGTGCTTACAGATGCAAGCCCGGTTCTCCCCTGGGTGGTCCGTCTGTCTAGAAGTGGCCCCACCAGATGTGGCGGAGCAGCAGGGGCAACCCCACTGGTGGTGTGGGCACTGGCCCGAAGTGGAGCAGCTGTCCGTCTACTCAGCGGACTCACGCTGCCGCTCCACTTTTGGTCAGCCATTGCCCCAGAAAAAGCCATGAAATTGCGGGCACCAGTCTAGGGCGTTGGGCGATCACCCACAAATCTATGGTACAGGGGTGGGGGAGGCACTGTGCAGGCGGACCGCAGGCTGAGGAACCTTCCAGGTTTGTCTGAAGCTGAGCCAGGTGGGGGTGGACATCGGGGTGCACCCCAGAGCTGCTGACTCTACATCCACCTAAAAGCACCCAGAGTTCTGGCCTGAATGGGAGGCGGGGGGGGGGGGGGGAGTGATGCTTATTTTTATTTTCCCAATTGCTTTTCTTAGCTTTTGAGATAACCACCATTATCTTACTGGCTTCACACTACATGTACCTTATTGGTTTTTACTGATTATTTATCTGAATTTTCATATTGTATTTTATATTTTTAAAATACATATATGATTTTTATGACTGTTGTGAGCCCCCCCCGAGGTGTGGGATATAAGTTTATAAACTATTATTAATAATTATTATTATTATAGTCTTTCTGTTCAATGCATTTTAATGCATGTTTTATTTATCTTAGGAAGATCCCTTATGCTCCTGTGTGAGTTCCAATTGTTATGGCTTGTTTTAATTTCCTTTAAAGTTCTTGGTCATTCTTCTCTTGAAGTATTGCTGGTTTCACTTAATATGGTATTCTGATATATGAAGCTTCCTTGTCTCATCTTTGAAATCCAAGAATAAACAAAATTAAACAACCTAGCATATTTTGTTTTGTTTTTTTAAACGAAGTGATGGAGATTAGAAGTGGGGCAAGTCTTACATACCACTAGGATGCAGAACAAATAAATGAACTCAGTGAATCCTTAAGCAATGCCCAGTCCTTTCATTTTAAATTTGTTTGATTTCTACCTGCTCAGGTTGCTAATCCATAATGATGGAGACGAATGGGAGTGGGGGGGGAGGGCGGGGCGGGGAATCCTGTCTGAAAGCTAGCTGAAAACTGGGTAAAACTGTACAGGATTCTAAATTTATTTTAGAGACAGAACTAGATGTAAAAGAACAACAAAACAAGAAAGAACAACAAAACAAGAAAGAATGGTTTTAGGATCATCTGTAAGTCGGCTTAAGAAGACGTTTACTTCCCTCAGCTATTTTTCTGAGTAACCCAAGAGGCACCTCTAGAAGGATGATTATTTTTGAGCTACATAGCTAGTCCAGTTTTAATTTTTTTTCTAGCGTTTGAGACTTCATTTATTTAATTTGCTATTTGCCAAAGGGGGGGGGGAACCCCAATTAAATAAGTCGACAATGAGTGTGCATAATCATTTAAAACTATCTCACTGTCACCTATAGACTGTAACCTCCTGTAGTGTCATTCTGTATACTTGGGACGGAACGCAGCTCCTGTTGAAATCAATGGGAATTTAGCCATTGACTTCAATGGGAGCTGGACTGAGACTTTGACTGTAGGCTCTTTGTGGAAATGAATGTATTTTTGCTGCATGTGTGCAATGCTTAACGTAATAAGAGGGCCCTAAAACCCTAACTGTGGCCTCAAGACATCAATGCAAAACAATTTAATGAATTTAATTTAATAACGTGATTGAAAATTACAAAATTTGGGGAGAAAACTGCAGGTCCAGATTCTGGCATCCCCGTGAATGTGCAAGAAAAGGGAAATAAAGTGAAGGCACAATAGGGAATACAATGTTACTTTTAAAACAGCATCTGATTCTGGAGTAACCAAGAGAGATTAGAAGTATTTGTACAAGTGATACAGCAGTTTGCCGAAAAAGGCTCTTGCGGAGTTAGTCCATGGTAACTACAGGGCAAGTATGTGTGATCCAATATCTGCATGACACTGAGGTATACAATCTTTCTGTGAGTACAGAGAAAGTGAACTCAGTAGTAATGCCAGTGAACAACTGAGTCATGTTACATGCCAAGCAAAATTAGCATCCACCACAAGGCCGCTGAACACTGGCCAGTCCCAGATGAAGGGATTACAATTCATATAGATGTGAAGTTGACAGGACACAAGCAAGTTCTCATGGCGAACCACGGGAATAGAAATGGGCTTGAAGCTCTTTCTGCTACCAAGCTTACTGCTTTCTTATCTCAAACAGTAAAAACTTAGCAATAATGGATGACATATGTTCTTAAATGCCTTAATGGACTGGGGCATATGAGTACAGGGATATTCTCATTCATTATTCATGATCCCAGCCAGACTGCCATGCTCATCAGAGACACAGGATCAACCCTACATCCATTCAGAGTGAGATTCCAGGGAACTAGACTATTTCCAGAGCAGTTTAAAACTCTAATGTAACACTCACAATGAGCTCTTGACTATGTTTAGAACACTGGCCAAATCCCCCTTTTCATAAAGGTTTACAGGCCAATATCAAGATCTAGAATAATGACATAATAAAAAAGAAACGGAGGTACAAGTGACTATCAACACCAAGGCAAGAGAAGAGGCTCAATCTAGTTTCAAAACTTAAATCTGATTTGTTTATAACATTGATAGCCTAGATAATATAGTGGAAGGTGGCACTTTGGAGAGATAAAACGCAGTGAAGCATTTTGAAGACCCAGTAAATGTATACAGAGGTTCTTTGTCAGGTTACAAGGATCTGCAAATGTATACAATTTCTTTACATAAATGCACACCCGTTTTGCTGCACACAGTAAAAAACCCAAATTCTTCCACAATGTTATCTGATATTTGCTAAGTCAAGACAAAGTAAAGTGGACTTGGCATTTTGGGCTTAGTCTTCCCCTCTGATACTTAACCAGGGAGCAGCTGATCTTTCAAGATGTATGAAGATGGGTGTCTGAGTATATGGGAAGGAATATGCCCTAAGGCTGCCCTACAGAAACATTCTCAGTAATAGGCTTAAAATGTAAAACATTTAAAGTTCCTGATGTTCTCTTTGATATTCTCTGGGCAATTTCCTAAATCAGCTTCAAATTTTGCTAATTTTGGCTTTAAAACAACAAGCACCACAAATGATTTTTTAAAAACCCACCCAGATGGTAACCATTATCTGAGCCAGAAAACAGACAAATAGATCCACTTAGGGCAAACTAACATATTGTATTATATCACTGTGATGTACTGTAATGGGATACGATTTACATTAAAATTTGTTGTGAATTAGAGATTTAACTTATGGACTTTCCATGCAAATTACAACAACAAATGATACAAAAATCAGCACTAATAATGGCATGCATTCCATTACTAAAGACAGGGTTATTTCCAGACCAAAACAAATGGGTAAATTATTTCAAAAAGGAGCATGCAGCTTCCTAACAACATTCATCAGATGAAATATAAAAATGAATGAAGTCTTGATTACTTACGGTCATTGAAGTCCTCGTGACACTTCAGAAGTGAAAGAGTTGCTTCAACTGGAATTCTGACTACAAGACATGTGACACTCTCTGACCAACTAAAAGCACTGATTATTTTTCTAACCAATATTGGCTAACACTCAGGAATATGCACTAGGAATTGAGAATGGGTGGCCAGGACCAACTACAGACTGTTCCATTGGGTGAAAACAAGACATGAGCAAGTGGATGCTCTGGCCACCTCGGGGAGGGCCACCACACAGCAGCCACCTCACTTTGGGCTGGAGCGGGGTGGGGGAACAGTTCCAATATGAAGCCCTCCTGGGGAATTTAGATGAGTAGGCTGCCATCACAAGCAGCTCTCACACCATGAATCGGCTGACGAGTCGAGCCGTCCATACAGAATAGTACTCTGGACCCCTATTGCCAAACAAGATTGGGCCCCCAGGAGGAGCTGCCGCCAAACAGCTGATCAGGCGTGGTGGTGGTGGAGCGTGCTCACAGGCGCTCACGCACTCACAGGGCTGCTCCAAGCCTCTCCTCCCCACCCTGATCAGCTCTTTGGCAGGCCAGGTGAGGGTGCGCCTCTATCTGGTGGCCACTGAACTGATGAGCAGGTGATTGGCAGGCTACTGTCTCATTTGTTTTCACCTATTGACTGCTCACTCTATTAACAATGATTTAAGAGGGTTGAAATTAATACTGTCAATACTGGATTACAGAGATACAAAAAGTAAACCACAAAAGTACAGGAACTATGCCAGGCTTAGCAATAAATTAAGAAACAGAGCCATTTCTTAGAAGTTAGGAGATGAGAAAGCATTCATAAAGGTTTGTTTCTCAAGCCTCCTGCCCTCTTATTTTTGCTCACATAACATCTTTGGGACAACTATAATAATCAGCTACATGGAAAATATTAGATAAACATTTCAGTGCTTTTGGCTGCCTTTAGCACAATAAATGTTTTGTTATTTCTGATGAAAGTGAGACATAGCATACTAGTGATTTTGTTTCATCTCTGAGTTTTCAGCTACCAACCAGCACCCAACATCATGTGACCAACGATCTCTTTACATACAACTAGTTTGAGAACTACTGGTGTAAAAATAATATAAATATGTTCAATGTGTTAGGCACGTCTGAGTAAGGCAGACGGAAACCTACCTGACTCATCTAAACGTGTAAATAGAGAGAGGCTAAAACCGAGGACCACCATTTCCCATAGATTTTAACGACTCGGGCGGTACAAAATCCCCTCCAGGAGCATTATTAGTTTTTAAACTCCCAATAAGAGAATCAATTTCCGCAATAGAGACAGCAGGTCAGCTAGGCAATGTCTCTACAGGGCTAGAGGGAATAACAACAGCACCTGAATGTCCAGGTGGCAGGTGTGGCAAAGGGTGCATTCTGCCAGTTACATCTGGTACGTCGGCTAAGGCCGTATGTCTCAGACTCGGACCTGGCCACAATCATCCATGCTTTTATTACCTCGAGATTAGACTACTGTAATGCGCTCTACGTGGGGCTACCTTTGGTGCTGGTCTGGAGACTGCAGCTGGCGCAGAATGCGGCAGTCCATCTCCTGAAGGGGACAGGTAAACGTGAGCACATTACTCCAGTGCTCCGCTCTCTGCACTAGCTGCCAATAGTCTTCCGGACCCAATTCAAGGCATTGCTGTTGATCTTTAAAGCCCTAGACAGGCCTGGGCCCCACCTACCTTCAGGACCTCCTCACCCTCCGGATTCTGGATCAACCTCTGCGGTCAGCCAGGGGCGCCCTTCTTGAGGTCCCCCGGGTTTGGACCATAAGGAGGGCGTTCTCTGTAGCTGCACTATGGCTGTGGAACTCCCTCCCGTTGGAGGCCCACCTGGCCACTGACCTCCCCTCTTTCCATAGACAGTGTAAGACCTGACTGTTCCGCCAGGCCTTTAACAAGGGAGATGGGATGTGTGGGTTGGGCTAGGGAGGGGTTTTGGTACTGAGTTATTTTAACTTTGGGGTTATTAGTGTTATTTTTAATGTATTTTGTTTTATTGTGTATTTTAAAATAATGTTATCTGCCACAAGATGCTTATAGCAGGAGGGAGCGGCATATAAACTTAATGAATAATTATCATTATTATTAGTGCGAGCATATAATTAGCTGAAATAACATTCTCATTGGAATTTTGACACCTGGGTCAAAAGAGCCAGGCAATCTGCATGATTTAGCCCATTTATTATAGCCCAAAATCTGAAACTCTCTCCCTCCTGCACTGCATCCACTAAATGTCTCCATTGCACTCTATAATATGCTAGTTTTTTATCCTTCAAAGGGTTCTTATAATCATTCTGAGGTTTAGAAAAGGAGGGGCAGTTCTTTTGCATTACACGATCTATAATATTTAAATAATCTCCACAATTCAGCTCTTCTAGCCCGACAATCACTATCAAACCAATCATTCTTAAGGGTCCTAGGCTTCAATCCCCACTTGCTTTAGACAACAGAGGCTCCAGCTTGGCAATGATATCATTATAACCAAGCAGTGCCTTCTCCATTATAACCAAGCAGTGCCCCGATCACCTTCAAACTCAACTGGGTTCCCTCCGCAGAGTAAAGCGAGCTCAGTATTTCCTCCTTAACTTCCTCTGACCATCTAACTCGTCTCCTGCCACACTTAGCTAATTTAAAGCCCAGATTGTTGGATAATTTAACATTTCCCTCAATAGCTAGAAACAACTCAACAATAAGGGCTGATGATCACTGTCTGGTTGGCAACCGATCTGAAAATTGCCAATATAAGGGGAAATAACAGGGGAAACTGCCATATAATCAATGACACTGCCACCTGACCCAGCCAGGACAAAAGAGTCAGTTCTCCATCACGATCCCCAAATAGTCTCCCCATTTAAGGAGTACAAATCGGCTGCAAATAAAAATTTAGCAAAGGACACACCAGCCTTATTAAGCCCCTTATCCTTTTGTTTCCTCAAAACAAAAGCCCCCAAAAGAAAACAAATCCTCATAGTTACTGCCCATATGGGCATTAAGGTCACCTGCCAGTAACACAGGGTCTTTCGGGTAGGATGTAGTAAGAGCCACCAAGAAACTTTGCTAATCACTCCAAGCGGATCCTATAAATACCTTAGAGGTACAAGGAGGGATATATAAATTTATCAGCAGGCAGCTAATATCTTTAAAGTCTAACTTCAAAGAACACACAAAGGGGGGCTGTCAGGGACCTTGAGGTGCAATTACAGCAACATGCTCTACGTGGGGCTTCCCTTGATGACAATTCAGAAGCTGCAGCTGGTGCAGAATGTGGTGGATCACCTCCTTTTGGGGGTGAGGCGCCAGGAGTACATTACACTGGTGCTCTGTAGTCTGCACGGTCTTCCTGTAATTTTCTGGGCATAATTCAAGCTACTTGTTTTGACCTTTAAAGCACTAAACGGTGTAGGTCCCACATATCTGAGAGACCGCCTGTCCTTCCATGTGCCATTGCAGCCCCCCACGACTGGCTGGGAGTGCCTCCCTGTGGGTACCGTGTGTCTTGTTCACACGATGAGGGCTTGCAGGAAGCTGCTCTCAGTTAATGGTCTGATGTTATGGAACTCCATTTCCCCGGATGTTCATTTGAGCCCAAGCCTGAATGTCTTCCAGAGGCGGTGTAAGACCTTTTTGTTTGTAAAGGTGTTTGGCGGGCAGGGATAGTGTTTGGGGTAGGGTTGTGAGGGGGGCTGGATGTGGGAAATGGGGAGGTGGTTATTGAGTGGGTTTTGTGGGGGCTGTGGGGAGGTTGGGGTTGTTTTTGTCTTTTATTGTTTTATGGACTTGTTAGTATACTTTTAAATGTGTTTTTTATGTTTATATTTTGTTTGTAAGCTGCCCTGAGCCTTTTTTAGAGAAAGGCGGGATAAAAGTTTAATTAATGAATTAATTAAATACATAAATAAATAAATAAATAAAGATTATTGGGGAAAATGAATTATTCTAAGTAGGATCCTGGACAGGCCTTTCAATATCCAGCAACACGTGGACATGCACATGCCCCAGGTATGCAGACCTGAGAATGGTGAGGATTCTGCCCACCCAGCTTTTTCCAATTTTCTGCAAATCAAGTCTGTGTGCAACCACAGTTTTTGCTCACATGCTCAGAAATGTGCTACAACAGTTTGTTATATGTTGGGCAGATCTCTATATAGAGATTATAGACTTGGAGGCTTGTCACCTTCCTCACTAGAACAGGATTAGGCTCAAACATACACATTATTGTTTTATTAGTGGTACTTGATTGTCTGCTGAAAGCCTAATGTTTTATTTTCTTTGTGTACAGAATATTTTTGGTTATTCTTCTCCTTAGTTTGGAGGAAAGACGTTTGTTTTTAATCCTGTTCTGTTAGTACAGTATATGCACATAGACTTTCAGTTGTTCACATAGATGCTACCATTTTAAACCACCTCCATGTATAGGAAGCACTGACATATTTTTAAAAATGTGGATACAATGTGTGAGGCCAGAAAGATGCCCTGCACTGTGTGGTGATAGAGGAGATTATAATCTAAAAATATTAACTTGCTGCCAAGCTGCTGAACACAAAGGGATAACTTATTTTTTTTGGCAGAAAATCAATGTATAGCGTCAAGACTGTATATTGACAACTTGATTATAAAGGACACTGAATATGTTTAACCCTGGAATAACACCAGAGCTGAACAGAACAAGACATTTATGCAGCATCAACAAGTCTAGCATGTATTAAATCCTACTTGTTCCTCTCAGATGTAGCTGGTTTTATGATTTTGGTATGCTATCTTTTTTTATCTTGTACTTTGGTGTTTAGCTCTCTTCCATTTTTTACCCCATGTATAAATGGCTGTTCCTTTTGTCTGTGAAATTATAAAAGCTTAAATTTAAGCAGGTATCACTTTAGGGAAGGTTGCTTTAAAGGCTGTTTATATGAAAAATAGAAGTGTTAACATGAATATATATTTGAGATTTAATAGCCTACACAATGAGGTATATGACTGTATAGCATGGTGTAGGCTAGACTACCACGATTGGAAAAATTTACACCTGGAGTAAAAAGATGCAATGTTACTGAAATCAGCAGCACCTAATTTGTAAAATATGAATTGCTGAGGCTCAAGTCTTCCCCAGAAACCCCGTCCCCGAAGCCACACCCCACCCCAAAACTCGAACCCTCATCTCTGGCTAGCACTCCAATCACTTGATCATCCTGCCACTGTACAGCTCAGTATGAAACAGTAGTTCTTCTCATTTAATCCAGCACAGGGAACATGGCAGGAATGAAAGCCAAATAAACCATCCAGGGTTTTTGTGGCTTTTGTTTCCAGTCGTGAAATGGCCATTATGGACCTTTTCCTGTTTTTTCACACTTCTGGGTGCACCTTCCTGCTGGACATCCTTCCTAGGGCTCAGCCCCCACCCCTGTTGAATTTAATTGCCGGGGCTGAGCCGTCTGACTGGAGTTCTGTTATTGTGGTCCCAATATTTTTAAAGGGTGACAGATTGGTACCTGGGAATTATAGGCCTATTAGCCGCCTTAGTGTCATCAGCAAGCTTTATGCTAAACATCTGGCTTTGAAATTAGGAGACTGGCTGACTCAGGAGAATCTACATGATGAGCAGATAGGATTTAGGGCAGGGTGTTCAACTATGGACCACTGCTTTGTGCTAGCTTACCTGGTGGAGAAGTAGATGGCCAAGCAGGGGGTCCTGTATGCAGCCTTCATCGATTTGAAGGCTGCCTTTGACATGATCCCCCGTGATCGTTTCTGGTATAAACTGTCTTGCACTTCAATGGACAGCCAGTTGCTTTTTCTGATTAAAGGACAGCATGGGGAAACCTCCCTCAGAGTAAGGATGATGCAGTTTTGCTTTCCACAAGCCAGGTGGGTTTAAGGAGACAGATGGAATCATTTGCTACATATTAACATTTAAATCTGCTCAATGTCAATTATGATAAAACTAAAGTATCGGTATTCTCTAAAAAATGTACGGTCGATAGATGGTTTATGAACGGGAACTTGATTGAACAGGTTAAGTTTTTCCGTTAGGTGGGTGTAGTATTTCAATCTACTGGTATTTGGGCTCTTCATACTCAGGCAGCAATTGGGCAGGCAAATACGTCAGCCTCTGCCTTGGCCCGTTTCTTTAGGATCAAGGGAGGAAACATGCTTCTTACAGAGATTAGGATTTTTAGAGCCAAGTGTTTAGCTCAGCTGCTGTTTGGGGCTCAGATATTGGTGTTGGGGAAATCTGATGAATTGGAAATTGTCCAATCTAAGTTTCTGAGAGGGTAGTTGTCTGTACCCCGGTGTGTGCTTAACGTTGTTATTCGTATGGAATTAGGTTGTGTAGCAATTTCAGCTAGAGCCTGGACCTTGATACTTTCATTTTGGCTCTGGCTTTTGTTTTCTTTGGCATCTCCTATTCCAATGTTGGTCCTACAAGATAAATGGCCTAGTGGCTGGCTCTCACTAGTACTTGCCAAAGTACAAGCAATGGATTTTTCTCCTGCCTGGCTGCTGTCTATTGGCTATTTACAAGCTAAACAAACTGTCAAACAGCGGGTCCTGGACACAACTTTCCAAGCTGATTTGGCTATTATTAAGGCCTCCAGGTCTTCTCTTCATTATGCCCTGATTACAAATCCGTCACCTCAGCCAATGCCTTATTTGAGTTATGACCCAAATGCTAACTCACGGAAACTCTTCACTTGGATGAGATTTAACTCTTTTCCCTCTGTAGTTTTGGAGGGTCGGTACCAGGGGATACCTTTTGAAAACCATTATTGCCCTGGTTGTGGGGGTGTGGTCGAAACTGTTATGCATATTCTATTTGATTGTGCATTATATGCTGACTGTCGGTCCAATTTACTGAGAGACCTGTTATAAATAAATTTCCGGGCAGAGATCTTGATTTCTACTTGCAGGCTCTTTTGTCCGATGAGTACTCTTATGTTATTTGTTTGGTAATTAACCTTTTGTCAGTGGTTTTTAAGAAAAGAAGGCGGTTCATAGAATCTTAAGGGTATATTTTAATTGCTGCAATGGATTATGAATGTTTATTGCTAGTTGCATTCTGTATTTATGTTTGCACAGTGCTGGCTTTTGCCTTAAAATAAATTTTGAATGAGAGTTGTAATTAAGCTCACTCTTGTTCAGGGGAATAGGATGGTTGCTATTGACCTGGGAAGGAACAAGACTATTTATGTTTAGTTTTTATGTACGGTCATCCTGGTCACATGCAGGGGTCTGGCATGGTTGCGCTATTACTCCAGGGAAGAGCAAGACTATTTATTCCTGTTCCTTTGTATGTATTTTTATGTATTTGTATGTATGCTTATTGGTGTGCTGTTCATTGTGTATGGTTTCTTAGGCCAGGGCGGAAGCCAGTGCCTCAATAAATTAACCATAATCCAGCCTCAAGGTGATGAAAGCATGGATGACAGTGGTCAGATCTGAATGAGAAAGAAAAGGCCACAGCTTCCTCACCAGATGGAAGTTGGTGAAAAGCGCTCCTGGCCACCGACGCAACCTGACAATCCAGGCACAGCAAGGGGTCCAGAAGAACTCCAAGGCTGCAGACCTTATTGACCAGAGGGGTCAGAATCCCCTCCAGGCCAGGAAAGGATCATCACCTCGGTTTTGTCTGGATTCAGCTTCAATAGGTTCATCCTCATCCAGTCCCAAACAGCAGCCAGGCATTGGTTAAGCATTGAGACTGCAGGGCCTGGGTCAATGAAAAAGAGAGGTATACACGTTGAACAAGAGGGGAGGCAGAATGGAATCCTGTGAGACCCCACGGGGAGGTCCCGAGAGGACGACGAGCAATCGTCCATCACCACTCTCTGGGATCTCCCCAACAGGAAGGAGCAGAATCACTCAAGAAGAGTCCCGCACACCCCCACCAGGTTTCGCAGTAGTGTCACCTTATGATCAACCGTATCAAAGGCCACCGAATGATCTAACAGGATTGTTAGACCTTTAGGGAGCTGGATGGCCCAGAGAATTGTAGTAGGCTCCTAGAAGCCACAGCCTAGGCAGTTTTAAAATAACTAGACAGATAGGCAATTTATATGAATACAGTACAGGATAATGGAACTGTAGCACAGGATCAAAACACATGGCTATCTGAGGGATGGACTATCAGTGGACTATATGAAATGACTTGTTTTGTATCTTCTAGCCATATTTTTAAACCAAGCCTTATCTCTTTCATTTCAAGGAAACTCCTACATTCCAAGGAAATGGAGAACAAATAAAAAATAAATCTATGGCAAGTACAGAACAAGACAACACTACTGGGGGCAGCAATGCAAGATTTTTGTTTGTCATGGTACAAGTTCATTTATTTGTGCCCCAGACACAGAAGGTCATCTTTAACACTGATCAATGGGGGGAAATACAGTATGAGTTACATTCTATTGGTTTAAAATGGGATACGAAACATTATGCACCAGACCAGTTATATCTCTTAAAATAAATAAAACGAAATAGTTGTTTGAACTGCACTGCCATTATGCTTTTCAATGTACAGGTATCATTACAGCCATGTATTCAAAAGGGTCATCAGTGGCACAGGACCAAGGAGAAGCTCAACATACATGCTTTCTAGCTAACGTTAACTATCTAGCTATAAACTTGCTTTACATATCAGACATAACATCAAAAGCTGTTATTTCTCCAGTGATCAGATCTGCTAAAAAAAAATATTTCTTAATGAGATTCATTTATTAGAAAAATGAAACCAAACCAAACAAGAAAAAAATATTTTCACAAGACTAAACTCTTCAAAAGCTACACAAGACTACACTCCTCAAAGAACTTGTGCTGGTAGAGCTCATAAGAACATAATAAGGGACACTGGGCCAGCAGTGGCAGTTGGTGGGGTAGTGGGTGGGGCTAGGCCAACAATAGGCAGGGCCAACCGGGGACACAAATCACACACACATCCCACCACCTGCCCAGGGGAAAAATAAGCAAAGCAACCAATCTCTCTCTCTCTCTCTCATAAATCAGTTTTACAAGCAGCAGCAAGAGGAACAGAACCAAGTCTAGTGCACATGGAGGCAGGCCAAGGACACAAATCTCAGCCCCTCCCCCCCAATCTGCCCAGGGGAAAAACAGGAATTAAAATCGGTACCACAGCAAGGTGCAGAACCTATTAGGCTGGTCCGCCACCAGAGGCTGATGGACCTGGTGCAGTTTCTAGGTGCTCTGGGGGAGATACCCTCCAACCTTGATGACCGTCTCATCGATGACCTCATTAAGCTATGGAATATCTTGCTGACTGAGGCCATCGATCAAACGGCTCCCAGGCGTCTGTTGTCTAGGCGACAGCCCCACAGGCCTCCTTGGTTCTCCGAGGAACTGCGGGTCCTGAAGCAAGAGCGGCGACAGTTGGAGCGACGGTGGTGTCCATCCCGAGCTGAAGCCGATAGACTGCGACATAGAGCTAGTTTACGAGCCTATGCCATGACTATGTGGATAGCAAAGAGGGAGTTCTTTGCTGCCCTCATAGTGTCTGCAAGATCCCGTCCAGCGGAGCTGTTCCGGGTGGTACGGGGGCTGGTCAGTCCGGCCTCCCTCAACCCGGGGGTTGAGGTCATTTTTCACCTGCTGAGACCTTTTTGCGGATTATTTCGCGGAGAAAATCACTCGTATTCATCAAGACCTCAATGCCGCACTTAACGCAGTGGAGGAGGGAGAGGTTGTAGAAGCCCCGACTTGTCCGATTTTATGGGATCACTTTCAGTCGGTGACACCCACTGACATGGTGGAGGTGCTGGGGGCTGTTCAAGCCACTTCTTGCGAATTAGATTCGTGCCCATCCTGGCTGATTAAGAGCTGCTGGGAGACAATGGGATCATTGCTGGCCGAGGTGGTCAACGCCTCCCTACAGGAGGTCAGAGTGCCAAGCTGTCTCAAAGAGGCGGTGGTACGGCCTCTGCTCAAGAAAGCATCGCTTGACGTTGACTCCCCTGCCAGCTATCGGTCTGTCTCTAACCTTCCCTTTTTAGGGAAGGTTACTGAACGGGTAGTGGCTCAGCAGCTCCAAGAGCATCTCGATCCTGTCGGTTATCTGGATCCCTCTCAGTCTGGCTTTCGTCTGGGGCATGGCACTGAGACAGCACTGGTGGCTTTGGTCGATGATCTGCACCATGAAAAGGATAAGGGTCGATTGACTCTTTTAGACCTATTAGATCTGTCGGCTGCATTTGATACCATTGACCACGAGATGTTGGTGATGCGCCTGCGGGACAGTGTGGAGGTGGGCGGGATCATTCTTGAATGGTTCCGCTCATTCCTGATAGGAAGAACTCAGCGGGTGGTGCTTGGTGATCATTTTTCATCACACCGAGACCTCTCGTGTGGGGTCCCGCAGGGCTCTGTTTTGTCCCCTCTCCTATTCAACGTGTATATGCAGCCACTCGGCGAGGTGATCAGGGGGTATGGGGTGAGGTGTCATCAGTATGCGGATGACACCCAACTGTACCTCTCATTTTCAACAGACCCAGGCCCGGCTGTCTCGGTGCTTACCCGGTGTTTGGCAGCTGTGGGGGACTGGATGAGGGCTAATCGACTGCGACTGAATCCTGACAAGACGGAGGTGATGTTAGTGGGTAAGTCGATGGAGATGACATCCCCCTCAATTGAGGGGGTTTGTTCTCCACTGACTTCCCAGGTTCGGAACCTGGGGGTGCTCCTCGATGCGCAGCTCCGCCTGGATCTCCAGGTGGAGGCTGTGGCGAGGGGTGCCTTCCGCCAGTTACATCTGGTACGGCGGCTTTGGCTGCTGGTGTCGGTTTCGGATCTGGCCACGATCATCCATGCTTTCATTACCTATTGGTTAGACTACTATAATGCGCTACCTATGGTGACTGCTTGGAAGCTGCAGCTGGTACAGAATGCGGCGGCCCAGCTCCTAGTGGGGCTGGGCTACTAGGAGCACATTACACCAGTGTTCCGATTCCTGCACTGGCTGCCAATAATCTTCCATGCCTGATTCAAAGTGTTGGTTTTGACCTATAAAGCCTTACACGGCCTGGGCCCTGCCTATCTGCGAGACTGCCTCACCCCCCGGGTTCTAGATCGGCCTCTGCGGTCGGTCGGGGGCACCATGTTGGAGGTCCCCCGGGTTTCGCGGGGGGCCACGCAGGACAGGGCGTTCTTGGTGGCCACACCGCGCCTCTGGAATTCCCTCCCAGTGGGGGACCGTTTGGCCCCGGACCTCCCGGTATTCTGCAAGAACTGTAAGACCTGGCTGTTCTGTCAGACTTTTTGCGAGGGGGAGGGGTAGGGTGTTGTGTTTTCCCCCGTTTTTGTTTATTATGTTTTTAAATGTTTTAATTGTTTTAAATTATATTTTTATATTGTATTTTGTTATTGTTAGCTGCTCTGGGCTACCATGAGGTAGGAAAAGTGGGATACAAATATGGTAACATAAAATAAATAAATAAATAAATAAATAAATAAGAACCAAACACCCACATCTCTGAGCTACTTCTGGCTCTGGCATTAAAAAAAAGCCCTCCACATCCCCCCACCCCCCCAAGCAACTCATGGTTCTGGCATTAAAAAGCAATCCATACATTTCTCTCCCCCTGAGCAACCCTGGCCCTTGCATTAAAAAGTAAATTTCTCCCACTAAACAAAGTTTGGTCAACTGTATGGGCACCAAAGGAGAAATATTCATGTAGGATTAGCCCCCCGCCTTGGATAAAAAGATGCCATTCTTTTACTTGGTCTGATGAAACCTTGGCTCCAGCCTCCCTCCCTCACCAGAAAGTGGAAACGTTGTGCCTGGAGCTTGACACTTTGCTCTTAAATTAACTCTGGCTCGCCCCTCCCCTTCAGTGTCCACCCCTAACCTTTTTTCTGGCCCTGATTAGCCACGGTGATGGCTCCATTGTCCCCCAATTTATTTATTTTTTTTAACTTGGATTCCTTCATAGGAATCCACTGGCAAGCTCTAAAACCTCCCCCAAATATAAATGAGCACGTGCGAAAGGGGGAAAATCTGGGGGGAAATCCTGTTGCTCTCTTGCACATGCTCTTTCAGCTTCACTCTACCACTCACCTTCCTCCAGGCCCCCTGAATCCTACCTGTGCACAGTTGCACCTCGTGGCAATCCTCAGGCTCTCCCCCATGCTTGTGTGCTGTTCCTGGGTGCGAAGCAATTGCCATTGCCACCAGTCTGCTCACACATGTATAGGCAGCAGCTGCCAGCAAGAATCAAGCCAGGCAGCGGCATTGCCATTCCCCCTCCCCGCCCACTGCACTTCACGCATGCAAGAAGGCAGGCGATTACTCACCCCACCCCCTCTCTGCCTGTCTGATGTGTGTTCCCAGTCAGTTGGCACCGTGCTAATCGCACCTGTGCAAGTAAGGCAGCTGGGCCCAGGGGAGTATGGAGAAGTTTGCTGCTGCACATACATGAGGTGTGATTAGCGCAGCACCAGCTGGCTGGGGACACACATCGAACAGGGAAGCTGGGAGGGGGTGGGGGTGAGTGCTCTTGCCTGCGTGAAGCGCAGCAGAGGAGGGAGGAAATGACAGTGACATCATGGCCAGACCTAATCTGAGTGGAGCCTCTGCTGCCAGCCGTCTGCAGCCAAGCGAGGCTAGCCCAGCCAGCTGGTGAGCGTGGCAACAGCCCTGAATGTAGGGCCGCCCCCCCGGGTCGCACCAGCGGCCCATCTAACCCAGCATCCTGTCTCTGACAGTGGCCAGCTCCAGTACCTCAAGGTATAGGTATAGATCCTCAAAGTGTGACCCATCTCCTGATGACTGTTTCCAATTGCAGGTAGCTAGGGGTTTAAGCCCCAACGAATAGGCATTTATGTATCTATTATCTAAGAATGTATCCAATTTCCATTTATAGCTATTTATGGTATTGGTTTTTGCAGCCTCCTCTAGCAACGGGTTCCACAACTCTATTGTCCACTGTGTGAAAAAAGTACTTCCTTTAGTTCATTTAAAATTCCTGCCATTTAACTTGAGAGAGTGTCCCCTTGTTCTCTTATTGTGGGAAAAGGCAAACAACACTTCCCTATTTACTTTCTCCACGTCACTCATGATTTTATAAACTTCTATCACATCCCCCTTAATCACTTCTTCTCCAAGCTAAACAGCCCTATGCTGTATAAGCTCTCCTCATATGGAATTCGATCCATTCCTTCTTTCATCCTTGCTGCCCTTCTCTGAACCTTCTCTAGTTCTATTATATCTTTCCTGAGACAGGACAAAGAGAAGTGCACGTAACATTCAAGGTGGGGTCATACCAAAGATTTATACAGCGGCATTATGATACTTTTATTCCCTATTCCTTTTGGAATAACGCCTAGCATACGGTTTGCCTGTTTGACTGCTGCCACATGCTGAGCTGATGTCTTCAAGGAACTATCCACAATGACTCCAAGATCCTTCTCCTGAGTGGTTACACCCAGATTAGAACCTAGAATAGTGTATGTATTGTTAGGATTATTTTTCTCTATGTGCATCACCTTACACTTATCAACATTGAATTTCATTTGCCATTTTAATGCCCATTCACCTAGTCGTGCAAGATCCCGCTGTAGTTTGTCACAGTCTGCCTGGGTCTTAACTATCTTTGATTTGGTGTCATCTGCATATTTAGCCACCTCACTCTTTACCCTTTTTCCAGATCATTAATGAATATGTTAAATAATACGGGTCCCAATACTTGAGGAACACCACTATCTACCTCTCTCCAACTTGAAGAAGTGACCATTTATTCCTACTCTTTGTTTCCCATCAGCACGCTGCAGATGCCATATTGGATGTGGCCAGCCGAATCTGATCATGTCCAGAACGAGCTGGCCACATCCAAGATAGCCCCCACAGCGTGCTGATGCTGCCAGCACCATCTTCGGAAGAGTTGAGCATTCTGGGAATAGGCCTTTCTGAGCATGGCCAGTTATGGTTGTTTTGGTTTTTTAAAAAAAAAACACCTTACCAGTCTGGGAAGACGGAACCCCTTCCAGAGGGTAAAAATACCAAACCCTGGACCTCCTGTTAGCCCCCCCGCTAAGTACCCTCACCCCTCCAAACTCAGAGTATTCTCGTCCGAGGACCGGCCTGACCACTTGTGACCAGCCCTCGAACTCTCAGAAATATTCATGATTTCTTTTTTTAACGTTTGGAACAGCCCTAGATTTTACCCATCAAATCATGCTTGTCAATATACTTAGTAATTCTCTTTTTAAGAATGGTCACCACCAGTTTGCCCCATACTGATGTCAGGCTTACCGGTTTGCAGTTTCCAGGGTCACCTCTGGAGGCCTTCTTAAAAATTGGTGTTACTAACCTCCAATCTTCTAGTACGAAGGAGGATGTTAGTGGTAGTACTGACAGTAGTTCAACAATTTCAAATGTGAATTTTGTCAGTACGCTTAGATGAATACCATCTGGGTGGGTGACTTGCTACTGTTTAAATTGTCAATATGCAATAAGACCACTTCTGGGATGATGCTCATTTCAGATACTTCCTCAGATTCATCACCAACAAAAAACAGCTCTGGTGTAGGTATCTCCCCATCATCCTTTGCAGTAAAAACTGTCGCAAACTGATTTACTTTCTCAGCAATGGCCTCCTCGTCTTTGAGTGCCCCCTTTATTGCTTGATCATCTAGAGGACCAACTGCTTCTCTAGCAGGTTTCCTGGCTCTGATGTACTGGAAAAAAAATTGGAATTGGATTTTTCATCTTTAGGAAGTTGTTCCTCAAATTCCCTCTTGGCCTGACTTATAATGGTTTTCAGTTTCTCTGCCAATCACTGGCTCATTCCTATTTACCTCATTTGGAATACTTTTTATGTTTTGAAAGACAATTTTTTTTTTCTCTCAGAGCCTCCTTAATGTTACCATTTAGCCATGCAGGCATTTGTTTGGTTCTCCTCTTACCTTTTTTTACTTGTGGTATACATTTAATCTAGGCATCTAAAATAGCAGTTTTCAGTAGTCTCCATGCCTCTTGCAGGCCTTTGACCCTGATGACTTTCCCTTTCCCCTTAACTAAGGCCGTTTTAACAGACACCCCCCTCCCCCCGCTGCTTGGTATTCAGGTGGGTGTGCGATGGGGGGGGGGCAGTCCGTGTACATGACCACAGTGGGTGGGGAATGGGTGTGCGCCCATGTAAACACCACGGGCGGTGGGTGTGCGGCTCCCGCCACACACTTGCCTCCACCCACAGAGCCCTCCGGTAAAATGGAGGCAGCTCCGTGGGTGGAGGTGGGTGTGTGTCTGTGTGAACGGACACACATCCACCTCCACCCACCGCGCTGAAACACCCACCCCCGTCCATGTATTGACAGCTATCCCTTCATCTTGTGTCAGTGCAAGGCATGACTCTTCTTCCAGGCTTTTGGTGAAAGGGAAGGGTTTGGGGAGGCCTAGGGGGTGGGTTCTTATTTATTGTTGCTCACCAGACTTGTTATTGCAGGTTTTATAAGTTAGTTTTGTATTTTGATTGATATTTATATTTTATTACATTTGTATTTGTTTTTATAAATTGTTGTATGCCGCCTTGAACTGCCTGAGGCAGGATATGGCGGGATAGAAATATGTAAAATAAATCAATAAATCAGGTAAGGGATAGTTTGCAGGGAGGCTGCCTTTTATGCTCCGCATCCTTGCCCCCTCCCCCCCACCCCCGCTGAGGCCGCTATGAGCGCCACAAGCTCAACAAAACAACATCAACCAAACCCTGGCGCTGTTGGGCAACAGCGGGGAGCCGTTCCTCCTCCTCCTCCTCTGCTGGGGATCAGGGTTAGTGAGGTTTGGGGGGGGGGACGGGGGACAACAGCCTGTGGCCTCCTCCCTTTGTTCTTCCTTGATGCCGGTGGTTCAGGGTTTCAGGTGGGGGAGGAGTGGCTGGTTCGGAGGCCTTCTCAGCTTCTCCTTCTCCCACTTGCGAGTTGAAAGGGCTTGGAGAAGTGTGTGTTGCAGCGGCAATCTTTGCCCCCCCCCCCCCGTGCACTGTGGCTCCTGAGTGCATGGCAGCGGCAATACCCACCCCCTCCCCCCCGCTCCCTCCTGTCTGGGAGCCTCGGCTGCATTATAAAAATAAATAAATACATTTTAAAAAACCCCACCGCTCTCTTCCCCACTGAGCGGCTTGGCGTGGAGGGAGGAGGGGCCGGATCGGGTTTTTCACCCCCTCCTTCCACTGGTGGTGTGGGGCTTGTTGGCATGTGAGGGGGGGTGGTAGCAATGGTTCCCCCCTGCCCCCTGTCGCAGGTGCACGATGCTGGTGTGCTTCTGCCCCCCCCTTCCCCGGGCTAGCCCTCATCCGGGTGGTGCGGGGTTGGGGATGCTGTTCAGAGGCGGGACTGGTGGAGCGTGGTTGTGTGTTCGGGGGGCGGTCCGCTCCCGCACGTTTTCTCTCCTTGTGTCCTGCAGTGAATGGTGGGGTGTGTGTGTAGTGTGCCCCTCCACCCCCATGTGGGGCTTGATGCTGCCTCCCTGGGGTCCTTTCTTCGGGGAATGCATGATGCCGCCTCTTGGGGCATTTCATCGGGGGATGGTGGGGGGTCTTGTGTGCCCCCCCTTTCTTTTTGGGCACAGCGTCACCTGCCTGGTGGGCTTTCTACGGGGGCTTACTGGGAGGGGCTGCACACCCCGCCCCTCCTTCGTTCTTCTCCCCTAGTCTGTGCTCCCCCCCCATGTGTGGCATAATGCCCCATCCCAGTAGCCCCTCTACTTAAGGGGCTTGCAGACTAACACCCCCCCCCCCCCGCCTTCTTCTACCATTGGGCGGGAGTACTATTGGGATTGTGGCTTTACCCAGAAACTCAACTGATGTCCTCCTTGCTGAGGGACCTGAGTCGGGGTGTAGTTGGCACTTCTGGTGTGGAATGTGGAATTGATTAACACTTGTCTCTCCTCTAATTGGGAGCAGGAGGCAGTTGGCACTCCCTGTTGCTGAGGAATTGATTAACACATGTCTCTACTTTATTGGATCAGGAGACATGGCTAACAAGAACAAGCAGAAGCGGGGCGGTGGCGCCAGGGGTCGTCGGGCAACTGGGACCCAGTCGCTGCAAGGCGGCAGGGGTGCCAGGGCCAGGATGCCAATGGCAGATGCTTCCCCAAGCCCATCAGCCACAGTACCACAGGAGGAGCATGGATGATGAGACCCACTTTTCCATGAATGACTTCTCATCCATGTTGGCCATTGCCCGGTGCAGTGTGCAGGCTGTACTGACAGAGCGGGGGTCCGCTGACAATGTTCAGCTCCCAGACCCCAAGCACTCTAGAGTGGCTGGTGCGGGGCCGGTTACGTGCTCCACGGTGGGCACTGGTGCCCCTGCACTGGTGACACAAGGAACATCGGCAGCCAGCGATCCCAGGTTACCGCAGATTGATGCAGTGGCAAGTAGCGCAGTGGATCTTACAGCAACGCTGCTCGAACCGGCAGTTAGTTACGACGGATCAATTGCAGTGGGAGACGGTAACGGAGTTGGGGATGTGATAGCTGCACAGGCTGTTGCGCTCCCAGCCCCAGAATGCTGGGTATCTACACCCACTGGGGCTGGGGATAAGGGTTCCCTTTGGTACTGGCAGAGGATGGCAACGTTGTCTATTGGCCCTGACGCAGCTCTGCTGGTGTGGGATGTGGGAGCAGTCCTGGCTGAGGTCCCAATGGCGGGGGGCACCCAGGGTATTAACCCATTTGCACTCAGATTCGCTGCCCCATTTTCTCTACTGGGGGACACATTTAGTGCAGACAACAAGGGAAAGGATTTGGAGGGGCGAGTTTATTGATATTTTTACGTTAATACATGGTGAAGTACCTAACGATGATGACAAGCGGGGGAAAAGGAGATAAGCAGAAACGGAGGAGGCCCCATGTTCCCAAGACATGGGATAATTGGTTGGGGGCTTGGATTATATATATGGGGTGGTGTCGTACAGGTTCTCAGCATGGGCCTTGCAGCTGTCCCAGTATGCGGCTCCTGCATAGGCCAGTGGCAGGGGTCCACACAGCCAGCGGGATTC
Organism: Sphenodon punctatus; assembly: GCA_003113815.1. NCBI lineage: Eukaryota > Metazoa > Chordata > Lepidosauria > Sphenodontia > Sphenodontidae > Sphenodon > Sphenodon punctatus. Next base: position 1,553,522 of record QEPC01010260.1, read on the forward strand.
TTCTGCCAGGGCCTTAGAAGCAGACCCAGGGGAAACCCGTCTGCTTTGCATTTAACAGAGATGACTGCTCGCGGTCGCGCTGTAGATTTCTCCATGCCTGCAATCACTGTGGGGGTGGGCACACTTCCTTTTCCTGTCCCGGGGGAGGTTCAACACCGGTAGGTTTAGGGGGCCACAAGGTCCCTTCAGACAGGATAAGCAGGGTCCCCCCCAGATAAGAAGGTGGGGTTACGGGACCCTCATCTGGCCATCAGCCTAATTAAGCTTCCCCGCCTGGCCTCCTTCCTGAGGTGCTACCCTAACCGGGAGGATAGTAAGCGTACCTCTTGGATGGGTTTTCTCATGGGTTTCGCATTCCGTGCGTGGGGACTAGGGTGGACCAATGGTCCAGGAACTTAAAGTCTATCAAGGGTATGGAGGAGATAGTCTGGCAAAAAAAATTAAAAAGAAATTTCAGCGAGTAGAGTGGCGGGTCCCTTTGACTCCCTGCCTTTCACAGTGATGTGCTGCTCACCATTGGGAATAGTACCCAAGAAGGCTTCTGGGGAGTACAGGCTGATCCACCACCTCTCATTTCCCAGAACTTTGCTCTGTGCAATACACGTCCTTCGACTCCACGGTATGCATGGTCAGGACGTGTAGCCGTGGAGCCCTGTTGGACAAATGTGACATTAAGTCAGCTTTCCGTTTGCTCTCAGTGTCCCCAAAGGATTTTGATTTGCTGGATTTCACATTTCAAGGTTAATATTTTTAGGATAAGGTCTTGCCCATGGGTTGTTCCATCTCCTGTGCGGCGTTCAAAAGGTTCAGTTCTCTACTGGAATGGGCAATCAAGGTCAGGGCAGGACTTCCATCGGTATCTAAATATTTGGATGACTTTTTGTTCATGGGGAGGGGGGATACAGGTGAGCATGCACATTTGATGGCGACCTTCGCTCTCCTTGCCCAGGAGCTTGGGGTGCCACTGGCAGTGGAAAAAACTGAGGGCCCAACTATAAAATTGACGTTCCTGGGCACTGAAATTGACACCATTGCCTGTACCTCTAGCCTCCCTTGGGACAAACTGACGAGGCTTCGTCAGATGTTGGGGGAATTCACAATCAAGGAAAAGGTCACTCTTAGGGATCTTCAGAAGCTGCTAAGCCACCTTAATTTTGCATGCAAGGTTGTTGCACCAGGTAGGGCTTTCAGCGCTCGGTTGGCCAGAGCCACGGCCGGTGCTTGTTCACCGCATCATCATATTAAGATCAACAAGGGAATGCAGGAGGATTTGAAGGTTTGGCAAAAGTTTAACTGAGTGTCGCTTTGAAGGGACATGCACCTCCTTGAGGCCGACCTGCAGGTAGTATCAGACGCTGCTGGTGGGATCGGTTTCGGGGTATACTTCAGGGGTCGCTGGTGTGCCCAACGTTGGCCTACCATTTGGGGGGAGCTGGGAATGCTAAGGAATATTTATTTTATTTATTTATTTTATAAAAGATTTTTATTCCACCCCTCCCACCCACAGGGCAGCTCGGGGCGGCGAACAACAAATTAAAAACAATAAAAACAATCACAAAGTTAAAAATCACATATGCAGGGATATCACTTTCCTGGAGTTCTTTCCCATTTTAGTAGCCATTTCGCTTTGGGGCGACGAATTCAGGGATGCACACGTCCGGTTCTGGACTGATAACCAGGCTGTGGTGTCTGTCGTTAATTCCCAATCTGCTAGATCTCCCAGGGTCATGTCCCTTGTCAGGTGGCTGGCGTTGAGGTGCCTGGAGATGAACATGTGCTTCACCGCATGTTACGTACCCGGCATGCAGAATGAAATTGCCTATGCTCTCTCTCGCTTTCAGATCGAGAGATTCCGTTCTTCGGCTCCTGGGGCCCACCCAGATCCACAGGTGATGCCCGAAGCCTTGTGGGCTTTGGGGACAAGCTCTTAGACGATGGCGTGTGGGCATCGGTCACTGTGGGAACCTGGCGCACCTACAAGAGGAGCTTTGAAAGCTTCAGGGAGTATCTAGCCGAGCATGGCATTGAGGGACAGTGGCCCATCCCTTCCGATTTCATTAAGCTTTTTGCAGTAGACCTGCATCATAGAGGGCTGGCAGTAAGGACTATTAGGAACAGGCTGGCCGCTATAACATTTTTTAGTAAAGCTAATGGGTTCGTTGATCCGTGCACCGGCTTCCGGTTAAGGAGGGCCCTGGAAGGTTGGACAGGGGCCCATCCCTTCCGATTTCATTAAGCTTTTTGCAGTAGACCTGCATCACAGAGGGCTGGCAGCGAGGACTATTAGGAACAGGCTGGCCGCTATAACATTTTTTAGTAAAGCTAATGGGTTCGCTGCTCCATGCACCGGATTCTGGTTAAGGAGGGCCCTGGANGCGCAGATCTCAGAGATACTGCTGGCAGTGTGTTCCGGCAGCTACGAGGTCGTGTTATTCAGGGCGGCCTTTACCACAACCTTTTTTGTGGTCCTGCACATAAGCGAGCTGGTGGCCTCCTCTAAGCTTGACTCTTCGGGTCGTGCTTTGGATGTAAGGGATGTTAGATTGGAGCGGGGGGTGGGGGTGGGGGGGTGTTAGAATTTATTTTGGAAGTATTCAAGTTTGTCTGCTCCATACTATTGCCCACCTCAACTCTCTCAGATTCTTTTGTATCCTCTTTATGGAATACACTGTATCGCTACTAATGATGGCATTCCCTTGGGTTGTCTCTGCCCAAACGATGTGCTCCATTGCAGTTGTCTGCTTTCCCCCAGATCTTAGTTTAAAAACTCCTCTACCACCTTTTTGATTTTTAGCATCAGAAGTCTGGTTCCATTTTGGTTAAGGTGGAGCCCATCTTTCCAGTATAGGCTGCTTCTTCCCCAAAAGGTTCTGCAGTTCCTAATAAATCTGAATCGCTCCTCCTTGCACCATCATCTCATCTACACATTGAGACTCCAGAGCTCAGCCTGCCTCTTGGGGGGCCTGCACATGGAACAGGAAATATATCAAAGAATGCTATCCTGGAGATTCTGGATTTCAGCCTCCTTCCTAGAAGCCTAAATTTAGCCTCCAGAACCATCTTCCTACATCATTGGTATTGACATGGACCACAACAACCGCCTCCTCCCCAGTACTCACTAAAATCCTGTCTAGATATTGCGTGACGCCCCGCTACCTTCACACCTCTCCACTTGACAGAGCTCACTTGCTCCAATGGGTTTCTTCTCATGTTAGTGCTTTGATGCTCACAGACCAAATGTCTAGCACTTAGTCGCTTTGATACCAACATCTACAGCTGATGCTATTTCAAAGAAGTCTATACAATCTATTGAACAGTGCTCCTATGAAAGCTTACAGCTTAAACAGGAGATGACCCTTTTTATTAACTAGAAAACAATACCCACTAGATTTTAAATTATTTGCCTACAGTCTATATGTGCACATCCTGAAAAAGAAATTATGCAATAAGTTGGCAAATATCTATGAATAAGTTTACAGTATGAACTTGCAAAACATAATGTAAATGAAAACTTGACAGTTTTAACTAACCTCTTCCATTTCCCTCATATATGGGTGGGAAAAGAGATGTTTTTATTTAAACGATTGCTCAAGCCAAGATAGTGGTAATTTGCCTCAATTGGAATCCAAACAGCAAATGAGTAGCACGGAAGAGGAAAACAAAAACTTTTAGAAACAAAATTTGGAAATACCACTTAATACAAAAAAGAAAGTTATTTACTATTTCCCAGCCTTACTTGGGGGAGATTCAGAAATCAAGCTTCTCTTGATGGGAGTTCTTTGAGGATATTACGGTCTAGTTTTAGAAAGAGAGAGCAGTCAAGATCAGATATTTGGATTTTCAAAACCTTTTGACCTTGTTTCTCACTAAAGGTCAATGCCTAGGCTAGAAGAAAAATTGGCACACTGCAATAAAAGCTAAGAGGCAAGAGACAAAGCATAGAGCTATAAATTAATACTTATCAGACTAGAAAGAGACACTGAAGAGCACCAAGACCAATCACTATTATTGTTGTTATTATTTTTTGTTGTCAGTGATTTGGATGGTATTGAAAACAAGACTTCTAGTTCCACCCAGAGATGAGCTTGGGAGATATGGCAAATAATTAATGCAGAAGACCAGATATAATTGAGGCAGCTGACTCAGTAAAAAGAGAATGCACCTCCATGCAGATGAGCTTACGAGTGTAATTACCATAATTCCTGAACTAAAAAAAACCAAAAGAAGTAATGGATATGGTGTATGCAAATCTGATGGATACTGAACAAAGCAAGTCATTAGTGCTCACATTGTGATACGCAACCACAACAAAAATAAATTAGTACAAAGTAGGCAGTACATCAGGTTACACAGATGTAACAATATAACTGCAGAACACTAACACCACAACTAAATATATACATTACAGAGGAATAGTTTGCCCATACCTCATAGGCAATGTTATCCACTACTAGACTATACACCTTAAAATAATGAATACACGTATTCCAAAAGAGAGTCTCTATTAGGAGATGGAAGGGACCTATTAGTCCCTGCAGTCTATTTCCTTGTCAGACTGGAAACTGTTCCCTTCCATATTGTACCACATCGTAAATTAAATCAGTTCTCAAAGTTATAAATTATTGGGAAGATGTGCACATTATTCTGGCTGAAGGACTCTTTACAGCCTTACTGAAATTTGTTTTTTGTTTTTTTAAATGCCACCTACTCGGGGCTAGCAGGTTCCAAATTAAAACCTACCCAAGAAAATACATTTTTCAAATGTTCAGTTGATTCCAATAAATTGACCGGCCTGCTAGATCAAGGCCTGCAAGATTATTAAAGTGCCAGCTATTATTTATGCCCAAGATATCTTTTTGTGACCTTCACTAATTACATATGAGAGATGCCAAGGCAGTAGAAATTGGCTGGATTACCTGTTTTTCCTAGCCTGTTGCTCTCTTTTGATTCAAGAGAGATCATTTGGTCCAGAACTCCTAATTGTAAATCTCCTTCTCTGCAAGTAGCCAGTCCAGACTCCCACACTTGCTGTACTTGTCATCAAACCCAGTAGGTAAGTCTCCCAGTTGACCATTTTTACATCTCCACTGATTAGCATTTCAGCTTGAGGTCCTATTAAAGGCCACTGGATTGCGGTTGTATACTACTACTCTACGGTGGCTGAGAGGGGCAGGGGGAGAGGGAAAAGAAAAAGAGAGACTGCATACATCTTTCTGTATTTTTTGTTTTGTTTTTACAAGAGGAGCATTATAAACAAATTAAATTAATCAGGCAACTGTACCACAAAAAAGGATGATGGATGAATTTGTAAGCAATCTATGGCCCCAATCCAAGGTATGTACATAGTGACGCAAGGGAAGACCACCGCCTCCTGACCACGCTTGCCACCCAGCAAAGGATGAGGCAGGTCTGCAGTGGCAGAAGCGGATGGTGGTGAGGTCAGAATGCAGTCGATTTCTCCTGTAGAAAACCAAAATTCTTGTGTATCTATATGTGTTTCAGACTGACAGGTAGAAAGTGTCAGGGCTGGGTCTTGAACCCATGGCCCTTGGGGTGCTGAGCAGGCTCTCCAGCACCCTGCGCCACCTGGTGGGCTTGTGAGGGTATTGGGTTTTCCACCTTCTGTCTCCCTTGTGTGCTTGCTCCCTGTGTGTCATGCCCCCTCCCAGCTGTAGCCAGTTGCCTTAGCCCTGCCTCCCAGCTTCCTGGTTGGCCACAGGAAGTATTTAAGCCTTGGTGTGGCCACAGGAAGCTGGTGGAGCAACGTCTCTTACCCCCT
>QEPC01010260.1:1559818-1594764 GCA_003113815.1 Sphenodon punctatus
CCCTGCTCTGTGTGAGCTTATGCGTAGTTCTGTCTCCCTGCTCCGCGGGAGCCTATGCTTGATCCCTTCTCCCTGCTCCGTGTGAGCTTATGCGTAGTTCTGTTGCCCCTGCTCTGTGTGAGCTTATGCATAGTTCTGGCCCCCTGCTCTGTGTGAGCTTATGCTTAGTCCTTTCTCCCTGCTCCGTGTGAGCTTATGCTCGATCCCGTCCCCCTGCTCTGTGTGAGCTTATGCTTAGTTTCCCCCTGCTTCCAGAGTATTGGGTAGCCTGCCAACATCCCTGTGGTGGGTTCCACCCTTGGCTCCGGACCCTGACCTCGATGATGAGTCGTGTACCTTCTTAGCCCAGCGTGCCTGGTAATTCTGCTGAGTACCTAATCTCTCGGGCGCAAGAGAGCGACTGAGAGGTTTCAGAGGGTCGCCTTGGGGCCACCCTTTTCCCCCCTGTACCTCGATTCCTCCTACCTTGTTTCCCCCTCCCCGGCTCTGTCCCCTGGAGCCTGATAGCGCAGGCCTTCCTTCTCCCTCCTTGGTTTCCCCCACAGCTCCGTACCCCGGAGCCTGACAGAAAGAAAGGCTGGTGCGCGCTCACTCTCTCACACACACACACACACACACACACACACTTCATATCCCTGGGGAAAAGACCTGTAGACTCCTACGTAAATGGACTGAAGAAAGGCCTAGTTTCATTGTAATTTATGTACTACCATTCTTCACTTCATAATAATAATTTGCTTGGGCTAGGCATCCATAAATAACCAAACACCTGGGCCGCAATCTCCCTCTGTGTTCAAACTGCACTTTGAGGCAGCACAGTAGGACGGCTGCAGGGAATTCAGGGTCACTTGTCCTGGGCTCATTCATTCCATCTTCTGCACCACAGCCCCGGCCCACCTAGCTAAGCCCATGCAGCTCCAGGTTGGGGATGGGAGATGGCTGGCATGGGAACCGCAAATCCACCTACATGAGGGAATTAGTCACTGGAGATCTTTGGTTGGTTTAAGGCTCTTTTGCACAAAATGCCTTAAAAGACAAGAGAATCTGTGCTCAAGAGCTTTTTTACAGTAAGGAATAGCTCTTAAAACAATCTTCTGACTCCATGCATCTGCTCTTGTCCCTAGACCATTCCACTCAACCTGTGCCAAGACAGGCCACCAGAGGTAAGTGAGGGTTACCCTCTCTTCTATGGCAGGGATGGGCAAAGTTCCCAAGCCCAAAAGCCGCAGACCCAAATTTTCATGTTGCCGAGGTCCACAGATGTATTACATTGAAGGCAGCTTCCCCCAAATCCCCTTCCCTTCACATCAAAGCTCTGACTCCCAGGCAGCCTGGTGGGTTCATGCACAATACAGCACAGGGCACACTCCCGTTGCTCCCATGGCCCCCATGAGGCTCCAGCAGCCAAAATGGCTCCTCAGCTTTTCTCGTTTCTGAGGGAGCCTCATGGACAGGCTCTCAGGCAGCCACTTCTGTCAAGAATGATTAATTCCTCCTTTTTTACAACATTTACTCCAAATTTTGCATAAACACGGTTCCATTAGAGCTGCTTCCATGAAGATACACATTTGTTACTCATTAATATTAGCTGTCCTGTCAATTGGATATACTGACATTCAAACAGACAGTACATTTGGAAATGTTCATTGACATTTAGGACTTACCTATAATAATTTAAGGTTTATTTTTCCCCTACAAAAGCAACCGTCAAAATAAAACAAGGACTCCTATGTAACCTGTAGGTTATATAGGTTTGGTTTTAGTAGCTGAGACTGGCAGTAAAGAATACAGACTCTTTTACCCTACACAGCATTCCCTTTGGCAAAGCTGTAGGATACAAATAATTGAGATTGATAACTGGTGGTTGGTTTGAGAGGTTTTTACCCTTGATTTTATGTCTTGTATACAAGTAGCAGACGGAAAACTCGTCAGTTTGAAGTCAAGTACACAGCAGACAAACGGCAGAAATCATTGGAGCTCTATAGTTGATTAGATAGGTTGGAAGGAGTGGAGCTCCACATAAAGTAGAGTTGCAAGTTGCAATTAGTTAGTACTATGTTTTAATGCAGACTTATGATTTAACTGTGGATACTGCACTTAGGCCCTTGAATACTACACCTGAATAAATAGCTGAATAAGGCCCTTTTCACACAGACACTAACACTGATAAAATGCATCCCTTGTCTCTCACTCTGTTCCCCCTTCCCTGTCTCCCCTCCCCGTGTCTTTAGATTGTAAGCTCTTGGGCACGGACCGTGTCTATCTTATTCTTTGTAAAGTGCCAGGTACAATGCTGGCACTATATAAATGCTAATAATAATAATAATAATTAATAATGGTGTTACATTTCATTCTACATGTTGCATGGCACCCTTAGAGCACACCTGCAGCCCTGCAACATGTATAATAAAATGTAACACCCATTTTATCAGTGTTAGAGTGTCTGTGTGAAAAGGACCTTATTCAGCTATTTATTCAGGTGTCTTTTCCTCATAAACATACACAGCCAAATTCAAGCCTTGAATGAGTGTGTGCATTGTTAGCTATTCTTTGCAAACAGAATTTGGCTCATGTGTTTTCTGCAGTGTCCAACTGTTGGTTTTACCTTCTTTAACCATAGTTAAAGAAGTCAGATTATGTTAGATGCTTCTGTATTGTTGCTACTAAAGGCTTAATTCCAATTCTTTATACATTTTGTTATTTTAAAATGTGGACTTGAACACAGACCCTAGAATATGAGTGTTTTAAATTCAGGTCCAAACCTTCCCGAATATCAGGTAGGATCTGGAATTCAAAACTGAGCCTATTCTAGTGAGTGGTTTATTTATTTATTTATTTATTTATTTGCATTTCTTGGCCACCCCCTCATGCCCATGGCATCCCGGGGTGGCTTACAACAATTTAAAATATCAATACAAGAATTTTACATCTAAAATCACCTAAACCCCCCCCCCCTCCTCCGAAGGTCTGGGAGAACAGCCAAGTCTTACAGGCCCGGCGGAAGGCCAATAGACTTGGGGCCAGACGGGATTCCTCTGGGAGGGTGTTCCATAAACGCGGCCCGTCCACCGAGAATACCCTCACGAGGAAGGCGCCCCTGGTGGACCGAAGGGGCCGCCCTGGGGCACGGAAGATGAGGTGGTCCCTGTGGTATGAAGGACCAAGACCGTGTTGGGCTTTATAGGCCAAAACCAACACCTTGAATCTGGCTCGGTACACTATAGGCAGCCAGTGCAGTGCACGGAGCACGAGAGTAATGTTCTTCCGTCGGTTCCTCCCTGTCAGGAGATGAATCACTGCGTTCTGCACCAGCTGTAGCCTCCAAACCAGCGTCAAGGGAAGCCCCACGTAAAGTGTGTTGCAGTAGTCCAGCCTTGAGGTGATGAAGGCATAGATAGGTCGGGTCTGTAAATATAGGGACGCAGCCTCCGCACCAGAAAGAGCTGGCGGAAAGCAGTCTTTGCCACCATCTCCACCTGCTGATCTAGGCAGAGACCCAAGTCCAACAACACTCCCAGACTCTGAACCTGCTGGACTACGGGAGGGCAGATCCCCTCTACGAGAGGAGCTGACATCTCCCTCGTCCTACCCACCGCCATCACCTCCGTCTTATCAGGGTTGAGTTTCAGTCTGCTCTGCCGTAACCAATCCGCCACGGCCTCCACACATTGGGACAGTACTGAGACGGCAGGACCTGGGTAAGTTGAAAAAGAGAGGTAAAGCTGGGTGTCATCAGCGTATTGGTGGCAACGCACACCAAACCCTCTCATGATCTCCCCCAGGGGCTGCATATATACATTAAATTGATCCTTGCGGAATGCCACAATCCAGGCCCTGGGGCTGGAAGACTCAGCCCCCAGGACAACCCGCTGGCTTCTCCCCGAGAGGAATGATCAGAACCATCCAAGGACAGTCCCGTCCAGACCCCCCAGGGTTCGCAATCGTCTCAACAGCAGCCCATGGTCTACTGTGTTAAAAGCAGCCGAGAGATCTAGCAGGACCAGAAGTGTTGAACGTCCTGCATCCATCTCGCGGCGGAGATCATCTGCCAAGACTACCAACGCCGTCTCTGTACCATAGCCGGGGCGGAACCCTGATTGAAATGGGTCAAGGAAACTGATGCTGTTAAGATGAGCCTGGAGCTGCAGTGTCACTGCCCGTTCACTAACCTTCCCTAAAAAGGGAAAGTTAGAGACAGGTCGAATTCATCCCAAGAAGATGGACCAGACGGTTCAAGATATAGGGTGAAAATAAATGAGACAAGAGCCCATATTAGTACCTGCCCATGTACTATGTATTTGTCAGATGTTTGCCCGCAGCCCCCACTCACTTCTCACTCATGGCGTTGTCCAAGGACATTGTGGGCACACCATGCAAGCTAATGCATGCCCACGCATCTGTCTCCCACATATTAGGTTCGCCTGCAGCCTCACCCAAATCCAGGTCTGCCAGCACCATGGAGTTGTGCCTAGTATGGCTGCTAGAGAGTTATCAGCTGTGACGCAGATGCAAGAGGAGAGAGTGCAGGGCAAGAGGAGAAGGTCCTTCCTGCACCCTCACTCTCTCCTCTGCCCTCTTGCAGCTGCTTCACAGCTGATTGTGTGCATGGGCAGCGGTGAGAAAGCAATCAGCTGTGAAGCGTCTGCAAGAAGAAAGAGTAAAGAGTGGAAGGATCTTCTCCTCTTGCAGCCACCTGAGAACACGAGCACTGCTGCAGGAGGAATGTGTGATGGAAAGGGGGTCACAACCAGGGAAGAGGCATTCTCTGGCTGTGACCCTACCTTTCCTCTCTTTCCATCAGAACCAATGCCAATTAGTTTATTAAGTGTTGAAGCCAAAGGCCATAACAACACGCCGGTTGATTAGCTCTACATGCTAAAATGGGTGAGTGGAGGCTGCACGGACCAAACATGAACTCCAGTGGGCTATTTGTTGGATTGTGCAAGTCACAAGTTAAAGCTCATTGCAAGCCCTGCAAGCTTAATATGGGGCTTGCCCAGTAGGGGGAGGGTCAGGGGATGAAACAGTTTCTTTTTTTCACCACACCCCCGTCTCCTCTCTTCTCCTCTCTCTGTCCTCCATCTTGTCCCATGCAGTCTGTACAGTATGGAAGCATGTCTTCTGAGTTCTTAGTAAAGTTCTGTTTTTGAAGAAACTTCTGCTGTGTGTTATTGAACAGAAAGCTAACCCTATTTGTGTCAGTTATAAACACCCATAGACTCAGACATGGATCTAGTTCCCAGGGTTTAGATTAATGCATTTGATTAGTGCCCTCCTCATTCTTAGCTCCTGCAGTGGGCACCTTACACTTAGTAAACTCTTACTTTGTTGACTTTACTCTTCCAGTAAATCAGCACTCCTATTTTGCACTTAGCTGCTCTGAAGTTAGGTTTGATGGCGCATCGGAATGAGACAAGGACAACTGTATTGGATTTAAAACGGCCACGCTCTTTATTCAAATTGGAATGTATGAATCAGCCTAGTGGGGGTAATTGCCTTCATGGCAATTCAGGATCCATGCCGGTACTATAACTAATCAACTTAAACCTAATAGAAACTAGGAGATGGCCTGGAGATGCACCCCAATGCCATCTTGAATCCTCCCTTCCCGTTTCCCTCGCGTGTCGGCTGTTTGCTGAGGCAGAAGAGGGTAGGAGGGAGGCCGTGTTCTTCCAAACATAGGTAAGGGATTGGTGTGCTGCCGGTTTGGGGACCCTGCCTGCCCCTGCCACCTGTGTGCTAAGCACCCTTCCCCCAGGAGGTTAGCCTGGTGCTGGCCATGCCATGCCTGTGCACCTGCTCCCTCCTCCCCATCTCTTATGGAGATGACTTCTATGCCCAATTTATTCTTAACCCAACTCTATGTATCGCACTGGACTCCTGCAAAGAGTGAGACAAAACATACTGGACTAACCTCAAATAACAATTTCTCCCTCCTTTCTAACTACCGACTGATTAATCAGCCAAATCATTAACAAGACACTGCAAGGAAGGCGAAAAAACAGGACACCTGCTGCCAATAAGGTACCCCTGCAAAAAATTCCTTCCTGGCCTCATACGGCAACCGGGTATCCCCTGCAGTGCCCTTGGGGAGGGAGGGTGAGGGCTAGCTCCGAGAGAAAACCCGGCAGAATGCCGGACTGGTGTGTGGGCAGGAGACTCCCCTGAGGCAAAGGGGGAGGGGCTCTCCAAACCGTGGCCGCCCACTGGCTGAACCCCCCAGTTGCCAGGCAACCTCGGCCGGACCACCATCCTTCCCGCCGCGGCCCATCCCTTCTGCCCGGCAACATTCCCGCCCGCAACTATTCAGCTGCAAGCGGGGAGTATGGCCGCAACCAGCCTTGCTCCCTCCTCAGGAGCGTGCCAATTTCCCCTGGTGGCCGCCTAGCAAGGCAGGCCAAGGGGTCTTCTCTGATACATGCCTCCTGGTTGGCTGAGCAGTCAGGCCTTACACTCAACTCAGTGGCATTCCTCTAAAACAGCGACTTTTGAATAATACACTGTATAATAATTTTTCTGAGGATGTTCTAGGCATCTGTGGTCAAAACTCTAATGATTTTGATGAAAACTGGAAAACTCCAAATAGCTTAAGAGATTATGGGTTTTTTTCTATTTACCAGTCCCCCTCATAAAACTCATTATAACCAACATCAATCAATCAATAGTTTATTGTTTGGCCAAGGCCTTTAACAAAATTTACATATAACCAACATAATTCTGGAGTGCAAATTACCCATAGAGCACAGGTGGGCAAATGGTGGCTCCAACCTCCCTCACAACCCTACCCCATTTGATAGAAGTGGCTGCCTGGGATCATGTCAGACATGCACAGTAGCCTCTGTTAGCCAGCAGAGACAGTCAGATGTGAGCAGGGAAGATGGCCGCTGACCCCAGGACTGGGAAAGGGAGGTTGTGCAGGGGTCACTAGGAGGGTTTAACTTGTGGGTGGGTGGTGCTGGGAGCGGATGGGTCATCGGGGGAACATTAACATTAACAAAGTTAAACTTTCCTAGTTTGGGGACCCCCGGTGGGTGGGAAAAAATCTTGGAAAATCATCCTGGATGAGAAAGCAGCAGCCCCCCAGCTGTATCCTTTAGCACGGCACTAAAAGTAAGGATCCTGCAAACATTTGATAGAGAGAGACTCTCTCAACCCTGAATATGATTTTTTTGCTCCAGTTTGACCCCCCCCCAGCCAAATTAGTGGGCAAAATCCCCAGTGGTGGCCATTTTGAAAAACAAGGGCACCCTGGGATAGAACAAGATCACCATTTGATAGAAGAGACTCCCTCGACCTCGAATATGCTTTTCTTGCTTCGGTTCAAGTGCCCCAAGCCAAGTTTTTATTTATTTATTTAAATTTGTATTCCGCCCTTCCCCAAAGGTTCAGGGTGGCTAACAAAAAGAATAAAACAGTCCATAAAAGCAAAATACAAAAAAAAAAAGAACCTCCAAACCCCCAACCATCCCACAACCCTCCCCCAAAACACCCAACACTACCTTTACATATCCCACTCCAACCTCCCTCACAACCCTACCCCAACCATCCCCTATCCCTGTCCACCAAATGCCTTTACAAAGAGGAAGGCCTTGCGCTGCCTCTGGAAGACGCTCAGGCTCGGACTCAACCAAACCTCCGGGGGAAGGGAATTCCACAGCATTGGGGCAGCAACCAAGAACGTATCCTTGCAAGCTCTCACCAGAGTACGAACAAGACTAACTGATGGTACCCACAAGGAGGGGCTCTTAGCCAATTGCAGGGGCCGCAATGGGGCATGGAAGGACTGGTGGTCTCTCAGATATAGTGGGGCCCAGAATGTTTACGGTTTTGAAGGTCAAAACCAGCACCTTGAATTGTGCCCGGAAAGCTATAGGAAGTCAGTGCAGACTATGGAGTACCAGTGCACTATGCTTGCAGCGTCTCACTGCTGGAAGGAGGCGAGTTACCATGTTTTGCACCAGCTGTATCTTCCAAACAGTTATCAAGGGCAGCTTCACGTAAAACACGTTGCAGTAGCCTAGCTTCAAGGTGATGAAAGCATGGATGACAGCAGCCAAATCCAAATTGGAAAGAAAAGGCCGCAGCTTCTCACCAGATGGAGTTGGTGAAAAGTGCTCCTGGCCACTGCCACAGCCTGACAATCCACGCGCCATAAGGGGTCCAGAAGCACTCCAAGGCTGCGAGTCCAATCGACCAGAGGGGGCTGGATGCCATCAATAAGAGAAGTCCCAATCCCCTCCAGGCCACAGGACCGGCCAACCATCATTTCCCTCAGTCTTGTCTGGATTCAGCCTCAATCGGCTAACCCTCAACCATTCCCCAACAGCAGCCTTCCCTAAAGGGAATGTTAGAGACAGGCCAATAGCTGGCTGGGGAGTCAGCATCCAAAGACGGCTCTTGGCTGCCTACCCTCCCACTTCTGTTGCCTCAGGTCCTCTGTATACCGGGGGACCTGTTCTGCCGCAGCAGTTGGAGCAGACGTCTGGGTGCAACCGTGTCAATGGCCACGGTCGGGATGCCATTCCATAAAGTGACCAGGCCATCAACAGAGTAGCCGTCAAGGTCGGTAGGAACACCCCCACCCCCCGAAAGTTCTGGAAACCAATTAGATCCATACATCTCCAAGGGTGGACCATCCTAATGGACCCACCACCCCAACGAGGGCCAAAGCAGGTGGGGGTCTGTGTCTTTAGAAGGTAATGATCCGACCAGGACAACGGTGTCGTAACAACACCCCTGACATCTGCATATCAGCAACTAAGTCCGCACACAGGGTGATGTCCATGGGGTTATTTCTGCTCACCAGGGTCCCCAAACGAGGAAATTCTAACTCGGTCGATCTTGGGATGTTTCCTTGAGGATTGACCTGCTCACAGCACTACCCTCCCACAAATTAAACCCTCATAGTGCACCCCCCTTCATAACCAGCCTTTCAAATTCCTGGGGTCAGGGAGAGCCAGCCCTTCCCAGCTCGATACCCTGCCTAACCCCAACCCTCAGCAGAAAGACTTTCCTGGCACTCAGGAAAGTGGCAGAGAGAGGTAAAGCCAGATTCCTATCTCAGGGGGTGAGGTGTGAAGGATAAATTGCCCTCCTCACCGGAAAGTTCCCCTAAAGCAGCTTCTTCCCCACATTCTGCCCCTAGGAGCTCGGTTACAGTGTTTGCTCCCTTATGTCTGTGAAGAGACCTATTTAAATCATCAAGCCTCCACTCTGGTGAACAAATCTGTCGATATAGATTTGGCTGTAGGATCAGGACCCACAAGGTTTTGGTTTTGGTGTGTGTGGGGGGGGAACTTGTGCATGTGAGTGTGTGTATATTTATGGAGCTGGGTAGGAAGCTGTGTACGTGTGTGAGAGAGAGCGAGAGCGAGAGAGAGTGTGTTTGTGTGTGTATGGACTTGTGTGAATATGTGTACGGAGCTGGGGGGTGGGGAGAGCTGTTCATGTGAACTGGATCTGCAATGATTTTAGGATTTCTTATGGCTGCCCCCACCCCAGAGACGGCCAAATTTCAGTACAGGATGCACCTTTGAAATCCTGAAATTTCACTGTTGCACTGCTTGTCATTTTAGTGTGCCAGCAGGAGGAATGTTCTGTATTGCAAAAGTTTTCTGCCCTTACAAATTCAACCATGCTCCAAAAAGCATGGAAATTTAAGGTAAGGGTTCCGCCTTCACAGCCGTGCTATGTAAACAGTAAAGACGTTGTAGTCTCACATATTGTGGTCGCTTACAACTTAGGCTCCATGCACCCACACTTTGCCTTGGTCTTTCAGTTCCAATCCTCTTCCTCTGCAGGTTGGGGGCACCACTGAAGCTGGAGATGAGGGGCCAGCAACCCCCTTCTTTCCCTATATCCTTTCATTTGGTGTTGGGGAGAATGGCACAGCTGACTCGTGGAAGGCTGTATGTGGGGGAAACAAGGTTGATGGATGCAGGATGTGTACACACAGACAAGAGTGGAGGCACTTGGGCAGTGGGAGAAGTCTCGTCATCAGAAGGGGAAGGCCAGGTGTTGAGGTGTGTTTATGGAGGACAATGTAGAGAAAAAGATGATGTGCATGCTTAGACACGGTGGGGAGGAGGCAAGGACATGGGGTAAGTGTATGTAAAAGGCAGAGAGGTGTTGGGGCGGGGGGGGGAATATCTAGATCTGTCTACCTATATATACACACACACATCTATATTTATGGAGAACCAGAGAGAGGGAACTGGAACAATTGGGAGTCAGCTATGCAAACTGGGTGGAATGATAGAAGTGCTCTCTGTGGTATCCTCTCAGGCTGCTTTCACACATGACAAAAATGGGTATTATAATTGCTTGAGATAATACCAGGTATTATCATTGCTGGAGTTTTGTAATGTGTGAATGCACTATTCTCCTTTTATGCTGCGAGATCATGGGTCATTGTAAGAGCTACCAAATGTGGCTTTTATAATGACCAGAGATCTCGCAGCATAAAAGGGAAATAGGGCATTTACACATTACAAAAATCTAGGAATTATAATACCTGGTATTATCTCAAGCAATTATAATACCCCATTTTGTAAGGTGTGAAAGCAGCCTCACTCTTCTAAATCAGTTATTTCACTAAGAACCTTGCTATTCTACCGGTTTGTCATGGTATTTCTACTGTCATTCCACCCAGCTCTTTGCTGGTGCACCTGATCCCTGTTCCTCCCTTTCATTCCACGCACTCTCCATGGTGCTGTCATTATTTCACACCCTCTTGCTCCCACCACCACCACTCCCAAAAATGCAGCTCCATTGTATTCTTTCAAAGCCACTTAACGGGATCTGCAAATGAAAACAGAATTTATTTCCAAATTGGCATTGCTGCTGCCTCCATTCCTTCCAAAGGGCATTTCATTTTATTAATGTCAATATGTATCCAACTTAAAATCCTTATTAAACATTTGTATAGCACTATCCCCAGCTTCAGTGTTGCCCCCAACTTGCAAAGGAAGAGGACTGGGGCTGAAATGGCAAGGCTAAGTGTGGGTGCATTGGAGCCTACATTGTAAGTCAGCAGAATATGTGAGACTGTACAACGTCTTTACTGCTTACCTGGAACGGAAGTAAAGTCAGAAGCCTTAACTTACAATTTTCGTGCTTTTCTGGAGCATGGTTGAACTTGTAAGGGCCTTAAACGTCTCTCAACTGAATGTGTTTTTTTTGTTTGTTTTTTTAAAGTATGGAATATACATTAGAATCTACCTAGAACACTCAAGAAAAACTCCTACACTTGGGGGAGAGGAGAAGCCAGGGGATCTTTACTAGCCACAAATTGATACAACCAGGATCTTTAGGTTTCATCAGAAAAACCGCAGCTGCAGAATGACTGTTCCCTATGTATGAAAAGAGCTCTCTGTGAATGGTACGAAACACAGTCACGGATAGGAGAACACTTCGGTTGTGTGAGTCACCACTTTCAGAGTTCAGACTAGTGTCACTGGTATATTTAGTTCAGCAACAGAATCCAATCAATAAACAACCTCACACTTTGCTTTCTGGTCTGCCCCAGTCTTCTGCTGTGATCTTGGGCATCTGTATAATGGGATAATATCACTTCCCTATCTTAAAGGGGTCTTGCAATTATAAACACCTTTTATTCAGATACTATTATGGAGAGGCTAGGCAGGAGATTATTACCGTTACGGGATGTTAGCCATCAAGAAGAGCTGGCATCGGTAGCAAGATCTTGCCATTTGGCGGGGTATGCCACATGGGCTCCACAGCAGGATATTGGAGCAAGCTATTTTGGTTTGGCTTCATCCCATAGAGAGAAGTGTCTATTTCCCGCTGCCAGAGTTAATGCCCTACCCACTAGGGTGTTTGAGGGACGTGCAACCAAGACTCCTTATGAGGACCGTTTATCTCCATTTGATAGTACAGCAATTGAAACCACGCAACATGTGCTATTTGAGTGTCATTTATATGACAGGGTTAGTAGGGAGACACTACAACCTCTCCTTGAGAAATTCCCAATTGTGACAGATGCCTTTCTGACGCAAATCGCCCTAGCCAACGCTGACTCTGAGATAACCTCAAGCATTATGAGTTTTTTATTATTGGCTATGGAACTTAGGAAAAAGTGTCTTGAATCCAAGCCCTTGGTGGACTTGGGATAAAATATTGTTATACTTTATTTTCAAATTAGTAGGCCTGGGTGTGCTGGATTATGAGGTGCAATAAGCTCTTTTTAACTGAGGGAAGAAAGTGGATTGATATTTACCTATTTATCTAGCAATCTTATTACTTAGAAGTTGTGGGACTAAGCGTTCCTTATATTATTGGCAGTGAAATTAGAAGTCGTTTTGTTATATGTCTGTGGGTAAATGTTTTCTTTTTGTATTTGTCTGTAAAATTTGTTTTGTGTTTCGACATTGATCTAAGATCACGCCTAATAAATTCAATTCAATTCAATTCAGATACTATGGTAATGGAAATGACAAGAGTCCGTAAAACAATACAACCTTGGCAATCAAAACACAATATTTGAACACCAAGATGTATATGGATGATAAAACAGTGATTAAAAATGATAATACATCTCTATGCCCATATTTTAAGGTTTGGCAATAGAAGGGACTTTTTTTTTTTTTACACACATTAGTTTTCCTTATTTTTACAAAGGTCATGGTCTAAAAATTGAAAGCAATTACCCTGTTTCCCAAGCTATCATGATTTAAACTGCAGGTCTCACAATCATTTTCTTAAAACCCAGTCTCGAAGTCTTGTGTTTCGATGAGAATTCAGTTTAAATCCCGCTTTGGGGGAAGGAACAATGAAAAGAAAAAAGAGACATTAAGCCCTAGCTCAGTATATTATCCTAACTTCTACATCATCTTCCCCAAACTAGAATTTCTCCAAGGATCCCTATAGCAATGTATCCCAATATTTTGCCTCTGAGACCTCATTTGGAAACTCAAATTTAATTTCACAACCCCATACAGCAACAAAGCCATGCAAAGGATATTAAATATCAATTGATTTCATGGCCCCATCCGCAGATGGCATGATCCTGCTTGGGATCCTGCCTCACAGTTTGGGAACCTCTGATCTAAATGGAATTCTGTCCATCGCTGCACCAGACAACAGTTGACTGAGTTACTGGAAATCTCATCAAACTCCTAGCCACCTGGATGGACTTACTGACACCCTCTAATCTATTACTATGTGAGTTTCAAGTACTAAGACCGTTCATACAACATGAGACTGTACACTGAGAAAAAAGACTTTTTTTGTGCACTGCTGGGAAAGCCAAAATTTGTATTCATGTTATTAACCATAAATGTATTCCCCAAAACATCAGAGGAATGTGTGAAAGTGAAAATGAGATTGCAAGGAATGTCACAAGGACCCTGTATCCTTATGTAACAAAGACTCCCTCAACGGGGTAAGTACTCACAGGATCCAGGCCTTTTAGTAATTCACAGACTAGGATGTGTTAGTCACTACTTACTTGGAGGTTTTATTTACCACCTCCTTGCATACATCTGCATACTATAATACAGAGGTATTCATCTTCTCCATACCAAATGCCTAGCCACTTCACAGTCCTTGATTGTTTCCCAAGCTTCTGTGACTCCCAGGCTTCACCTGTGACACCGTCTTCCCCGGGGTAATCCAGCGCCCAGGCTCCTGGATCCTGCAGCTTGGGCTTCTCTGATTCTTGGCTTCCTTGGACAGCCAAACTTTGCTGTTCCTTTGCTCCTGGTTTCAGCACCTTGACCAATGTCAAGTACAGAGCCTCCTGAGTTCCAGGTCTGACCAACCTGGCTCCCAGTCGCAGACTGCCAGAGCCTGGAGCTTTCTGACCTTTAGATCCCTGGAAGGAGCAGGTCCGCAGTGGTGAAGTAGGCTCCCTTAAAGGGGCAGTGGTCCTTAAAGGGATTTTGTCACACCATAACCCAGTCATTCCAAGGTGCATTTGTGCATCAGTGATATACATGTTTTAAACTAGCAAAATGAAAGCTGTTCAGGCCTGTGACCACATTAAAGCACCTGTGAGTCTATCTAGGGGGGGGGGGGAAGTCTAGAAATGGAACAACCAACACAAAGGATGAAACAGCACCAGGGTATCAGTTGCGCTCTTGTGTTTTCAATGGTTTCCATTAAAAGCCTCGTGTCCTAACCATCTCTATCAACGCAAAAGATTAGAACAACGTTGAGTATAATGGGAGTAGTGTAATTCCTCACTTAGGAGACTGGAAATTTAAGCTGATATTTTCTTTTGAAACAGAGGCCAGAAAGAGGGGGTGGGGAAATTAGGTGGTGAAAAACTAGGGAGCACAGAGGATGATTTTCTAGAGAGACACTGTAGAGTGCCTATAATATAGCCCAATAATAAGGTGAAAATACAGACTTTATTTCCCTTTGGAATTCAAATGTTTGTACATCAACCGGGCATCTTTAATATCTAAGTAATAAGCATCCCATATCTGGAAGGACACTATTGAATCTCAAGCTTCCACAGTACAATATGAAATTGAGAGTGTGTGTATGAGGGAAGAGGGAGAAACATTATTACATTTCTTAAAGTTCTCACAAGCATTTCTGAATTTAAAGCTAAAGCCACAGCCTACATAAGTGAATGCACTATACTCTCGTACTTAAATTTACATTCATTTATGTGAAACATTCCCAGTGGACAAGGGGGAAAGGCTTTTATTATTTCCTCAGCCCTTGCACATTAAATTGAAGAGTTCATGAAGACAGAGTGCAGCTGCTGTACAATATACATTTATAATGTAGCTGTTAAAATCTTCCAATGTGTAAGCTTCATTTTGGTAGATACTGCACACCAGCAGTACCCATAAAAACCAGATCATCATCTGCCTCAGTTCTTATCTTGGTTCAAAAGACAAACTGGATTTCGCTAATCAGTTTCTTGTTTGCCTTTAGGCCAGATTAACTGAGGCAGAAATTAACACATTCCAAGTAAGTTTTATAATTAAACACTTTGTAAGAAGGTACAAATCAACACTCTTATCTGGTACAGACAATTCTCAATTTACATTCAAGTTTCAGCATACCAGCTTAACCATTTGACTACTGAATTTATCAGGAACAGTCCTGGCTAGAAGGCACTTAATTGTGCTGATGAAACAGTGTAAGTAAAATGCAATATACCATTGTCACTGATTTCTAATTAGTGTTAATGAACCATGACAGCACATTAAGTGGTGGACAATCCAGTAAATGAAGGGTTATCCCTCTTTCCCCCATCCCACAAGTTTCCAACATTTAAGATTAAACAATTTAAAGGCTCAAAGCAAATATTGTCACCGAAACATGGAAAGAAGCTACAGACACAGAATCACTTTTGGGGTAAAACTGGCCGCAACTCTTTATTGGGGAAAATGGGGGAATTAATTCCAGGAAACACAAGCATCCTCCTTTCCAACCTATAAGTCCAGTGCCTAATCTCTTTTCTCCAAAATGGATTGTCCCAATCCATTTTATCCATTCCAACCACCTGGGCCCCCTATGGTGGGGTCCCAAGGAAGGGGTGTTGTTTCTGGCACCAACTAGGGACTGCATTTATCCTTTTGAGTAAATTCTGTCTGCAGCACCTTCCAGGGTTGAAATGAAGCCATGAATCACTTCTCTCCTAACTGGCACACCGCTACCCACACCAAATAAAGCAGTGCCTCAGTTCCATTTTTTTTACCATGAGCTCCATTTCCATGGCACTGGACATACGCTACCTGAGCAGCCCCCTTATGCTTAGCATGCTTCCCCCCACCCATTACCCCAGACTGCTGACAAATTAGCCTAACATCCCCATTCTGAGTAACAAACTGCCTGATCTCCATGTTAAGGCCCTTTCCGAACTGTATGGACTCACTGCAGTTTAACTTCTCCTCTCTGTACTCTTCATTGTGCAAGTATCGTGAATACCAGGCAGGCCTTTTGCAACATCCTGCATCCGAACCCAATCCTGGCAGATCGTAACCGTCAGGCCCAAGCCAGAAAACCACAGCAAATCATTCTCGCCCAAACAGGTAACAATTATATCTGGCAGCTCCATTTCGCTACCTTCATCCACCTTTATCACCATCTAAATTCCAGTTTATCTAAAGTCCAGTCCATAACTCTTGCCCTCTTAGGGTGCCCTATACTCGGAGAATAAGCAGTGTGGCTTCCCCAGTATCCACCTTGCATGATGTGCAATGATATTCTGGCCACTCCTGTGCCTGGATCATTATGTGACATCCAAACCCATGTCACACCAGTCGCAACCGTATGCCACCCTTGAAGCCGTAGCCCTTTCCCCCACTCTCAGGAGCCTGCTCTGACAAGTTCTCTGCTACACTGGCCTTTTTGTGCCAGTGTTTTTTCCCTTCCTTTTATGGTGTGATGTTTGTGCTTCTTCTCCTGCCACCTTATCTTGACTTTTGTCCACCACTGGGGTCCCCAAGTCCATTTGGCCACACCACATCACCTGCATGGGTACCTCAGTATTCAACCCCACTTTACAGGTGTTGGGTCTCGCTTGCATCGCCTTCTTCTTAGGTCTCTGCACCTTTTCTGTTTGGGAGTCTCTCTCTATTTTATCTGTTTGGGTTTGTATTCCCTGCCCGTGGCTTAATACAGGATTTGGGTTTGTAAGCTCCTCCTCGAACAGGTCTGCTACCAATGAAGGTAAGGGGGCTCTCTTTCCTCTGTGGTCTCCTGTACTTATCCTGTTTTCTCAGGATTGAATTTCCTTATTTAGTGCCACTTGCACTCCTTTTCCTCTCCCCTTCTCCACCCGCATCACCTGATGCCATTCTTTATTAAAGGCAGCCCAATCTCGGCCCAATATTACTGGCATTACCCCCACCCTAATATTATTGCCCCGTGTTCCCAATTTAAACAGCACCTGCGCAATGAGCACCTGTCTCCATGGACACAATTTAAGGTTATTGTCTCCCCTCGGGATGAACTAACTGTTGGCGGACCAGGGTCTGGTTGGACCTCGAGCTCAATCAGCTGATCCATCCCCTACTTGTACTTTGCGCATATATTTTGTTACTTTATTACCCTTCAGTACAGCTCTCATGGCTAATACATAAAGTCTTCACACATGATCAAGTTCCCCGCAATGGAAGCATCTAATACCTCAAGTTCCTTGAGGCAGCCCACTAAGGTTGTCCTCCTACTCTCTCTCCGGCTTAGGTTCTAAGGGCCTTTGTGACCAGCCTTCCTGGTGCCCCTTTTCTCTTCCAGGTCTCTCTGGCACCCACTCTTGTTTTATTTCCCCCTTAGGCAGCCCAATTATGGAGTGAGGCCCTGGCCCTGGGCTTTGGGGGTGGCTTTGTGAGCTGTATTTATTTATTTAAAAATATTTTAACTCACACCCTCCTGAAAAATAGCAGCTCGGGGTGGTATGTCAACAAGAAGTTTTCAGTGGCCTCCAGCACCTTGGACTTTTGCCTGCTCACCTAAGGGCGTTTATAAACGATCCCGCTTACAAGCGGGATCGCTAAACGCCGGCTTTTCTCCCCGCGCAACCTCTGCATGCCGTGTCTGATGTTCAGACACGGCGCAGAGTGCGAGTGCGCATGTGCGTGCTTCTGCGCATGCGCACTCGCCGCAGAGCCAGGAAGTGCGGCGTAAAGCCTGCCCCCTCCGACGCGGATTAAAAAGCAGGGCAAGCAAGTAGACGAGCGGCAAGAAAGGCGGCTGATCAAAGGATCAGCCGCCTTTTTTGTCTCGTCTATAAACGCCCTAAGTTCTTACTTCTTTAGGTAGGACAAATAAGAACTGGTTCAGAGCAACCTGTTCCACCACCTGTTCTGCTGTGTTCAAATTCCTCCATTTGACCCTCTTCAAATTGGGCTTCCGCCCTCTCCACTCAACTGAGACTGCTCTCACCAAAATCACTGACGACCTTCTCTTGGCTAAGTCTAAGGGTCTATATTCCATTCTTGTCTTCCTCAATCTCAGCTGCCTTTGATACTATTGACCATGGACGCCTCCTGGATTCGCTATGCTACCTTGGTTTCTGGGACTCTGTTTTCAACTGGTTCTCTTCATATATCTTCTCCTTCAACATTTCTCTTACTAGAATCTCCTCTATATCGCTTCCCCTCTCTGTGGGAGTTATCCAAGGCTCTGTCCTAGGTCCTCTTCCCTTCTCCCTTTACACACTTTCTCTGGGTAAACTCATTGAAATGCATGGCTACTAGTATCACCTGTATGCTGATGANACGCTTTCTCTGGGTAAACTCATTGAGTTTCATGGCTTCCAGTACTACCTGTGTACTAATGACATGCAACTCTCTCTCTCTCTCTCTACTCCTCTGTTCTCCTCCTCCATCCAGTCTTGTGTCACGGACTGTCTCTCTGACATCTCTGCTTGGATGTCTCACCACCAACTCAATCTTAGTATGGCCAAGACTGAACTCCTCATCTTCCCCTCAAAAAGTTCCCCTCCTACTTGCCTCTCAGTTTCCATTGAACCACCTCTTCTGGTCTTCAGACAACCCCCGAACCTCTCACAACTGGTCGTCCAGAGCGAACTACCCATACCCAGGACACCCCACCATCAACAGGAACAAAACCTTGCCAGAGCAGTAGATGCAAAACCTGCCAACACATATCATATCAAGGAAGATTTTTCTTAGGGTTTTGTCCCCATTAAGTATGGGTTGTAGCTTTTGGATGATGCCATGTATAGATTCCAGTGTGAGATGGTAGGTGATGACAAGAGGTGTGTGGTTATTGCTGCCCGAAGGCTTCCTCATACCAAAGCCAACCAAAACCTCTTCCAGAGAGACAGTTTCTGCATACGGTGTCATAATATTTCCATAGGGCCATAAGCCCTAGAACGAAAGGCTAATCACCCCCCACGCCCGCCCCAGCTTACACTATAAAAGCAGATTCCTAGTTGGTCCAGTTCCTATTCACTTTTGTTGGGTTGACCCTCTCAACAATCTTTTGCTGGTAGACTACCATTTGTGCATAACAAATATGTGTCTTTTATTTATTTATTTGTTTGTTTGTTTATTTATTTAAAAACTTATTATCCCGCTCATCTTGCCACAGGCAACTCTGGGCAGCATACAAATAAAACAGAACAACATCAGAGTGAAAACAACACATAATAGGGAGGATTAAAATATCCCTCACCACCATAACCCATTCCCTCCCCAACCCACCCTACCCATTCTCCCCACCAAAGGCCAGGTGGAACAGCCAAGTTTTACAATTATGTCGAAAGGAGGGGAGATCCGGGGCCAAATGGGCCTCTAACGGCAGGGAGTTCCACAGTCATAGAGCAGCCACCGAGAAGGCCCTCTCCATCATGGCCCCCCCAAAACCTCAGGGAACCTCAAGGAGGACACCCCTCGATGACCGCAGGGGCCAATCCAGATGTTGGGGGGTGAGGCAGTCCCACAGATAGGTCAGGCCAAGGCTGTTTAGGGCTTTGTAGGCAAGTCCCAACACTTTGAATCGGGCCCAGAAGACAATAGGCAGCCAGTGCAGCGACTGAAGAACCAGTGTAACATGTTCCCGGCGGCCCAGTCCCACCAGGAGACGGGCTGCCGCATTCTGCACCAGCTGCAGTCTCCGAACCGTCACCATGGGTAGCCCCATGTAGAGCGCGTTACAATAGTCTAGCCTAGAGGTGATGAAAGCATGGATGACAGTGGCCAGGTCAGAATCCAAAACATATGGCCGAAGCTGACGCACCAGATGTAATTGGTGAAAGGCACTCCTTGGCACAGCCTCCACCTGAGCATCCAAGCAGAGTTGCGAGTCAAGGAGTACCCCCAGACTCCATACCTGGGGAACAAGTGGAGGACAGACCCCATCAATGATGGGGGCCGTCACCCCCGATGCCTTACCCACCAGCATCACCTCTGTCTTGTCAATGCTTCAGTCAATTTGCCCTCATCCAATCCCCCACAGCTGTCAGACACCCGGTAAGCACCGAGACTGACAGGCCTGGGTCTGATGAAAAAGAGAGGTATAGCTGGGTTTCATCAGCATATTGCTGAAACCGCAAGCCAAACCTCCTGACCACCTCGCCGAGCGGCTGCATGTACACGTTGAACAGGAGAGGGGACAAGACAGAACCCTGCAGGACTCTACGCGAGAGGTCTCAGTATGATGAAAAATAATCCCCAAGCACTCCATGCTGAGTTCTTCCAGCCAGGAAAGAGCAGAATCAGTTAAGAACCATGCCGCCCACCCCCCGCTCGGTCCCGCCGACATCTCATGAGCAATGGTATCAAAAGCAGCCAAAAGATCTAATAGAATCAGCCGGGCCAAACAACCCTGATCTAATTCCCAGTGTAGGTCGTCGACCAATGCCACAAGCGCAGTCTCGGTGCAATAACCTGGGTGAAATCCAGACTGCGAGGGATCAAGAAAACAGACACAATCCAGATGCTCTCGCAACTGCCAGGCAACCACCCATTCAATAACCTTCTCTGAAAAGGGAAGGTTAGAGACTGGCCAATAGCTGGCAAGGGAGTCAATGTCAAGCGATGGTTGAGCAGGGGCTGCACCACCCCCTCGTTAAGGCAGCCCGGCACTCTGCCCTCACTAAGGCCCTCTTAAAAAGGCGCTTCAGAATGTAACCATTACATTCCATCTAGATACTAGTGAGCTGAGAAAATTCTCAGAAAAATACCTCTTCTTTAGCTCCTGGAGTCTGATTTTAAGAACACGAGTGCACTGTATGTGCAAAAAGTATGCACAGAGAGCTGTCTAACCATGAACCAGATTTCTGCATTTAACAGGCAATTTGTGTATCTATAAGCTGATGGGTATGGAGAATTTTGGTAAGCATCCATACATATAGAAATGGATGTTGTCTGGATCCTGTTAAACTTTCTGGCAACAAGAAACATGTCTCTAAGAGCAGGACTCTAAAAATCCACTGCCTGCTTGCCTCTGTCAAGCCCTAAGCCATCATTCCCACTGCAAGTCCCAGCCTGGAGAGTAGTCTTTTATTCCTGGTTAGTGAATTATGTATATACTTTATAGCCTTGTTTAAGAAACATATTCCTCCTGTATCCAGAGACATACCAAGGCTCAGAAGTATAACTCAGTGCTCAACTAACTCTTCAACAATGAATACTTTTACAGAAAATGTTTCATATATGTAGAATTCCAAGTTTGCTAGAAATAATGATAAGGGATAGCCATCTAGTTCCAAATTATTTTTTAATTGTAGTTGCTACTATTTCCTTAATCCTACTATGTCCTTAATTCAACACATTGCACTTTTATGAGAACCGTAGTTATTTTCACACATATTTTTTTTATTTGTTGGAGGTTTGGGGGGCAGCTTGCTTATCTATCTATCTATCTATCTATCTATCTATCTATCTATCTATCACAAAGAACATTTCTTCCCAGGAAGTAAACATTTTTTAAAATCTCTAATTAAAAAAGAGCTTACACTGGGAGCCAGGTAACAAAACTATTTATCCAATACTATGTAACCATAGTACAAGAGAGAATGAAACTGAGTTCTGAATGCTAAATCCTCTTCTCTAACTGCTCAGTTAAAACAAAATAACCATAATTTGCTTCTCTGTGAATAATAATCATGCATAAAAATACTTACAATTGTGTTTCCTTTCTAGTTAACGTTTTTCACCAGAAAAAATTATTGAAACCAATTTTAAAAACATTAAAAGTTCCTTAGAAATCCTAAACAATGTTTGTTTCAGCCCAACAAGTTCAGGACAAACCATTTTTTAGGAGGAGGCTGACCGTAATATTATCATCTTGACACAGGAAGGCTGTCAGCCTCTGCAGTCCACAATCATCATCATACAAAAAAGGAACAATGACTGCACAGTGTCCTGGTTGGGGATCCGAAGGTTCTTCAATATTAACAGCTGAATTTTTAAACATTTTTCACTCATTTTTTTCAACTGCATACTTTTAACAATGATGTTATTTAACACATGCCAGTATGAATAACTTTATTCTTTCTTCCAATCTGCTCCTACAAAAGAAGCCTGTGTTACCCAGACTGCCTACAATTCATTAAACTGAATTCTCTTCCATCTGGAGGCTTACACAGTTGTTGAAAAGCTGTCACTATAACCTATCGTCGCTGCAACCTTTTATGAACCAACCTACATTTTTATATCAAAATTTATCTCAATAGTCTTGCAGTACTTACTTTCAATTATTTCTATATCACCAACCTTTAGATAATATAGCATTCAAGATAATATGTGGGGATAAATTCCTCTCCCATTCTGCATTCACACTGAGAGCAAACATCATTTTATACTTTACTGGGAGTTACACAGGGCAAGGGAGAAGCTGCATGTGTACCTCCCAGAAGGCACACAAACCAATGGCATTTACTGATTCCAGACCAAGAAGTGAAAGAGTCATAAATAAATGCAGTGCTCTACATTAGTAAGAAAGAAAGGTAGGCTGAAAAATGTTTTCCTTTCAATTACAAAAATTAAGGCAGGCTGCTCATCACTCTGTTTGACAAGACAAAGCATATACACATGCAAGTCCCTATCATTCAAAGTGGCAACTCCATAAAATAATGCAGGAAATGATAAGGTCAAAGACTGAATACCATCTGGTTAGTTAAACTCCCTGAAGTCAGACTGTTTAGACAGAAGCCTCCTAAACCTGCTTAATGAGTAAAAATTATTAAAGATACAAGTCTGAAAGGGTAAGCTGTCAGCGGGCTCAGCATTAGTCAGGATGAACTCCTAAAGAAGAAGGGTGGTCATATCAGGACATTTTTTTAAATACTCAAATTTCACACCCCATAAAACAGTAAAGCCTCTGCATATTTGTGAATACTGAAATGTAACTTTTTCCAGCTTCCTACATGCGTTTTTGTAATGTCTTTCAAAGAGAACCCAATCCATTATTAAAAGCCTAGTTTTCCAATTAAAGTATATTAGGAGGAAAAGGTTGCAAAAGGAACTACTAGATTTGAGAGTTCCATAATGATCAATAACATATCACAGACATGGCACATGCACTTGACAGTTATACAACAAAATTTGCTATCTACAGTAATACATCCTACCATGTAATGCCTTTGACTATACGATCGACAGTTCAAGCACATCCTCTCAGACATTTTCCATACGACATATGGATATGTTTGGATGAGATAGAAATCGATGGAATCAATATATCCTCCTGAAACTTTCTTTGGCTATGCACTCGTGCATATTCTCACAATACTCTCTGCTACTTCCTGAGTTTTAACAAATGGGCTGTGGCTGAGAAAAGGAATATTTAGCTAAGTGATACTCAGATGGTTGCTTGTGAGGCACAAGTGTCTCTTCTGTTCATAATCTTCACTGTCATTGTCTGATCAGCCACAGCAACACCAGCACTGGCCATGAGCACATTGCAGTTTCAAATGTTGATCAGCTGCTTAGCGCTAAGAGCTGATTGTTGTTCAGAGAATCCTGTAGCTCCCAGAGCTCCCTGAAGTTCTTGGTTAATACTGACTGACTCATGTTGCTCCTAAGCCAGTCAGGTCTTAGAGCCACTGACTAGCTGAATTCTCTCACTCGGTGAGATGGATCTATACTGCTCTGAAGTAGATTCTCAAGGGACGTAGCACAAGTGCAACCACTGGAGTCATTCTAAACTGAGATTGTATCAACAGCCAAGGATATAAGATCATGTCTTTCTAAATGGATGGACTTGGAGTCTAATTACTTCTGATTTCTACAGCCCATATTTTCACAGTCACTTTCATTTTCACTTTCACATGCATAAATAAAAAATCCCAAAGAAAATATTTTAGAGGGTACACAATGTCAAAACAGCAGATCTGAAGCTTGCTTTCCTCTGGTCCCAAGAATGCCCCTGTAACTTTTAGATTGTTTGAAATGTTCTGTCTAACACAGAAGTGGAATGAATAAAGGAGCTGGAGCAGTTCTTAAAACTGTGTATGTCTACTGCACTAGCAGACTCAATGAATTATATCCAGTTTCAGTTCGCCACAGGTATTTGGTTTTCGCCTTCTCAAAGTTTTGTGCCTTAAATATCCATAGATTAATTATATATGCAACCCAGCATGAGCAACCAGTTCAGTATCTGTCTGGGTTGGCTGTGTCTGGGTGGGCTGTGACTCAGGTGGTAGAGCACATGCTTTGCATATATAAGGTCCCAAGTTCAGTCCCTGCCATCTCTGATTCAGGATCTCTGGTAGCATCTGCTGGGGATCCTGGAGGGTCTCAGGTAGCACATCTGGGCAAAGCCTCTTCTGGAGACCCTGGACACCTGGCTTTGAAACCCTGCTGCCATGTCAGGTTATGACAATACTGGGCTAAGATGGACCACTGGTCTGACTCAGTTAGGCAGCTCCTTACATCTAAACTGCCTCTGCTAGAAAGAAGCAAAGTAGTTCAGATATCATCTTTTATTGGACCAACCTCTGGGACACACAGAGCCTTTCTTCAGCCAAGTAAACAGTCAAAACAAAGGACTGAGCAACGGAGGGCTGGTATATATGGAAGCAGCCACTTTTGAAAAAGCTTTTAGGAAAAAAGCCATTAATTAGCATTTAAATTCTATGAGGGGAAACTAATAATCAAATGATAAACAAAATAGATGTAGGCTAGGTACACACGTGTTCTCTACATTGCTACAGGGTCCTTTCATTTCAGTACATTTTCCCTAGAGCAGAAATTCAAAAACTGGGCCATGACCTCAATCCCGACTGACACTGTGGTGTTACCTTGAGTCATGAAATTATATTTAAGACTTAAAAAGGCAAAATTTTGGGAACCACTGCTCTAGAGCTCTCTCTGTACTAGCCCTTCTTCCAGCACACCCTGCCTCTCTTTTGAAAGCACATTGTTAAGGCTTATGAAAACATTCTTCTTTTTTGCAGTTCAAGCTCCCTCTATTTTGAGCTAGACAAATATGCATGAGTAATGTACTCAAACAAATTAGTGAGAGTTGGTATGACCAGATTTGTTCATTTTGACTTAAATCAACAAGGCAAATGTAACATATAACACTGACCAAGTCTCACCTCCTGTTTGGCATACAATAAACACACTGTGTGTACTCCTTTGTGTTCATTTTAAATAATTCAGGTTAACTTTAGCTCTGGATAAGATGGGAAAGAAACCCACTCAGACTGGATAAATTTGTTTTCACAGAGGGCCGACGATACCCAGGCTGTGTGATCTTGAAAAACCCAATTTCAAAACAAATGCAATTTGTACAGACTGGTACACATAGGTGACTCATGCAAGGAAAACATGTGATTTTCAGAAGCCCTATAGAACCCCTGCCCCCAACTCCTGTTCCCCCTCACCCCCACTATCAACAGTTACCAGTTGCCTATGCTGGTGAGTTTGTGACTTGTCCAACCAATGGAACATGATTCAATTTGGTATCACAGAACATTATTACAGAGAGCTGGCAGCCATACTAGTCTGGACACAGGCAGAAGAGGAGGCAGGATACTGCCTTAGAGTCTAACTCTAAAAGGGAACGTGGGCTTTTGTAGGCAACAGCATATTTGGATGCTTTGAAACCTTTTTTTGTATGTATGTGTTTTGGGTAGGGCAATATGGTATAGTGGAGGGAATGGCCTTCTCTCTTTTTAGAAGATCTACAGGCTAGTGTTTTGAATTAAAGAACCATTCAGACCCACATTTAAGAAATCCAAACATATGGTAATCAAATCTGAATTCCTGAAGTGCCTTAAAATGTTATAAGACCTTGGATTTGGGAACAGGATGGCAGTGATGCTGCAGACATATTTACAATTATTCAAGCCCTTTACTGCCATCTGCAAACCACAGAATTTTTTCATAGTGCAATATGAAAAACATTTCAGGAAACTCTTGTTTTAATTAGCATTAACATCGTGTTCTGTGACCACAAGACCACATGCTTCTAAGGGGGGGGGGGGTGCCCCTCAAGGAAAAGTCTAACAGAATGGTAACAACTGTCAAAAAGTTCTCTCCTCTTGAGAGCAAGGAAAGAGGGGGTGGGGGTGGAGAGAAGGTGTATAAATCTAAAGGCAATGTAAGATCGCCTAAAACATATATAGGGAGAACCGTATTGTCATTGATTAAAGTCAAAATAAGACAATCTGGTCATACCAGCTCACACTAATTTGTCGGAGTACATTACTCACGTATATTAGTATAGCTCAAAATGGAGGGGAGCTTTAACTGCAAAAAAGTGTTTAATTCCCAAAATTTAAGTTGAACTGATTCAGACCAAACAAAGTCCTTTGAAGGCGGCAATATCTGGAAGGGATAGTCTCTCTGCCTGACTTTCAGCCAGTGCCAATCGCAGAGATATTGGATGTCTTGGGAGAACGTCTGACCACAGCATGCACTTTGGATCCCTGTCTCTCCAGTGGAGGCCACTGGGTAAATAATACTAGATCAGCACCAAGTGGATTTTGTCAACACCTTGAAGGGGACAGGTCAGGATGTGATTATTTTAGGGTAAGCGAGTCTTCCGTCCCTGCTTTACAAGTCATATGTTAAGATGATCAGTCTCAGTAATCAACTTCCCCCCTTTTTGGAGGGGAGGGGTGTTAAGATTTTCTCAAAGCCTTCAACCTTTTAGACCTGTCAGCATGGGTCTAAACGTAGATACAGCAACATTTCATTTCTTATAGTGATCAGGGATAAAAATCGAGAATCCATGTTGGTATTATGATGAAACCTATAAGCTGCTATCAACAATTCATGAGGTGCAATTGATACACTTGTAGTGTCTTTCAGAAAAACCCCCACAGAGATTGGTGATTCTGCTCTAACGACACAGTTACTCATCTTATCAGGCATGCATATAGAACAGCTAAAAAGACATTCAGAAGCTAGGGCCTGAAATGATTTCAAGATGTTAATGAAAGCCTGACTTGCATCCCACCTAGTTCAGAGTATTAGGATGAATATCTTGTTCATTGTCAGAGTGCTATTCAGACATGTATGAGCCTGAGTTGGTGACATGATAATAGTAAGATAGTAAAATATGGCAGAAATTATACTAGCTGCAAAACATCAAGAACTTTTCATATTTGGGTGGGGGTGGGTGTCTGGTTAGATTCCGGTCTCCTTTTGGATGGCTAAATAGAAATGTTGACCAAGACTTCCTTTTGTCCCGTTTGTGTTTGGTTCTGGAGACTGGAATCACGTTTTCGAAACAGAATTTACTACTGTAACCTTTGTCTCCATCTGCATGATGTCTCCAGACGGATAGAATACCCTCTTCATGGGTATTAATCTTAAGTCCATTTACAAACTGAGCCTGCTGCAGTATAGTAGTTCACTGCTGAAAAGACGTGTATCTTGATATGTACAAATTTCATTGACCCGAGGTGTTACTATCAGCCCTAGCCTCCAAAAAGAATTGAAATAAAAATAATTGTGAGACAACCTCTTTCCCTGTGCAGTAAGGGCCAATTTGCCATTAGGAAGATATTGAACAGGAACTTTCTTGTAAAGAAGGCTTCTGTTAGGGTGTTCTCCATGAGGGCAACTCAGCTTTTGGAATTCTCTTCCCTGTTTTTTTCGGAAATAGCCAGAATCTGTTGTCCTTCATGGCACATTGAAGAGGTCACCACCTTCCAGTTTTGTAAACTCAGAAGTCAGATCCTTTAGCAATTACTTTTGTTGACTCATTCTTTCTACTGGACTTTCTACTACTATTCTTTCTGTTCTACAACCATTTCATTGTTACTTTTTTATCATTATGGATTTTTGTTTCACTGCCTGTCTGGATGCTTAGAGCATTTATGAAGTCTTCTGAGTTGTTAAATATTTGCAAAGATCAAGGTCTCCAGGGAGACGTCCAGAAAAAATATTTTTCATCAGGACCCAAGTATTTCTAATGTAACTTTTTTCCAGAACAACCTGTAAAGCCTTCTGTGACAAGTGTTTGTGCAAGTTCCATTTTAATGAAAAGCAGTGTGCAGTTACATTTATGTTTACGTATTTGGGAATGTAAAGGATTAATCTTTAAGAAGGGGTATGTAGGGAAGGCAATGGAGAAACTAGAACACTGTTCCCATTACCCTGAAAGCATGCTCCACTCTGACCAGGCCTAGAAGCTGCTGGAGAGGGAAGTTGCTAGTAGAAGGGAGGAGCTGCTAGTGCTTACACTAAGGGCCTATAAAACAAGGCAGAAGAGACAAATTAAGTGACTAGTTCTGATTCTAAGGTCACATTCAAATGCACTGCTACTTTGATATAATTAAGTTTTAAATTATTTTTACTTTGAATCATTCACACATCAAATGCTCTAAACCACATTTGTTCAGGAGTAGGAAAAGAAGTACTTACTACTATATGAACCCTTTACTTTGAGGTAAAAAGAGAGGGGTAACATTGTTTGTCGTAACCATTAGAGGAATATTGCAAAGTAACTATTTTTCTTTTCAGCCGCAGGTGTGAACGCTGCCAAAGGGAAGTAGTTACCTTGATTTAATTAAACCAAAGTACA
Source organism: Sphenodon punctatus (assembly GCA_003113815.1). Taxonomy (NCBI): domain Eukaryota; kingdom Metazoa; phylum Chordata; class Lepidosauria; order Sphenodontia; family Sphenodontidae; genus Sphenodon; species Sphenodon punctatus. The sequence continues at coordinate 1,588,256 of QEPC01010260.1, forward strand.
CACTTCAGTTTAATGCTGTTTGTTGGAACGTGCCCAAAGTGAGAAAGTATGGGTCCAATTCCTGGAGTGAAAATGAGAGAGCTGTGCAGAGGCCACTTGCACATGTTACCCTGGGAGGGGGAAATCGCATCCCGATTGTCATGGGAATTAGCACCCCTAGAAATGTGCTATTCCGTTTTTCTCCCATGATAACACTTTCACATGACCGAGTCCTCAGATTTAGCTCCTACACTCACTGGTGTTTTCACTTGTTCTCACAGGATAAAATTGGAATAGTGTATTTCTACGTGCGTTAATTCCCGTGACAATAGAGATGGGATTGCCCTCACAGAAATCCCACCCCACCTCTCCAAGTAATGTCTGCAAGCGACCAGACTCAACTGGGAAAAGTTCTACAGACAACCTCTGTGTCTCTAAGAACTAGGCAAACAGGAACCTTTTGAAGTCAATCTCATGCCCTGGACCAAGTCAACAAACTCATTTTAGCATCTGCAGCTCCAATTTTCCTGGTCTGAGTAACAGACATTTTGCTTTTGGAGAGTGCATGGGTGTCAGCACGCTTCAGTGGAACAGAAAGAGATCCGTTTAAAAGTACATTTGTTTATAAGTAGCTAAGTTCGTTAGGAGCTGCATTTTTTAAAGCTATATTTTCTTGATTCTCTTATCTAGTGTTACATAAGAACTTCTTCTAAAGTTAAGTATTGGCCAATTTGAGTATGTTTATGTCTTTTGCGAATTGAAATTCAGTTTAGTTGAATTAGTGGTTTCATTGGAATACTCATTTTCCCAGGGAAGTGGACTATAACAGACCCTACAAGTCCTTACCAGATCAAGCTGGGCTGAAGATCACTATCCCAGTACTCTTGGCTAACTGGCCCCACATGAGATCATCTGTACCCTGTAGCAATAAGTCTGGTGGAGACTAGGGAAGGGGTGGGGAGCTTTCCCTGGAGAGACTGCCTCAGACCCTGGTGTTGGGTAGCCAGGGGAGAAGACCAGAGAGCTGAGCTGGCACGTGCCCTGAAGACAGGCCCCAATGAAATGGCATGAAATTTGCTAAATGTGCTTTCAGAACTGTGCTGGTACTTAAGTAAATGTACTCTGTTAGTGAAGGACTGAGCAAGGAGCAAGCCTGTTTTCTGGAATGTATGGTGCATTAAGATACTGAGGCTACAACAATTTATTGCAGCAGACTGCTGTTTACAGGAGGTTTCTACCTCTAGACCTTAGAAGATTTGGATCTAGTCACAATTTCTTTATAAATTGCATTCCACAAATCTGCAAAAAGTCAAAGTAATTTTAGTTTACATTTGTAGATCACCTTCAAAACATAAAAAACGTAGGTTTCTGCTTTATGCTCTATATATTAAACAAGAGGGTCTCAACCTTTTTCCAGTCACAAGCACTGGAGTGTCGTACATGACTACTTAGGAGCACTGCATCATTTCCATGAATGATTTGCATAAATATGCATAGATTAAATCCCCCCCCCCTCCCCCTTCAATTCAATTTAATTCAGGAGCACTTTCACACATTGCTCTAAAAACTCTGGTGCTCCCAAGCACCAGGTTGAGAATCCTAGAATCCTTGTATATATCCCCAAATCCCTCCCTACTTTATGTATTAGTAAGACTATGTATAAAGTATAGAGCCCAGGTAGAGATTTTGGAGAATGCCCTTATGGAAGAAAAATACATCCAGCCAAGGACTACATTTGTGCAAGTCCAAATTATAATGATATTGCCCTCAAAGCCCTTTGGATTCCTTGGTTTGAGAGTGAATGATTCAAAATGACTGCTTGTCTAGGGATGCACTTATTTCCAATACTGTACAGTATAACACACTACAGATCTATACCAGAAACATTTGTGACATAAAAGCAATCTACTTTCTTTGCTACCAGACATCAGTTCAAGTTTGCTCTGGTAGAGTTTTGTTTCCCTATTTTCTTGCTTCAAGTAGGGTGAGGATTAGAAAGAGAATTAAAGAAGCACTGGCATAAAATGGAAACATGTCTCTCTCTTTTATAGCTGCAGGCCATTATAATTTTTGAAAACTGTGCATGTGAGTGCTTGTACGCCATATGCTACTCTCTATGTAAGGTGGGTTTTATGGAGCTCAACTTCCAGTACCACGTTTTTTACCCTTGTACCACCTTGAGATGTTCTTGATAAGAGTAGCCATTAACTGTTATCATTCCAGCTTAATTTTTTCACATCAGTCCTTGCCCCACCACCAGCAAAGAAATAAGGTGAAATCCTAACAGTAATACAGCATTTAGGCAATAAGAAGCTAAACAGACTTAGTTACAATCATTCCATTTCACCAACAATGACTTCCTTTGATTTCAATATGCTCCAAAACTGACTTACTAAGAAGTCACTGAAAAATAGACGGTATCCTGACAGATATGACCCTTCAGTGCTGTCCTCCCGCACCCCTGAAATCCTCTCTTAGAGTCAGCTTCCCTCCCCTCTGGAACTCCTGCTCCCTGCTGATCTTGGCAGGGTGCAGAAATGACCCACTCCCACATTGCAGTGCTCAACCCAGGACTTGCAGTAGTGTGAACTGGGCACAACACAGCACTCCTCTTCCCTGTCAATTACCTGGCTGGCGGGAAGTCATAGCATCTTCCACCCCTGCGTTGCAAACCCTGGGATGGGACTGCAGTGCAGGCAGGCAGGGCAAAGCAGAAACATTATGATCAAGGCAGCAAAACACCCTGATCTAGCCCAGTATCCGGTTGCCACTGAAGTCAATGGGAGTTTCCATGCTAACTTCACTGAAAACAGAATCATGTCTCTTATTAGAACTCTATAGGGTCTAAAGGCAAAAATAAAAGAAATATGTATTTTAACGATAAAGCAAACAAACAAGAAAAGAAAGAGCTGAAATACTGCCCTAACTCTACAGCTGTCTACTCTTTCACACAGGTAAGTACTGACTTAGCTTCAATTCCTTATGAAGTCTCACTTCCATTCAAAGCGTTACATACTATTATTCAACATGAACAAGTTGTTAAAACTGGTCTCAAAGACCTGCGAGAGACATATAATTTTAAGGTTTCAGATTTAGAAAATACATTGTAGTTGACACTGTAGGACCATTTTACATAACAGCAAAAAAGCACTTTAGCTTTCCAATGGATTAAAGTATCATAATCTTCTGTAGCACAATTCCTTAGCACAGTCTGCACAACTCATCTGAACATTTTTACTCTGTTACTTTAAAGACAAGGCATTATCCTACTGTTACATGCAATAAAAATCTATAAAAACCTACGTTAATACTGCAGGGCCCCAGAAGGCTTCAAAGCAACCATTTAGATATACAATTAAATTAATTAATTTAAAATTACCATAGATACTTATAGAATGCATTACGCTTACACAAGATTTATATAATAACGCTATCTTGAAAATGATTTCATTTAACTGCAACATATTAAAACCTCTTCTTATCAAATTAACTCTTGGGTTTATTCTTAAAGAGCCATTGAGGTTTAAACTATCTTATGTATGTAGGGTGAAATGGATAAAATGATTACACTGATCAAACAAGAGCAATCTTCTAGGTAACCACATTAACTAATGAGAAAGAAAAATAGAAATCTAGGTAGAACAGAGAATAGGAGCTGGGTTTACTATTTCTGCATTCTCCTGGAAACCAGCTAAGCTGTCAGTAATTGAAGTTGATGGTACAAAAATGAACATTTCTTCTATTTGAAGTGATTTTGTTGCAGCATTATGGGATTCCTATAAAAGAACTCCTTGTGCCCTGATTTTTGAAGAAAATGTTCACAGGCAAGGAATTAAAAGATTTGCTAAATGACTGGCTTCCATCCAACACAGTCTCATCTTTCTTTCACTAGGATGGACAGTACAATGTGGGTTTTTAAAAAAAATATTAAAATGAGTTATATATGAGCTCCCGTAAGATTCTTGTAGAACTTTACAGAAATTGATCGCTTACAAGCCTAGGAAGGACGTCTGTTCTTTATGGTTTGGAAGCAAAGGCATAAAACTTTCATGTTCCTTCTACTTTATGCTTACAGTAATTCAGAAATTCAAAGATCCTCATTTATACAACAGACTGTTGTTTAAGTTTATTTTAACCTAGCCTGGGCAAAGCCAGACGAGAACCACAAAATATGCATCTGCTTGTATAATCAGCCATTCACTGCCCCAACTGCCATTCACAGTACCCCCATCTCTCCTCCCGCTCGGTGTTCGGACGGGTGTGCGGTGAGGGGGGGGGGGGGAGAAGTCCGTGTCTGTGCATGCGTGCTCCTGGTGCACACCCACCTCCACCCATTGCACACCTGCCTCTACCCAAGGAACCCTGTGGTAAAACTGAGGAGGCTCTGTGGGTGGAGGTGGGTGAGTGTCCAAGTAAATGGACCATCCCACCATGCCAAAACACCCCACCTCACCCCCATCCGTGTATTAATGGCCTAAGTCTTACTGCTCACAAACAGTAACCTGAATAAAATTCTTACTTTATTAATCATTTCTCTTGCACATTCGGTGCTCCAAGTGCTTTGCTGTTCTTCTCTACTTCACCCTCACAATAACCCTGTGAGTTCGTTCATTATTATTATCATTTTAGAGATGGGGAAGGGAACTGAGGCTGAGACACAGTGATTTGCCTACGGTCCGCTAGTGATGGTTAAAAATGGGATTTGAACCCTCACCTGCCATGCCCAACATCTTATCCACTAGGCTACACTTGGCTTCCATTCTCATCTAGTAGCAAAGACATGCTTAAGTACTACTGTCTGGCTTCTCAGCCTAAAGGGCTATTAGATAGAATGAGATTTGCAAATATCATTTCGAAAAGGACCCTATAGAACTGATTTTCAACAGTATTGAAGGCAAAAAAGAATAGGGAGAATCTGATGCAGCTAACTGAAAGCACTGCCACCTTGGCAAAGATGTTAAGTATGGAAAAGTTGACGTTTTTTCTTCTTAAACAAATGTATGCACACAAAACTTTCTCAAGATGTAAAGCAACATATTGAGAGCACCTTTGAAAAATCATGTGGATTAGGAAGCAATTTAAACAAAAAAGAAAATGGAGGGACTGTTTTCGTACAGAAAAAAGCAAACATTTGCAGCCAACGCAAAATTCTAGAGTGACTCTGATCTTGCATTAGGGTTTTGCATCCTTTAGGTGGATGAACTATGGGTAAAACAGATGTAACGCTGGGCCACTGTGGCTCACTTTGTACCGGACCTCACCTGCACATATGTGAGGTGCTGCCAGATGTTGGCCTGGGATTGCCCCAGGCCATGTCAGTGGCTAGTCTGGGCTCTCACCCCCAGAGTATCTCCAGGTCACAGCCCGGGCTAAGGTCCGCCTGATCAGGCCAAAGTGGGCCGCTGTAGCCCTGTTGACATGGCCCGACTGGGTCCGTCTTGGCCGGCTGCCATGGCTGCCCAGCAGGGCTGCCCGTCATGGTGGGGGGCAGAGCTGGCCGGCCGCATGTTTATGTGTCTTACTGCCTGGCCCAGCCATAGGCATGTTCACTGTGTGGCTTGCCCCTGTCTGGACCACGTCTGCCGCGGCTTCCCAACCCAGCAGGCTGGACCGCCCCCATGCGGCCATCACTTCTGTTTCCATGCTTTTAAACATGTATTTATTTATTTATTTATTCATTCTTCTGCCCTGCACCCTCCTGCTCACAGAGCGATGTGACTTACACTCCTGGAAAAGGCTAACCACATCCAGATTGCAAGCAAGGCAGCATGCTCTTGTTCAGTTGGCCTAAGAGAAAGACAAGACAAGACTACAGATTCCAAGGTTAAAAATGAAGAGTAAGTCCAGTGGATACCTATTGTTTGTGTGGAGGGAAGGAATTGGGGTAAGCTTACTGGCCTGGCCACCAGTCCTAGAGAGAAGCAGCAGTGATGGCAGGAGCAGCAGTAGGGATAAAATGTCCCAAGAATATAAGCTTGCTGCTCCCCAGGACCAATCAATACCATTGCTTCTGCCGCGATTCCCTACCACTGCTATTATTTTTGTTGCTGCTACTTCCCTGCTTTAGTCAGGGGCAGGTCCCAGGGAGTAGCGGTGAAAGAAGCCGCGGTGAATTGGTGATGCTCCCAGAGACGCCCGGGTCCTCCTGCACCACAGCTCATGACTAGTAAAGCATGGGAACATAGATTACACCCACACCTAGTGCAGTGTATAAACACACCCATTAGGTGTCTGCAAGCAGCAATGCAGGAACTGCCAACACACCTCTTGCTGGATTCCCTTCACTCTCTTGGCTTTTGTGGCTCTGTCCATAACTGGTTCTCCTCCTACCTCTCTGACCGCTCCTTTAATGTGTCTCTCTCCAACTCTGCCTCCTCCTCCTTCCCCCTCTCAGTTGGTGTTCCTCAAGGCTCTGTTCTTGGCCCTCTCCTCTTCTCGATCTATACCTCATCCTTAGGCAAACTCATTGCCTCCCATGGCTTCCAATACCACCTCTATGCTGATGACACTCAACTCTATCTCTCTACTCC
>QEPC01010260.1:1595750-1611738 GCA_003113815.1 Sphenodon punctatus
CTCAGATTGTAAGCCCTAGGGGCAGGGACCGTGTCTATTTTATTACTTTGTAAAGTGCCAGGTACACTGCTGGCGCTATATAAATGTTTGTTAATAATAATAATAATAACCAAGTAACAAGCAATCAAATACTTGACGTTTCACACAAGCCCTTCAACCAGTGGTGAACGTGTGGCCACTTATCTACTCTCGTAGCTTTACCCACACACTTCCATGCCTAGATGTTATGCCAGGGTGCACTGTACATGACTAGAAGGCCGCATGGGATACTCCCACAGGGGCCTTCCCTCCCCTGGTTTCACCACATATATATTTCCATCTGACTGAATTTGAACAGAAGATACTGATTATATTCATACTTTATTTTGCATCTGTGTTTTTATATCAAGTAGTCTGACGCTCCAGTTTAAAGATGAGAAACATTAATTAGATGCCCACCAAACTAGTTTTAGTGCTTTCACATGAACAGGAAAAAGGAGGTGTGGGATGGTTGCGGCATGAAAGAATGACATGTCAAAGGAGCTTTATTCACATAAGAAATGCCATATTGGGTCAGACCCATGGCCCGCTGAGTCCAGCATCTTCTCTCCAACAGCGAGCATATTTGGTCACTTTGGAGAAGTACCCAACGGGTCATAATCAGGAACTCGTGTTCACAGCGTCCTCCCCGTTGGCAGAAACGGAGAAAATACAGTGAACACGGATGGATCCCCAGTCATAAATGAGCAATCTTGCTCTACAAATAGTCCCAATGGTTTCAGGACTGTTACACCCCATTGATTATATTTCTACCATACCATGATTAAGGATGGCAGATTCTGCTGCAGAGGTGATGTATCATGCCAAATCACATATCCTTAATTACAGAGGCTCTAGCATTTATCTACAGAGGTAGATAGAAAGGACAAGAAGCCAGAGCTACCCAAAACTAACATACCAACATCCTTGCATGTTCAGGTATCTGCTTACAGCCTATCACGACAATTAGCAGGTACACAAGGGCAAGATCTTTAACAGTAAACCAACCCTGTAATGGCTGGAAGGGTAAATGCAAACTGACTTGAGTGGATGGCAATAACCAAACTTCATAGAGCGAGTCTAAAATGAAGTCTTTGGGAAAGTTCTATTCCTGTTGTGATTGTTTTAATTTCCACAGCACAGCTACAGTAAATCATCATGAAATTTAAAAACAATGCTTATTAATAATATGAAAAAAGTGTAAAAGTTCAGTAGCTAGCAGCTATCCAGAGTTTTACAAGTAGCACTAAAGTAATTAAAACCACTTGTGCTTCAATAATAATAAATACATGTCATGACCCTAAGCAGAAAAATAACATTCAAATCCATTTGGTATGTAAATTTGCTGAAATGATAACAAGTCACACACCATGAGAAAGCATGGAATGAAGAAACTATTTACCACATAAATTATGAAAGGAAAATCAAAGAAGGAAAAAATAGTTCTGCTTCTACTCATTATGTTGCTTTAATTTCATCTAACTTTTTGAAAAGCCCTATGGGCTAGGGACATTCATTGCTTGCTTTTTTTTTTTTTTTTTTTTTTTTTTTTAAAAACACCAATTCCTAAGGGAGAGTTAAAATCACAGAGATCCTCAATCACAGAAACTGGAATCATGGGAAACAATGGGAAAGGAAAATGAACAAAGCCATAGGATACCCAGAGAAAGATATAATAAATATAGTCTAAATGGATTTATAAAAAGAAGAGAAAGTGTCAGTGTTGTAACTGCTATCCTGGTTGATTTCAGCACTAGTGGGGCAGAAAGAAAATAATCTAGAGAGACTTAAAAGTAACAAATCTCTAGGACCAGATGGAAATTATCCAGGGTATTAGAGAAGATAAAAAAAACAAAAAACACTTTTGGACTACCAGCAGTCATCACGGAAAGCCTGATAAATTCCAGAGGAATACAAAATCAGCAAAAATAGCACCAGATTATGAAATGAAATGGAGGAATGTTCAGTGTAAAATTAACAATACATTTTGCAATGTGGTATCCTATCATATCTACGACGAGAAGGTCATAATTTGAGGTGTCACACCATAAATGTGCAGTGTCAATATCTATCGAAGGAAAAAAATAGTTTGGATGACTCTGCAGCAAATAGCAGTTTGCTCTGTGCACTGTCACGCAGCTGCTTAAACTCAGCAGGGGTCACAAGACTTCTATCCCATGGGCTAATTTGTATTACAGCTCTGCTTAGAAGCCCCAATTATACCAGGTGCTGTACAGACAGACACAGAGTAGTGGACAAATCTTTGCTCCCTCTCTGGATGGCCAAGAACTAAAAAGAGAAGAATCAGAAGCACAGAGAAGTGGATTGACTGAAACAAGAGGCCCCGCCCCCATTCCCATGGAATGCCATGATGTCACGGTGCTCTGCAGATTTTTAAAATTTTATTTATTTCATTATATTTATATGTGGGACTATGACAGGAAAAGGGTGGAGGAACAACCTGTATGCCGCCCCGAGCTGCTATTTTGCAGGAGGATGTGGGATAAAATAATCTGAAATAAATGAATAAATAAATTAACCCCACCCTTTTCTTGATGTATCCCCTGCTCCCTCAGAGTGCTGTGATGTCATGGCAATGTTTGAGGGAAGGGCTCCATCAGAAAGTTAAAGGCTTCCCCGGCCATTTTCCAACATGGCCCTGATTCCACTGAGAGTTGTGATGGCACAGCGGAGCCACCCCATTACAGATTGGGCCTAGAATGCATTGGGACCAGGCTTGGGTTGGTCCAACACAGTTAGGCTCAGACTGGGAGTTTGCCTGAAACTGGAGTCCGTGCAGGAATTTACCAGGAACAGAATCCATGTCTTTCACTCCAGGTCTAGAATCTCACCCACTGTTAGACCACGCTACCCGACAGTACCCATTACCTATTGGAAAAACTACTTTTAGTAGAGAGTGCATAACTTCCATACAATTACTGCTCTTTTAAAACTCCTTTCATTAAAGCTCATTTTATTGGCTACCTTATCCTAGCAGCCCCTACCTTACCTCTGCACCTGACCAGAAAGACTTGAAAACAAGATGAGAAACTGGACGCACACCATCTGGTGTCTGTGTAAAAGAAACCATTCCTAACAAAGTTCTCCCCATTTTCTGTTGTCTTTCCCCATTTTACCCACTCCTACGTTTACCCCTATTTCTGTTAATTCATACTACAAAGTGGCCACTACAATTTTGTGTGCCTTTTCCCATTGTGGGGCCAATCCTCTGAGGTGATTCCTCTTGGATCCAAGCATACACAAATGAAAGTAGCTTTGTCAATGAATGAGCTCTGGCTTATTCATTTTAATGGGAGTTGAATGTGCTCAGGACATTACAGCACAGCACTAAGGAAGAACATAGCATGATCAGGTGCTATGATTGTAAACTTCTGTTTTGTATGCATGCATTATGAAGTCCGTTCAAATTAGTAAGTTAGTTCTAAATTAGTAATCAACAATGCAATAAATAATTCAACAATAACCTTTATTCTTAATAACAGAGGACCAGTTATGCAATCCTTCAGCTGCTTCCCCAGCAGCAGTTTGCCCACACTAATATAAGGAGGGGGACTCAGATCTTCCCCATTCCAGAGAACCAATGCACAATTGGGCACTCGTCCCACGTCAGCCACAGTCCTCACGAGCAGCCTGAGACTCCACGCTTTCCTACCCAGCTAAATGCAGAGCAAGTCCCAAGTGTAAGCATAAGGTGACTCATTCGGAGTAATTCCTTTCTGAGGGAGTGGTCCCATTGGAAGAAGGAGAAGAAATGTTAGTAATGGTGGTAGGGCAATGAGGTGAGGAGGGACAATTCAGAACGTTTCCAAAGAGTAAGGGATTGAAACATGTGAAATAGAGTCTGACAGCAATGTAATGCAATACACTGGTCTCGAAAGTAGGAAACATGTCAAAAAATAAATGGAATTGAACTTGACCTCAAAAGAGATCTTCAAAGGAACTCTGGAGTACCAGAATACGCTCTTAAAAATGTCATGACAATGGCAGGAAACATTAAATAGCAAACAAAGAAGGAGGCTCGATAACTTGGTAGCAATGTTAACAGCAGAATAAGAGCAGCCCCCCCCCAAATTACATTACAAAATGTCTAATTTAAAGTAACACTAAAGATTAGGGGAACAATCCAAGGGCTCACGTATGCCAACGCCCCCCCCCCCCGGTGCATGGCCAGAACATGCGTGCTCACATGCACACGAGTGTCATCATATGTGAGCATTCTGGCTTTGAATTGTCCCCATGATGTTTAATATACAAAGTAGTTTATTTATTTATTTAAAAAAATATACCCCGCTCCTCTTGCCACAGGCAACCCGGCTGTTAGTGTTAAGAGCTCCCACTTCTGTTCTCAAAGTCACTTCTATTACAAGTTTTTCAATTCAGTACTTTTTGGAATTGGTAAGAGAGTAAATCCCAATGAAGAGATGTTTATAGTGAGAATGCTGATGGTACCTTTATAGATGACCTAATATGCTTTGTTGGTCTCTAATTTCTATCAGAGCAGCTGTATCACACATCACTCTAATATCAAGACAAGATGTGCCAGTAAGAGAGGCTGTCCCTCTTCTCCTCCTCCTATTAAGTTCTATTCTGGGCTCCACCCTGAAGGGGGGGGGGGCGGGGGAGGAAATCGCATGAACGACCATGCCCTAAAGTAAGCTACAAAATAGAACAAAGCTGCTTTCAGGATTAAAGGGCTGAATGTATGAAAATCAGTTCAAGCAGCTTAATTTATAAGGCTGAGAAAATAAATGGAAAAAATCTACTTAATAAAACGTGGTCTTTAATGACCACAGTGAAGTTATTGGTAGATAGTAGTAGATGATCCCATCATCAGGGCACTTAAATTTTAAGATAAACAAAATTGAGGCAGACGTAAAACCACTGTAAGGCAAAAAACGAGTGGGTGGGTGGAAGGGAGAAAGAAAAGGCTTAGATCATTGCAGCTGCCTGTTTCACCATCCTGTACTGTACAGGGAAGTTATAACTTGTATATAGCAGTTATAACGTGTATATATAACGTCTATAAAGTTCTAACTTTAAATCTATGCTTGACTTAGATTAATAAGAAAAGGCACCACTAATAACTGCTGATGTTAGTAGCTGTTAATTCCAAAATAGAAGCTACTTTAAAAAATAAATAAATAGTGTTACTAATTTTACAGTTGCCCAGCTCTCATAAAATTTTCTCTTCCCCCACCCCCCAATGCTCTGAGCGGGGAAAGTAATTGTCCACGTCGGTCGCCCCAACAGGGTAAAGGAGGCTACAGAGGGTGCTGGCTGAGACCTTTGGTCCCCTCCCCTTTCCCTGCCACGTTGTGGTGGGAGGAGAAATGTTTTGGGGTAAGGGAAATGGGCAGAGAGGGAATGGATCCTTCCATTGTAAATTGACTCACTTGTTGCTCCTTCTGGGGGATTTTGGCAGGAAGACAAAGCTGCAGGGCCTGTCCCCGCATGCAATGTATACTCTCCGCGGGGAGGAGGGCTCCCAGGGTTGGTCCTGCTCCGGGATGCGGAAGACCCACCCACTTGTCCGCTTGGGCTGCAGACAGGATCTGCTGGTCACCTCAGCTGGGGCCAGGAAGAAATTATTTCCTAGGACTGGACAAATTAGGCATAGCCCAAAGGTGGGGTTTTTTGGTGGGGTTTTTTGCGGGTGGGTTGCCTTCCTTTTAGTGCAATCCCCTCACAATGTGCAAGTTGTTCAGTTGCAGGGGTGTTTAGGTTGTGTGATTCATCCTTTGGTTTTTTGTTCCAACTCAGTAGTCTAGTGCCAATGAAAAAAAGAAGAGAGCTCACAAAAATGGAACCATTTGAGGCACCTCCTTTCGAGGTCAAGGAAGGAGGAGCCAATCAGGGGATAAGCAACCGACAGCCTCACCTGACCCTGGGGGTAGCAGGAACTGTGCTGCTAAGCAGAATACATGCTAGCAGCTGAGCTGCCCACTACTAGTTGGCACAGGAATCGCTACCCTTTCCTTTGTCAGGGTGACTGGAATGGGAACAGATTGGGAGATTTGGGATCAGAGGCCTTGAACAGGTTGGATGGAAAGGGGTATAGTTCTGGGTCTGTTCTGGTTTGGATGGTTTACCCCTTAGTTGTTTACCCAGACTACCAATTGACATGGTTAATAAAGGGTTGCGGCATCAGGGCAGCCCAGGGAGCAGTCCCGTTGGCCGTACGTCAGTTTTTACACAAAAAAAGCAGTTAGAGACATGGCCCAAGTCATTCACTGAGCTACTGGGAAATATAACTAAGTTAAAACCACCACCATGTGCAAAGTAACTACTAATGCATTATGATGATCTTCAGATCCTCATGTCATAGTGTCTTAAATATTTATATAGCTACAAACCTTCCTCTGAGTTTCAATATGCTTATTACACTGCATTACAGTCTTAAGGGGGAACCGAATGGCTCCCTTATACTGTTTTTGGAAACCGGAGGGAAGAGCAAAATATTTACAGCATGATCTGAAACACACTACTCATAGACACTTGGCTAGGTTACGAGTGGAGCAAATGGTGTCTGCTGTAACTGTGGGATGCAGACTGACTATTCCCGCAGAGGAAAGAATCTGCCCCCGAGGGATGGGAATGATTGAGGACTCAGTACACTACATCCTCGAGTGCTCATATTTTACAGATATTGGACTTCTTTTTCTTGCTCCTTTTCTGAATTGGATTTTAAAAAAAAAGAAAAGAAAAAGGAAAACGGATATGGCTGCATCAGCCGACTGACTGGGATGTTGTTAGGAACCTAGCTACATTCGCCTCGCGGGCAGTGGCTATTAGGATTACTTAACATATAATGGGTCTAAATTAATAATATCTTGAGGAATGTCCCAGTTGATAGAACAATATAGTATATCTTCATATTGTAAATATACAGATTCTATGGATACTGGTTACTAGACTTCTTTGTTTTGGATTTGTATATTTTAATGTGATTTGTATGGCATTGTTATTTTGTGTTCACATATTTGTATCTTTGTTTTAGTTTTTATTAAATTGGCTATGGCGAAAGCTAATGCCTATAATAAATAAATAAAATATAAAGATATTACACTGCATAACTGTGCCTACCATGGATTTCTTGTTTGTTTTTGTGGAATACAGGTATTTTTCATGTGTTAATATTAGTGATGTGAGGGTCCAGAAAAAACCCTGTGTGGGAGTAGTGGTGAGGTTCTTTGAAGGCCTAGAAAGAAAAATTTGGAATTTGGGGGGGAAATTGAAAAGAAACTGTTCCAAGCATTCTATGAACCAATGTACCTAAGGAAAAGTTTGAGTATTACTTGACCTTTCTAAACTATGGATGATTTCAGAAGTGACGTGGTGAATGTCCACCACAGTCAACCTCAGTCAAACGCGGGCGGTGGTGAAAGCGCCGTGCATGTCTGTTTGCTCGCATCCAGATGTTCACCACAGTCAAATGCGGCCCAGGGTGAAGCTAACCACACTTCGTGAGGTCGGGGCGGGAGGAGGTCCAGAAGTGTGGTGAATGGTCACCATGGCAGGGGTAAATGAAAAGTAACTTCTGAACGGAAACCCGCAACCGTGGTGGAAGGAAGTGACCCCAGTCGCAGTGCATTCTGGGGCTCGAACCACGGTCCACATCTCCACTGCATGCCTGTTGTGTTCCTCCAGCCCATGTGCTCTCTGATTGCCCCCGGGTGGTGGTCACGATCCTGTCACTTCTGTTGGGGCCGTACGTGTCACCACAGCCCGCAGTGAATCCATTCACACCGGGGTGGGATTCACTGTGGTGAATTGGAACGCGTCACTTCTGAAGTCACCCTATAATATTAACTGTTAATTACTGGTTCACAGCTGGATTTTGCTGATGTCCTAAATGTTGTACATATTGTTGTAATGTTGGCTCTGGAAACAGTATGACTTTTTAATGGGATTGGCTGTGTCCTCCCCACCCTCTTCTTTTCTCCTTTTTGTAGTTGTTTGTGTTATGTTGGATATTTGACATGAGCATGTGTGTATTATTAGTTGTAGTACACATTACTTTTGTAAGTGTGACTGTTGTGGTGGAGTGCTTAACTGGTTATTTCCTTGTTTTGTGGTGTTTGGTTTGTTTCATGCATATGTCAATGTCATAGCTTAACCATTTTTGAAATCGAGGTTTTTAACTTAGTTAACTGAGTAGTAGAGCACTATGCATTAAGAGATTGGATTTTATGACACCCTTATTGATTTTTTGTTTTGTAAAATATACCCCTTCTTATACATCTAAGGCATCAAATATTGTTAAGTATTGTTGGCCACAGTTCAGAGAAATGGCACTGGACTAAGTGGGGCACTGGTCTAACCTGGTGTGTCAGTTCCTATGTTGGTAGGAGATCAGACTTAGGAAGACAATTAAAAGCCAAAAATATTTTATGGACAGTAGGAATGAAAGTGGAGGTAGTAGTACAGGAAGTACACAGTGATTTAAAGAGTGATTGCTGATGAAAAGATCGTTGGGTGGGGGGGGAAGAGATGAAAGAGGAGAATTTGAGACGATTAGTTCATTAGTAGAACCCTGGATACGATGAAAAAGAGGATAGGCAAAGAAAGATCAGATATAGTGATGGGAAACTGTAAAATCAGAGATGCCATGAACATAACGTTGCCAATGTAAAATCAGATTTGGTTCTAACTTGAGGTACCTCCAGAGAAATAGCTTAGACTGTTCCTTCAGACCGCAGTGTCTCTACATAGGCAGATAGTGCAATTTTTTATTTAAATTTTTTTTAAAAAGCCCACTGCAGTGCAGGCTGCAAAACAGCAACACCACATACATGTGCATCCTTCTGAGATTGAGACCAACATACTTTTATAAAGCCAAAAGGTGCACATTTTTTATTAGGTGGCACTACAATATCATTTACTGAAGGATATTTGGCTAGCACATTTTACATTCCGATGTCACATTTTCAGACATGCTTGTCATAGTAAACCCTACTTGTACCCCTGTAGGTGCATGGAGTTGCATGCACTAGTCACCGACCAGATGTGCAAAACTCCATGACTGCTATACCGTTACTGTAACCTGTACTATGTGTAGAAATGTGATGTAGGGTGATTTCAGACGTGACAGGCCTCCATCTAGCCACGGTCTGGGATCCGTTTCAGATCCCGGTCAGGAATCAGGCCGTCCGTCCTTTATATGTGCCGACCTGATTCCTACAGGGGATGGGGAAGGGGGCAGGGCCGTCCGGCATGACGTGTGGCTGCACAGTCCCACCCCCCACGCTCCCCTGGCTGGCTGCCCTCTGGGAGACGGGCGGACGCAGCAGCCAATTGGCTGCTGCGCCCGATCCCACATCGTGGTCTGGACCATGATCCAGGATCGGCGGAAGGTAACAGACGTTACTTTCCACCGATCCCAGATCATGGTTAATCTGATTCCCGTCGGTGGTTCACGGGGGTGAACGTCTGACGGGAATCCTTTAGACGTTACGGGTCTCTCCTCCACCACAGGGGATTGACTGTGGTAAGACAGAGGCCCGTAACGTCTGAAATCACCCTTAGTTATTACTATAACTGGTACCCGGTAGGTACAGGGATACTGGGCTTAAGTGAATGAGGATGTTGCTAATGGCCCTTCAACGAGCCATTGAGGCACCACCCTGGCAGCCCAGGGCCATCAAAACCCCATTCATAGACAATTGGGAAACAGGAAAAGTGACAATACCCTACATGCCTTTCCCCATGACATCAGGGACACTGCTACTAGAGTTTGGAGGGTTTAAAAAGGAACCGAGCTGACCCGCAAGACAGAGACTCTTTGGGACCACCTCCCCGGACTACTGGTGGACCCTAAGCAAGTGCCGGGTCACACGTCTGGGAGACAGAGAAGGGACACTTTGACCCATGAAGCGAGGCTGCTAGCTTGGCTGGGTGAGGGCTAGCCAGGGAACTTAATGTTTAGCTAACTTTGCATTTGTTTTACCTTTATTTTCTTACTGCTCACTCTGTACTTGCTCTGTGCCTTTTGGCCTACCCTTTTATATATATAAAGCTTCCCGTTTAACTCCAAACATGGTCTCCTTGTGTTCGTTGCGCTGAAAGCATTGAGTAGGATGGGAGTTCTCGGCCAACCCCGAGACGAACCTAACCCACCCAGTTGTGTATTTCTGAAACCTGTGAGACTGCTAGGGGCACAGGAAAGGGTGGGAGACAACCCAGAGTGAGTGGGAACCCCGAGAGCCCAGCAGTCTCCAGGTAACAAGATTACAACTATTTATGTTTACAGTACAGTTTAATGTAGATGTGGAGCAAGCAACAGTAAACTTATTGGGTGAACTCCTGGCTTTGCAAAGTAAACAGCAGTTTTTCTACTGAAGGCAATGGAACCAGATTTCCAGCCACAATTCTCAAATAAAACCCTCTCTCTAGATGAGAGGGTGGCAGAACGATTGGCTACAAATATATATAGCCTACTATGTGTGAAATCTCATTTGTTTATCCTTGAAAAACACTGTGCTCTCACTTCTAGCACACTTGGAATTTCTTATTTTGAATTAACTTTGTTCTGTTTCACATGTTTTTCCCCCTTTATTTAAGGATACAAAAGAAAGTAAGTCTCCATTACAATTTCCACATGCTAAGTTTTTCAGAGAAACAAAGTGGTTCAAATGATATCTTTTATTGGAACAACCGTTGTCAGTGGAAATAAGCAAACTTTCGGGCCACACAGGGTCTTTCCTCAGGCATGTAGTGTAGCCAGTGTAAATATATAAAATGAGCAAATGTAGAGCAGGTATATATGAGGGGGCATGCAATGGATGGGAGAAGGTAGCAGGTGGGGAAGGGTGTGGGGGGAGATGTGCCAGACATTTAAAAACAGCTGTAAAATTATATATTGGTGCAGGAGACCAAGAATTACCCCACCCCCCCTCCAATCACTTGCAACGGGCAGGGGGTTTATGCGCCACCCCCTTACCTGGGAAATGCTGGAGGAAGGGACTGTAGGCGCAGGAACCAGGGCCGGGAAGTCAGTTCACGCCCCATCACTTTTTTCTGGGTGGGGGAGTGGAGAGAGCCAAGCAGCTTCGGCTGTTCAGCCTTCCCACCTTGCCGCAGGAGAATTCTTGTGAGAATGGGATTCCCCCTGATATTGACTAGACAGCTGTGCGGTCTGGAGCGGACTAGCGTGACTCTTAGGGTGATTTCAGACGTGACGGGGCGGCAGTCGCCCTGTCATGGAATCACCCTATTGATTCCCCGCCGGGATCAATACCGGCACGTCAACGGAGACGGGCGGGCGCAGCGGCCAATGCAGCCGTGGCGCCCGCCCTCCCCCCGGGAGATTGACCATGACCCGGAATCAGCGGCGAGCATGGCCTCTGATTCCTGGCCGTGGTCAGGGAACAGACGTGACATTGACACGCTCAGCCACGGTGAATTCCACCGTGGTTGAGCGTGTTAAAGTCACGTCTGTTGGGGGGTGGGGGGAGTGATTCCCTCCGGGTGTTCACTCGCGGCTGGAATCACTTTGACCACGCTTTTGGAGATGGTCCCGACCATCCTCGAAAGTGTGGTTATTTTGATTCCCGCCAGTGGTTCACTGTGGTGAATATCTGGCGGGATTCAAACAGACGTTACAGGACCATTCACCACCACTGCCGACTGACTGTGGTTGAGCATGGTTTCATAACGTCTGAAAATACCCACAGTTAGAAGACGCAGTCCTTCAATTGGACACTGTGTCCTGACAAGGAATTTTCTTGATTTCCCTAGATGGAAAAAGAGGGGGTTATGTTGTTTGCCTTTCCCACAGTGCCTATTCCTAGTTGTATTGCTGTTCTATTTATTTATTATTTATTTATTTACTTAAAATTCTTAGCTGCCCCCTCCTGCCACAGCAGCTCGGGGCGGCTTACAACATGATAAAAGATAATAAAAACACATATAATAAAATATACAATATAAAAATATAATTAAAAACTATAAAACATAGGCAGAGCCACAAACCCACCTCCCCTCACCCCCACCCATGCCTCTCGCCAAATGCCAGCAGGGCAATTCAGGCTGGGTTTAGTTAGATGTAGCACCCGCATTGGGAACAGTGCTTCATTTATTAATGAGTGGTCTGGGACACTAGAATTCATCCCAATGAGATGTTTGGGGGGGGGTGACTTTGTGGGCTGGGGCGGTTCCAAAGTATGACACCCCGAAGGGGGTGGGTATGTAATGTTCCTATTTAGGCTGGACGGCCTGATAGGGCGGGGCATGCTGATCCCCTTCCCTCCTTTGCCTAATTTAGGCCGGAGGTGGTCCAGCAGGCTGCCGACCTGTTGAGGAAATGGTGTGAGTACCAGGCCTTGATTGTGTCCTGGGCTGGGGGAGGGTTGTTACAGTATTCTCCTGGTGAGTTTACTAGGAGCTCATCCTTGTTATTGTTGCACTGTTCTGTTTTCCATTGTTTGACTGGATACCTGTAATAAATAAAGGGTGCCGCCAAGTTTTTATCCACAATTATTGTGTTTGTCTCATCATTTCACTGGTGTGGTCATAAACAACAGATAGTGGTTACATCTTTCAGACACTCATTGCTTCCATTACACTGGGGTAAAATACACAAAAGCTACAGCATGTAGACTGAAAGAAAAGCAACCCTTTTCCTACTCAAGTGCTGAAACCATTGCAAATCTCAACAGGTATTCACAATACTTAATTTTTACATGGAACAGACAGAACAATGGAATCCCCAGAACTCCAAACCAGGAAATCTACTATGGCTGTTAATACACTGACGGGGGTGGGTTGGGGGTTTACACAGACACACACCCACCTCCACGTATGGAGCCTTCTCCATTTTACCGGAGGGCTCTGTGGGTGAAGGTAGGTGTGCGCCGGTAGTGTGCATGCACAAACACCCACCAGCGACCATGGAGTTTACATGGGTGCACATCCATCCGCCCACCGCTAGCCATGTACACTGACTGTCCCCCACCCCCGCTGCACACCTGCCCGAACACTAAGTGGCGGGGGGGGGAGGCGGCGTCCATGTAGAAACAGCCTACCTGAAACTAAATATAAAGTCCGGATAGACTACTTGTAATTTCTTATAAAGCAAATCAAAGCTTAAGTCAAGAGATAATAGATGGAACCATACAGAAATGTTTGCATGTGTAGACCAGTAGTACACAGTAAGACTGATCCTCAAAACGCTAACCATGTCAAACATCCTCATGTCTTGCTGTTTTCAGCGGAGTTGAGAGTTCCAAGAATCTTGTGAGAGATGCTAACGATCTCAAAAGATTGAGCTCTAAGGAGGTATATGCAGTACGGCGATTAACAATGCAGAAGAACCAAGGCTAGACTCTGTGGCTAGGCAACCTTCTTTATCTTTCTGCACAGTTAGGTGCATATGGTGCCCAACAGCGTCCACCATTTTTTCTGGCCTTTTGCTAGTCCACGTAGAATTGTGAGTGCCCTGGTGATGGATTTGGATTCTCTTTCTATTGCTCTGTGCAATGCTTCTTTAGGTTGCCCTCTCCTTCTCTTTCCAGGTAATGACCATTTCATCAATTGAACATGGAGGTTGTGTTGGTGGCATTCTTAAAACATGCCATAAATATGCCCATTCTTTTCTTCCTGCTATATTTAGAGTCGTTTACTCTACTCAGATTTTCTGAAGTTGAAACAAACTCTAAGTTGGATTCTGAGCATTGTCTACATGCACTTGGGAATGGGTTGAGAACAGATATGTGCGCACATATTGTGGAAAAAATTATGTTTTATATTAGCATTGGTCAGACTTTCCACGTCTTTTTGAGTTTACGTAAATTGTATGCTGCATTTGATTTTCATTGCTCAATGTCTAGCACGGTGTCACGATCATAATACATATTGCTCTCTAAATTTGTAAAATTATGAACTGCTTCTAGTGTTTCTATGTTGTTTGGGGGGAATTGATAGTCAAAATGTTTTGTCTTTCAGTGGGGAGCCTGACCCAGCTCAAGTTTGAGGGGTTGGATCAGGAGGACTTCCGAACCGATCCGAGTTATTGGGAACCACTGGAACAGCCAAAACTAGGTGAAGAGGCTATGGTCAGGCCCATACACAGAGACAGCTGAGAGTCCAGAAAGGCCTGTAAGAGAACCTGCGCAGAGGGAAACACTAGGGTTCTGTCTCCAGGTCAATCTGTGTCATACCAGCATGCTAAAAAGAAGAGTTCCTTTGAAAGGAGATTTAGGAAAACCCCGTCCTACCTCCCTGTTCCATGGTGCCAAAGACTGAAATTGAGTCCTTGTCTGGCAGACTAACTAGGAGAGCTATGCAGAAGAAGCCAAGAGCCATGCAGAAAAAGCCTGTCTGGGGGTAAGAGCCTGCTTCTCCTGACTCTGGAGAAGCCTTGATTGGGTCAGAAATCCAGTTTAATATTCCTGGTCAGGAAAAACCCACAAAAAGGAAGACAATGTATAGTCTTGAAACAAAGAAAAAAACCAGGAAGCTTTGTTTATGATGATTATTATGTGTGGAACTTGGTTCACAAGTAACATCCCCAGGAAAGGGAACGGAGAGCAAGCTGGTGTCTTGGTGTGTACTTTCCGGGGGAAACTGTGCATGAAGCAGGGCACTGTTGCTGGGATGGCTGCACCCTGTCACATTAACATTCTCCATATGGCTAAGAATGAACCCTTCTCTGCACATACAGTGAAGATTCTGTACAATTTTCTTTTGTACTTGAATCTATCTTCCATATTTTTCCCCAGGATTAAGAGGTAGATTGAATGGCTTATTACCTGCCAAGACCAAAGTTCAGGTTTCTTTATTTCCCCAGCAACCACTGACAAATCACTAAAAACCTGAAAACAAAGTGTGAGCTGCATTCTCTTACACAGCCATAGGCATTGGTGTGCAGGACAAAAAAACAACAACTTTTAAAACAGAGTTTGGATTTGACAAATAAAGGAGAAATTTACATTCAAATAATTTTGCTTTTAAAATGTATTTTGAAAATTCAGGTCTGTACAAATACTCTGTTATTGATTAGAAATTCTAAAGAGTTATAAAGAAAGTTATTTACATGATAATGTTGTTTGGCTACCTAAAGCACTTTTCTTACTCCTTTGAATGTCTCTTTCACCGTGAACCAGAGATGTTCATTTTAGCTTCTGGTAAGTAATTTGTTTAGTTTACTAAATTTTCCAGTCACGCACAGATGCAAAAGCTGCTTTCGCTTCAAGTTCAAGTTCTTTTCCCTGTCCGTTTTTTGTCTCTGCCACATCTATGTTTATTGTCTGGCTGGTGGCTATGGCATGCTCTCTTAGCTGGAATGCGTCTGATAAATATTGTGTAAACTGGATAGCTCTAAAAGGTGACCTGCCAATCAAATGCCAAAACTTTCATCCTTTTTTGTAATATGTGCCAGACACCCCACTAGCCAGGCAAGGCTTTGAGGGCTTGTGTTCAGCAAGTTACAGATTTAAAATTCACCCCATTCCTAGGTCCCACAATAGTCTCTAGCCCTGCTACAGAATGCTGACTCCTACATCAATGCAGTCCCCTGTGTGAATAAAACTAAAGCTCGAAAGTAAGCATCCACAAAAGTTTAACAGGCAGAAGTTTCATTATTTAAGTTTTCACTTCATGTTGTTTGTGAGTTGGATGGTTCAGTGTTGACAGTGAACTTGCATTTAAAACAACACTATGCAACAGAGCTGTCAGGCAGAGATGTATTGAGCAATGCAAACCCTTTAAAATTCTTCCCAAACTGAAGGGATGTCAGTCAGTCAGGGAAGAACCCTACCCCTGGGTTAGGTGTTTGAGGATGCACAGAGCATGCTCAGTAAGTTTTTCAATGTAACTGACAAGTAGACCAATTGGGCTGGGAGGAGCCTATGACTGTTCTTGGGAAATGGGAAGCATTGAAGGAAATCTCCAAACTGCACTGATTGCAGTTGGGATGTTGTGCAAAGGAGGGAAGGGGGATGGGGGGGGAGGG
>QEPC01010260.1:1612211-1622717 GCA_003113815.1 Sphenodon punctatus
TCGGGGAGGGAGAGGAGGAAGAGAGCTGCAGCGGTGCACTGCTTTCCCTCCCGGGGGCCAGGATGCAGCGCGGGCAATGTAAAAGGAAAAAAAAAAAGTTCCTTACCACCTGCCGCTCGCCTTGCCTCGCCTCGCCATGCTAGGAACTGCAGAGGGGGGGAAGCAGCAGGCAGCAACTGCAAGGGTGGCGTGGCAGGGAGGGCCGGCCCGAGGTATCATGCCCCCCCAGCGAGGGGGCCCCCTGCCAGCGCGCAGAGTGGGGACGCTGCTCCCAGGGCGGCCCTGGGTGCACTGTCCTGACTCCACATGGTGGCGGCGGTGGGTGGGCCCCCTCGCTGCAGGGCCATGATGCTCTGGCTGGCTGTGGGCCCTCACAGGCATGGGCCCGGGCGCAACTGAGCTCCCCCGCGCCACAGTAGCTACGCCCCTGCTTTTGGATCTGGAAGTAGCCTGGTTGTTACACAGCCAAGGAGATCTTTTTAGAGTTATTTTGGTGTAAACACTCTTCTCTGCTGGATCTTGCTTATTGTGCTCCCTAATTTATCTATGAAAATAGCCTACTTTTTATACATTACTAACTGTAGCCTAAAAATGGAAGAGTTAAAAAGGAATAGCTATTTTGACAGCAAGGCCATTAAGCGTTTATATGTTTAAGTGTTTATTAATTTCTGTACATTGAAAAACACATCAACCACCTCTAATACAAATCATGTTGGCAGCATTAATTATTAATTATAGAATCTCACCTCTCTGGTTGTTCTGAAAACAGTTTGATGAAATAACCTTTTGTGAATAATCAACAGCAATAACATTACACGGACGGGCCATAAATAATAATGAAATGAGCAGCACAGGAGTAATATTTGCAATCAGAAGGGGAAAACCAACACCACAAAACCCATCCTACAACCTGAATATGTCAATCAGCAACACAGAAATGCAACAGCATTTCCATTTTCTCCATTGGTGGTAATGGAAAAATGTAGTGACCATGGGTCCCTGACTATGGGAGCTTGCACACAATACCTGGGTGTGGGGAAATCATCTGTGAGGACAATCACCCGTGTGTCCATTGACAGGAAATAGGAGCAGGTTCTTACCCGTTACTTCAACAGATACACAGGAAACCCAGTAAGTTGAAGGAAGCCCAGAGTCCCCGCGATTACATTGAGTAGAGACCAACAGACCTTTCTCATTTACCTCATGGAATATAGCGGGTTTAAAATCAAAAGTTATGGATGAGGACTGGATAGAATTCCTTTCCAATTTTGATATTATTTGTCTTCAGGAGACCTGGCTGAAAAAAGACGAAGGCCTGAATTCATACTTTGACAGTTTTTCCTTAGAATTACAGGAAGGACAGAAAAAGGGGGAAGAGGGCCGCATTTCTGGTGGTCTTGCCTTCTTTGTTTCCAATGCGTGGGTCCACTCCTTTCAGTCTTGGGTCTCCCATAGACCCGAGTTCCAGGTAGGGATCCTCACACTGGATAAGCACAATTGTTTTGCCCTGTTTAATGTGTATGTTCCGCCCTCCTCATCAAAACACTATGATGAGAATGTATTAGCGGAACTAGAACAAGCAATGCTTTTAATTGAAGATCAGTTTCCTAGAACCTTGTTTATATTAGCTGGGGACTGGAATGCCCACACTGGATCAGGTCTTGAGGAGGCTGAATTTGAATATTCTGATTCTAGAGTTGGACTCTCTCCTGATCATTCTGGCCATCTCCTGTCAGAGTTGGTACATAAGTTTGATCTGATAACCCTTTGTGAAGTTTTCCATAGTGATTTAGGAGGGGTTTTTACTTTCCTGGGCTCACAAGGAAGAAGTAGGGTAGACTTTAGCTTTGTCGACAAGAGCTTTATTGATAAATTTAGTAAACTTTCCTTGGTCTATAGACCAAGGATCACTTTCCTTGGTCTATAGACCGGAAAGTAATCATGCATTGCTTAATGTCCAGATAGTAAGACATAGGGTGATTTTAGATGTGACGGGGTGCCCATTGGCCCCGGCACGGAATCACCTTTTGATTCCCTGCCGGAATCAGAACGGTCCGTCAACAGACGAGCCGGCTGATCCTGGAGGGGAATCGGGGGAGGGGCTGTGCGGCGCAATGTGCGGCCACACAGCCCCCACTCCACTCCCCAGGCCACCCACCCTCCGGGAGACGGGCAGGCGCAGCAGCCAATTGGGCCGCTGTGCCCAATTCCGTCCCGGAGTCTGGACCACGGCCCAGAATCGACAGCGGTAACAGACGTTACCAGCTGCCGATTCCGGGCTGTGGTTCAATTAACCATGCTTTTGGAGATGGTGTCAGAACCATCCTCGAAAGCGTGGTTAATTTGCTCACCGCTGGTGGTTCACCGTGGTGAACATCTGACAGCGAGCAAACACACGTTACGCAACCATCCGTCACCACAGGGGATCTCGTCTGTGGTTGACCGTGATCGCGTAACGTCTGAAAACACCCATAGTCTACCTAGAAATGATACCTTGAAGGAATCCAAACAAATTCCACTGAGATTTGTGAAATTATCCCCAGTGGAATTGATATGCAGAGTCCAAGATCTCTGCTGCTCTGATAAACTTACAGACT
This sequence comes from Sphenodon punctatus, assembly GCA_003113815.1. Classification (NCBI taxonomy): domain Eukaryota; kingdom Metazoa; phylum Chordata; class Lepidosauria; order Sphenodontia; family Sphenodontidae; genus Sphenodon; species Sphenodon punctatus. Next base: position 1,614,809 of record QEPC01010260.1, read on the forward strand.
TATGTAATTCGATTCTGAACGCTCATAATGTTGATACATTATTTGAGGATTTTGGTGCTGTCCTGGATCATTTCAGAACTGCCCTCACAGTGAGGCCAAAACGGGAGTTAAAACAGAGGTGTTTATGGTATGATCAGGACTGCAGGTTACTTAAAGCCCAGCTAATAGTTTGCAAAAACAAGTGGGTGAAGGTTCTATCTCAAGGCTCACGGGACCAATACCTGCTTGTGAGGAAACAATATAATCACCTGCTGAGAAGGAAACAAACTCTGTACTATAATACAAAATGGGCGGAATTGATAATAGCCTTGTGCACAAAGAACTATAGTCAGTTTTGGGCTAGCTTTAAGGGCTTTATAAACCCACAGATGAATCCCTCTAAATATGTGATCTCTAATGAGAATTGGGAAACCTTTTTGGGGAAGCTATATGCAGAATTCTGGCTAGAAAATGAGAGGATAGAGCAACAAGATTCCAGTCAGGGCCCGGGACTAGATCTACCATTTGAGTTCCCCAGAGACAAGATTGAGGGGTACATTGGGGCACTGAAGTCCAACAAGGCCCGGACTATTATATATTAGCACACGTTATGTTTAAGTATTATAAAATTAAACGTGGGATGCTTTTTCTGGCCTCTATAGATCTAACCAAGGCCTTTGATTCAGTTCCCCGAGTGAATCTTTGGAAAAAATTGAGAATATTGGGCCTGAATGAGAAAGTGTTGGCTTTGTTGGTACAGCTCCACTCTGGAAATGAAGCAATAATCAAAAGTGGAATGAATGGGCTGAGTGACCCTATCCCTATCAATAGAGGCGTAAGACAGGGAAGCGTATTAACCCCGATATTATTCAACTTATACCTGTCAGATCTTGTACATTATTTAAAAGCTGACGATGTCCATGCTCCCAGGATAGGGACTTCTTCTCTGTGTGCTGCAGTATGCAGATGATCTAGTCCTTCTGTCCCAAACCAAAATAGGTTTAAGATGCCTTATTGAAAAGTTGGAACTTTATTGCAATTACAATGGCTTGGAAATAAATGCCCAGAAATCTAAAATTATGATTGTTGGATGGCAGCATGCCCCCACTAAATGGAAAGTTAGTGGTAAAAGCTATGCAATAACTAAATCTTTTACATACTTGGGAGTAATATTCACCAACAGGGGAACATGGAGTTCACATATCCAAAATAGGGCAACCAAGGCCCAAAACATAGCACATGCTATTATTAGGGCTGCAAATATTTCTAAATGAGTACCCCCTTCTACATTTCTTCAAGCATACCTTGCAGGGGTACCTGCAGCGGTAACTTATGGGCTGGATATTGTACCATCCCCCAATGTGATTTTACTCGAAAGAGTTCAAAACTCATTTTTACGATGTCTCCTCAGAGTAGGAAATACTGTACCTGGTGCAGTCCTAAGAGCAGAGACGGGTTTTGTTTCTATTGAACATCTCTCTAAGATAGCTTTTGTCCGATATTGGCTGAGACTTCTGACCCAACAGGAGAAGGCTCTCCCCATTCAATGTCTAAAGGAAGAACTAGGTTATATAGGTCCAAGAGTATATCCATGGCTGCGTTATCTTTCTTTTCTTCTACATAACATGGGATTTTCCTTCAAATATTTTGCAGGGAAATCCTTAGCAGCCATTAAAAGCGAAGTTTCCTCTAGATTAACTGATATAGGGAGACAGGAGGATCTTGCAGTAGTCTCCAATTGGTTAGTGGCTCAACGGCTTTCGATCTAATAGATAGGAGTAGGTTGTGGGAAAAGCTTCACCAGATGAATATAGATCCCCGCCTTCTGAAGTTGATTCAGTCACTTTATACGAATACTGGTGTTCAGGTGCAGGTGGGAGTAAGAGGAGCTTTAATGGAAATCATCCCGACCTCCAAGGGGGTAAGGCAGGGGTGCCTTTTGGCCCCTTCCCTCTTTAATCAATATGTGAATTCCCTGATATTGGCACATCGGGAAAAGGAAGATTACCTGGCACCTAGGATCACAGGTCAGCGGCTCCCTCTGTTAATGTATGCCGATGATACCATGCTTCTATCTACAGCTAGACTCGGCTTAACCAGGCTACTATCGGACTTTGGAATTGAATGTGATAAGTTAGGGTTATGCATAAACTTGCAAAAGATGAAGATACTGGTCTTCACCAAAAAATTTAGACCTCAGTTGTGGTCTTTAAATGGGGTTAGAATCGAGCAGGTTCGCTCGTTTAAATATTTGGGGATAACGTTTTCTCACAATGGCTCCTGGGAGTCCCATATAAATTCAGTCAAACAAAAATCAATTGCCAGTGTAAGGGTTGTGGAAAAGATTTTCTACACCAAAGGTGGTCGTCTTTTTGCCCCAGTATTGGAGGTGTTTCAAAAGAAAATACTGGCAAAAATTTTGTATGGGGCTCAGGTGTGGGGGTATTCCCCACAAATTTCAACAAAACTGGAGCCGCTGCAGACGAAATTCCTCAAAAAAAATCTGGGAATTCCAGTGGGTGTACCCTCAGCTCTGGTCAGGTTGGAAACAGGTTCCCGCACATTAGAAGTCCAATTAAAGAACTGTTTATTAGTGTACGCATTAAGATTAAATGCTGTGGTTGAAGATACCTTGGTGCGAAAATGCTGGAAAGAGGAAGTGGGCTCCAAGGTGTTTCCTTGGATGAATTATGTCCAAAATCATTTCAATCTTCTGGGACTACCACTCCCTTTCCTAACTCAATTCCCTGTGAAAAACAGCATTAGAATTCTAAAGGAAAGATCTCTGGACATAGCCTTACAGGTGGGAAGGGCATCTGCTCTCCTAGTCAAAACTGCTCCATTATATGGCGCTTTTCTTCCTCCTAAGGAGGGTAGCTCTTATCTCCTAGAAGAACAGGAATTCCAACATAGAAGAGCTTTCACAGCCCTCCGATTCCAATGCTTTGAGTCAGCAGTATCAATGGGAAGGTATAAGGGCAAACCCTATGATCAAAGGACATGCATTTGTGGGTCGGAGGAGGTGGAGGACCTAAGACATTATTTTCTCTCTTGTCCTATCTATGAAGCTCCTAGACAAGAGATGGGGGAGGAGTTAGGTTTCTATGCCGTCCCTGGGCCATATGAGCGGTTAAGTTATTGTCTTTCAGACAAACACACTCGTATTTCAAAGATAGTGGCCAAATTTGGATTTAGAGCTTCTCTTTTGCGGGAAAAATGGGACAAGCAGGTGGGAGAGGTGGATTAAGGATAAAATAATTATAATGACTAATTTTATGTTTAGTTTATTTATTACTGTATATATGATGTTTGACTTTGTATTGAAGGTGGAATGGTTTATTATGCTGTTTCAATTTAATTTTTTAATTTTGTATTTTGGAATTGATGAATATTTTGTATATGGCAATAGTCAAACAAATAAACGAATTTGAATTTGGTTAGTGGCTCCCTGGTTGGGCCAAATTAAAAAGTCTGTATCTTTTGAGCCATTGATCCTCCTGCCATGCCGCCCCGGGCTGCATGGCAGGAGGAGCGGGATATAAATCTATTAAATAAATAAAATAAATAAATATTTGGATAAGATCATTAATAGGAACCTCCGCAGATGTTACATGCTTTTGTGATTTCAGCTCATTCAGACTGCGGTTACCGAGGGTCGTTATGCTCATCGCGTGACTATAATATTACACATTGCTCCTGCAGTCTGGATGAGATAGAGACAGTTGAGCACCTTTTTTTAGATGTCCTTACTATCATAGTCTGAGGGTTGTTTGGTTACGTCCTTTGCTAAAAGCAGATATGAATTTCGATTCAGATAACTGCTACAGATTCTTTCTTACTTTGCCTAGTGCAGAGGATATGTTTGCTATTGCGATATTCCTCTGGTTGGCAACGAAAAGAAGGAAGGAAATTAAGTCAAAATTAAGGGCCATATGGCAACAGTCGATACAGTCTAGTGGTAGGTATCCTCCTGATGTCTTTGTGAATATTGTGGGGGAACCCAATTATGTATACACAATTTTATGAAGCCTTAGACATGTGTTCGGCCTATTTGAGATATTGTTTATATTGCATTAAATTATACAATACATGATATGATAACATGAGATGGATACTCAATAAGGAAGATTTTTCTGCCCTGGTCCTGGTTTGATTTAAGGGAAACTTTTGTTTAACCTTTACTTTACTTAACTTTTAAGCAGAGAGTAATTTATTTCTGTAATCTGTAATTTCTGTATCTTTTGTTTGTTTATTTGTTTGGCTGATTGTTTTGTTTTGTCAGTTTATATGTGGGCTATGGCGAAAGCTAAAGCCATCAATAAAAAACTAATAAAATTCCAAAGATGAAACATCATTTTGTTCCCTGTTCTCCAATTACAATCTTCTACTGTGGTGTTACGTACAGTATGGAACACACAACACAGTAAGAACTCCACCAGCAAACATTTTAAAATATTCATGAAACATAGGGTTGTGCTAGACCGTTAACACTGCTATTGGTACACTCCAATGGAGTGACAAATGAGAGCCAAGAAATATCATCTGTTCCAGCTGATCTTTCCAAGCATCGACCAGCAAATTCTGTGAAGGCAAGGAACAAACAGCAAACAGGTAAAGGAAAAGCAAAGCAGTGTATTTGCTTTGTGGTTTTTCTCCTGTTCCATTGGTTTTATATTCTAAGGAACCTATTGTTCTTAATAAGGCTACAAGGGTAAAATAACCCATTCCTGAAGACCATATGCCATCAAAAACTATTAAAGTGGAAAAAATGCCTGTATTATATGAAAACAGCTTTTCTTTCTTTCTTTCTTTATTTTTTTTTTAAGGTGGGCCACACTATGAAGTACTGGAAGCAAAAACACCAATCAGGAAAAACACAAAATGTTTCATAACACTATATATACAGTTGGAAAGCTAAGGAAGAGCAGTAATTGAACTCTTGGCTTCCCAGTTGGCAGGTATTTTAGAATCTCTAATGGTCCTGAAAACTTACTATCGTATAAAATTGCTGTAATTGAAAAGACTTCTAATTAAAAAGCAATAACATTAACGTTTGCTTCCCCACCCCCTACTTCTTTTATTTAAATGTTTGTCTCTACAGTATAATAAAAATAAAGAAGGGAAAAAGTTCAGTCATGGAAGAAATTGTTGGCCCTACGCTCACTCAATTCCATGGCATCTCCATCTTTTCAGGCAGTAGGATACATTAACTTACATCTGATACATTCCAATATTTGAGAATTCATCTGCCATGTTCACCACTGACTCATTCAAACCAAGAACATTCTGGCAAGCAAAGGAAAGAGTAGTGATGATTCACTAACCTCTGATGTCAGAATGGTTTTACTTTTAAGAGGAAGGTTCTGCGGCTGTTCAGAGGTAGGCAACAGTAGGGATGAGCATTTGCTTGGCAGCTGGGTTTGTTGGAATGGGAAGATAGGTTGAACTTTTGGGATGTGTGGGAGGTGCAGCTAGGTAAACCAAGGTTGTGGTATATATAAATGAAGGTTCTTTTAGGAACCTCTTTCCTTTGCTTCTAGCTTCATTCTTAATGAATACCTTTTATATTAATAATCTTCAATTGGATATTCTTATTCACATACTTGTGTGTGCAAACCTCTAGCAGATGGAAGAACAAAAATGGTGCTAGTATATGCTGGATTTGACTAGCACAACCCTAGACCATTTTTTTTTTCATTAAACCATTATGAGTAAATTTCTTAGTGGTGTGTTCCAGCACTGCTGTCATTATTCTAATGAAATCATATTAGAAACTACGTAATAGAAATATGACAATGAAAAGCAGTTATCTTCTGCCACGCCACTAGTCCATCTTATGGGACCCCACCATTAGTAGCTTTCCCCTTTTACCCTTAAAAGTTCTTTTCTTGATATCCTCCCATACTTTCTATAGTCTTGGCCCTTTACAATGCCATCAATCCTACAAAAAGGGGAATAGTTATCTCCCCTAAGCGGAACAATTATTTAATAGACTCCACTCTTTGTACAGAAAGTCTCCTAAAGAGATGATAGAACACAACATTTTTAAATTTACATATCCCTCTTATAGATATTACCCTAGCTATTTGCTTTCATATTCTTCTGTGAAGTAGCTTTTTGTCCGCTATTGTTCAAAAGTATGTCCAAGGGGTAGCAAAATACTTTTGGGGTCCTTTAGGTCCATCTCCAGCAGGGGTGTTGTTAGGTTGGAATGGGCTCAGAGAAAAGGACTTGCCTTCTGCTCACCCCCCCACCCCCCAATCCTTCCATGAGGTAGATATTTAACTAGAGTAAAAAAGCAAAAAAAGTGTCCCTGTTATTAGAAGTAACATTTTTGCTGCTTCAAAGAAGGAAAAAGGAGGCAATTACACACATACAACAGTTAACAACAGTTCCTTAGAATGTAAAACTAATTTTTACAAATCAAAGCCAGCTCAGAAGCCATCAAATCTGCTCTCCCTCTTTAAAAACTCGAGGTGGATGTGGAGGAGGAATATTCTTATTTCACATCCAAAGATGCAAAACAGACAAGTTACATTCTGAGACAGATACTATATATGGGAGGGTGGAGGAGGAGGAGGAAAGAGATCCACACCTAACAAACAATGGGTGTTTTTATACAACTGCTTCCCCACCTATTACCCACCCATCATGCATGTAGCAGGTTCACACTGGCAGCCCTGCCACATGCATGATGAGTGGGTGATTGGTGGGTAATAGGTGGGGAGGCATTTGCCTAAAACCACCCAATAAAAGGATTTGATATAACTTTTTATAGAAAATGGCAATAATGAAGGCAGTAGCAAAAAAGATAAAGGGATTGATTGGGTTAGATACCAAATTTATGTAACATACCAGGAGTGGTGCGCCCCCTAGGGCATCAGGGCAGTGACCCTCCTGGCCCAGGATTTAATTTTTAATATTTTAAAATAAAATATTTTTTTTAAAAACGCCACCGCCGCCTGGCCGAATGCAGGGTACAGAGGGTTGTTGCCTTCTAAACAAGGTTCTTTGAGACAGCTCCTCACATTCTCCCAACTGGTTTGCGCATGCACATGCACGGCGCAACCCAGTTGTGAGAATGTGAGGAGCCTGTCAAAGAAGAACCCAGAGCCTGAGGAGCTGGTGGAGGCATTGCTAGCGTCCAAGTCTGGGTCGGCCGGGGTACATAGTGGCTGGCTCCTCCTATTGGCTTAACCAGGCTGGGCAGGGACAACAGGAGGAAGGAAGGAAGCCTTCAGCGACAAAAAAAGACGTCCCACCCAATATGTGATATGAGCAGCTAGAAGCGCCGTCCATATCGCATAGAGGGGAAATGGCAATGATTGAATAGTGCCACTTGGGGCACTATTACATTGACAGGATCACGCCAGTGTTAAAATCCATGCCTGGGCAGCACAGTAGGCGCCCAGGCCACAGGACTCACCTCAAGGAAGCTGACTGCAGCTGTGTTGGGTGGGAGGGGGAGCCTGAGAGCTGCCGCACAGCTCCTAGGCTCCCCTTCCCCTCCCTCTTCCTCCCAGAGAGAGGGGGAGCCTAGGAGCTACAGGGCAGCAGTGTGCTGCCTGCAGTCACGAAACAGGGACCTGTACCTACCTTAAGCTGGCTCTTCACTCAACGTTTCTGCCCATATGTGACCTGCCGGCTGCCTGCCTCTGTGCCTCCCTCCTTCCATCCTGCTGCTGCTTCTGCCTCCAGTTCCTTCTCTCCTGACTGACTCTGGTAAGTGACCTGCCTTATTGGGGCCTCTTTTGCTCCTGGGGTGCCTGAGGGGATGGGATTGAGTGGGGGCAGAATAGGGGATCTGGGGGTGGGTGAGATCATGGGATTTTGTGAAGGGTGGCATAATCATCCAGAATGAGGTGGTGGTGGCATCCCTCCCCTCCCAGAATCATCCAGAATGGGGGGTGGGTGGGATCATGGGATTGAG